>ML785978.1:110563-158923 GCA_009831015.1 Picea engelmannii
TTTTGCAAAAGTTTCAGACTTGTGTCTGAGAAAATAGATCCATATTTTTCTGCTGAAATCATCAATAAACATTAGAAAGTAAAAACTACCACCTATTGACTCTGTTTGCATTGGTCCACATAGGTCAGTGTGAACAAGTTCAATATGTTGTTTGTCTTGATTGGAAGATTGTGGAAAACTAGTTCTCTTATGTTTTCCAAGTATGTAAGACTCACATGGGGGAGTTTGCTCTTTAAAGATAGGAAGACCTTTGACCATAGTTTCATTCAGGGTAGATGCACTCTGTGCATATGGTTGAATCAGATTTGCAGTTCTGAGGGTAAGGGGATAAATCCTATTTGGAGTCATATGGATTTAAGAAATCAATTTTCTGCTTGGGATTTTTTCATATATCTTACAAGATGTTCCCTCAAAAAGTACCTTATAGCCATGTTCAATGAGTTGTCCTACACTTAGCAAATTATGTTTCAGATCTGGAACATGATAGACATTGTATATGTCTTTCTTTACATTTTGTTTAGTAAGAATAGGAACAGTTCCTTTTCCTTGAACTTTGACTAAGTAATCATTTCCAAGTGTAATATCAGATGAGATTGAAGAATCAATGCATGAAAGTATTTCTTTGTTACCTATCATGTGATTGCTGCATCCACTATCCAGCAACCAGAGATCTTTAGGTTGTTGTTCAGTCTTGTGGCACGAAATAAACATACCTCTTGAGTTTTCTCCCGTGTGATTTGACACATGTGCTCTGCCTGAGAGCTGATTTGCTTGCTTCTTCCTGCATTCAGATTGTCCATACTTTTTGCAGTAATAGCATTGTATGCTTGTTTTGTCATTTGATCTTCTCCCTCTGCCTCTTTGAGGCTGGAAATTCTGATGTTGATTTTGTTGTTGTTGTCTTTGACCTTGGAAATTTTGATTCGGATACTGTTGTCTGTTACCTCCACTGGAGTGAGAGTTACTTTGATTGCTCCCTCTTCCTTGGTGACCTCTGCTTCTTCCTCTGCCTCTCCCTTTGCTGAAGGAGAATTGAGTTTTGAAGGCATTGGAGATTGACTCATCTGTGAGATGTAGTCTGGTCTGATGTGTCACCAGAGAACCAATTAGTTCATCTGTTGAAAAACTTGATAGATCCTTGGATTCAAGGATTGCTGTTACAACCATTTCGAATTTCTTTGGTAAACTTCTGAGGATTTTCTCAACAATTCGTTGATCAGTAATGGTTTCACCAATCAGTCTGATATGGTTCACGATTCCCATGACTCTGGTCATGAACTGATCCACATTTTTTGACTCTGTCATCCTTAGAGTCTCGAATTGCGTCCTCAAGGTCTGCAGTTTAACTGTTTTGACCCTATCGTTTCCTTGGTAGGAATATTTAAGGATGTCCCAGGCCTGTTTTGAAGTACCAACGCCTGTGATTTTTGAGAAAATCGAGTCATCCACATAATTTTGAATCTAGAATTTAGCTTTATTTTCTTTGTTCCTCAGTGTTTCCTGAGCAATTCTTTGTGGATTTGTCATAGCAGAAAGGGCTGCTGGATCTGGTTCCACATATCCAAGATCCACTGGTTCCCAACACTCTTGTGCTTGCAAGAAGGATTTAATCCGAAGAGACCAGAACTCATAGTTCTTTCCAAGAAGAATCGGACCCTGTGTTGGTCCTAAATTGCTAGATGTCGCCATATTTTAAGGAATTCAGCAAAACAGAAAAAAAATTCTTACTTACTTGTCTCCTGCATGTGATTTGCAGTGGTTTTGGAACTCCGTTGGATGAGACTTTTGAACTCGCCAACTTCCGATTTCCGAAACGCTGATTACCGATGAGAGCTTATCGGCCTTGAGTTGGCCCTTAGTCTCTGATCAATGTGACCACATGCCGAAAGGTTAAAGCGCTACGGGCTTTTCCGGTTCTTTGTCTTTCAAAATTGATGAAATGCGAAATTCGCCTTTGGACAAATCAACGGTCCAGTTCTGCTGATGATATGACGGTCCAGATCTTATGACCAGAACTCATAAGACCACAGTCAAACCTCTTATTGGGATTCGGGGTTTCGAGAGTCGAAATGTATTGGGACTCTTGTCCACGGAATCCCTGATTTCCCGATTCTCGATTTCACGATGGATGACCTTTCCTTTCGGGAAATTTCCCTATTGCTTTGATCTCTGCCACGCGTCCTCCTATATTGGATGGTCCTGAATTCTCCTCGCGATTTCGTGATTTGATCTGTTCCAGACGTCTCGTCTCCAGGATCCGCGATTTTTTGAATCCCGTAATGCCGATGGACTCTCCTATCGAGATTTTCGCTGAAGGCCTAAATTGTTGCCATGCGTCCCCCTTACGATGGATGGTCCTCGTCGTTTCGCGATTTCACGAATTTCACCGTGGAGTGTCTTTCTTCAACAAGACCTCCGATATCCCGAACTCTGAAATGCCGATGGAGTGATGGATTGGATCTGTTGCCACCTGTCCTCTGAGATGGACGACTCACAATCCTCTCGGGATTTCGTCATACGTGATGTCGGGATTTTGCGTATTGGAGTTTTGGAGAGCAATCTCCTTTGCTCGTCCAACTCCCAATCCTCGATTTTGCGATGGGATAAGATCGATGGCTCACGATCTATCTCTATCCAACGGTCCAGAATGACTCGTGATTTCGCGATTCGCGAATTCTCACGGCAGTCTTCTGACCTCTACACCTTGCGAGTCAGCGAAATGCCAAGATCTCGCCACGTGTCTCTTGATGGACGGTCCAGATGATGTCGGGATTTCGCGACTTCACAAGTTGGAATTTCTCCTGTGCACTGCAGAGGACTAAACCTCGTGCACCTTCTCGCTGATCCAATGGTTGTCGGTCCTTTGCGCAAGATCTGACGGCTGACATTCTTTTGCCTTTTCCGCGCTCTCTTCATCCCTTCTGAACTGGTTTCCCGCTCTGGATCCGTTCGCAGTACGAATCTTACGGCCTCAATGGCTATTCTTTGCACATTAGATGCGATCTTTACTGCATTTGAAGGAAATTTTCTCCTGCGGAAGAAAAATTTGTGAATCTTTCAAAGATTTGAAAGAATTTCACAAGTTCTTTGATCTCTACTGCAATCTTTGACAGATTTGAGCGATTTCCCATAAATCTTTAAACGATTCTGCCTTCTGTCGGAATCTTTAACGAATTTGAATGAATTCTTCGAATTCTTCAAGAGTTCCCGCCTCTTGCAGCTCTTCTTCGTGTATCTTTGATGATTCTTGAAAATTGTACAAGAATCTTTAAAGTTTGTTCTTCTGCACTCTCTTCTGCCTCGTTCTTTCGAGCATTGTACGCTCTACTACGTCACGTGAGCTTCTTATGACGATCTTCCTCGTGGAAGTTTCCTACGAGGATCTTTTGAGAGTATAGCAGACAACTCTCCAATCCTTGTGAACAAGTCTGTGTCGCGTGCTCTCAAGATCCGTGAAGCTTTGTGCTGTGAGGATTGTGTTGCTCTCTAGCCTGTGTGAAGAGGCTTACATCTAAAGCTCTGATACCATGATAAATTCTGAAGCAAGAGATGTAGAGAGAAAAGAATAGAATAGTATATTGGAATGTATGAAGAATAGAAGTACAATGAGAAGTAAGTCTGAAGAAGTTCTGAAGAGATCCAATGCAATGGGAGATGGCTGAGCTAAATAGGTTCAAGCAAAACAAGAATAGTAAGTACAGTTGGCCAGGACAGTTGGCAGTGTATAGTCATCCTGTTGAGGTTACATTATATTTAACACCAATGCCATCTCCAGTTGAAGACTCTGAAGCTCAGGAAGGCCTTTGAAGGGTGGTATTTTGAGAGAGTTCTTCTCCTTTGGTAATTGCATCCCCCAGATTGAGATGCTCTTTTAGCCCATGAATCAATAAAAGGATAAAACAATGTGCACCCCTCCAACAAGCATAATAGTCGCTAAACAGTTCGAATCTATAGCGATTTCAGTGTTGATCAAGAGAGTTTGGATCGCTTGGCTATTTTTCTAGGAGGAAATACCATCGTCCATGTTGCCTCTGAGTTGCTTGCTATGTATTTGGCTGATCCTGATTGGTGAAAACATCATGTTGCTCTGATTACTCTCACCCAGATTGCAGAAGGAAACTACAGGGAATTCTCCACCTACATGGTAGATCTACAAATGGCTAATCTCTGTGTGGCGTATCTAGATGCGTGATCTCTTCTTAATAGTGGATGAACGCAGATTTAGGGAGTCTTTGATTCTGAACCTTTATGAATAACTCCATTCTCAGATCGATCGTTTATCTCAGATATACATAGATATTTCAAACAATATTTCTATTTAACCAACAATAACCCTAAACTCGTTCATTTATCTCAAGAACGCATTTCGACTCATCGTCAGTCTTACAGGGGAAGGAAAACATACAAAATATAGAGAGGCATTCACCATACATTGTAAGCATAAAACACTTTCATTATATAAACATTGTACATAAACTATGCAACTTCAAACTACCTCTATATCTCTATCATTGTGATAACACCAGAGCAAGAGAGAATAGCAGATCGATTTCCAGATCAGGGGTCTATTATCATCTGCAAACCCAATGTTGGGAAGACTATATTGATACGATCTGTTCTGCGTTACAGTCCATGATACAGTCCTTGATATAGTCCACAATACAGTCCTCGATATGGTCCTTAATACTGTCTGCGATACGGTCCTCTGAACGAAACTACACTCAGTACCGTTGCTCTTCCTTCACAATTTTCACCCTGGCTCTCATACCAATTGATAAAATATGCACAAAAACAACAATATGGCAGAAAAGGCTCACTAACCAGTACAATTTAATTCACTAGCCAATACAATTTTATTCAAACCAATGTTACATATTTATAGTACAATGGGTGATGCCACCTCGTAGAGAGATTTGCTCTAGATCCTAAAATCATGCATGATGACTAGGCTAGGCAATCTTAACTAACTCATTAGTCATCACTTGAGGATATATTAATAATATCCTAAATGAATAATACAAATATAGGTGACAATTTAGACTTAGTTATTGGTTAAGGTAAGCCATAGGCTAACATTAGCCTCATATGGAGATGTGATCATCTTTGAAAGAATTCTTAACAACTCATGACGTGGTGTCAAAATATTTTTTCCCATGAAGTTGATATGAAGGATGTTGGAGTTTGGTAGGTTGTTGATGTTCCAAGGTTATGTTCCTTCATATTCACATGTTGTCAAGCCCTTAGCACAAGGGATGTTCAAGATGTTGTGATAGTATATTGTTTTGTTGGATACGACGAGACTTTTAAACATTACATGATCTACATTCCAACACATTGAAACACTGTGGGGCACCCAAATGTGAAGTTTGATGAGGATATATGCTCCTCTATATCACATGTATCTCCTTCGGTGATTGGAAGGAGTGAGGAAGTTGTTGTTCTAGAATCTTATTCAAAGGTAAGAGAAGAGTTAGATATAGGTGTGGGAAAAGAGATATTAAGGATTGATACATCCTTATCCTCTACTCCAACCTACAAGAAATGCAAATGACTTACTCATAAATTGCAGGATGTATAGGAACATGTAGGAGTGCCCAAATCTTTGATGAGGTTGAGTATACCTCCTAAGATATATTCTAACCATATTGCATTAGCTACTTCCATTTGTGAGCGTTCTAGTTGTTTTTTAGGAGGTGAGGTGTGATGCCTTGATGGAGGAGAATGATGATTGGGTGAAAGTTCCTTTCAAAGGGCTAATGATTGATTCCAAGGATGCCACATATAAGGTGTATTTAGTTGTGATGCAAAGCAAGAATTCAGGTGTTTATGAAAATAATTTCCTTGTAAATAGGGGGTGTTATCTTTTGGGGTTAGTCCAAAAGTGTTTACACCATGCTTGACAATGATTCATGTGATGTGGAGTGCATGGTGTGTTATCTACCCTTGTTTTTACCTTAGTGGATAGACATTAGAGATATATTACTCATGGATTTTTGTACCTTGAATTGATCCTTATGTAGCACACTTCATTAGGAGGTTAGAGACCTATGTCGCATCGTGACATTCTTCATGAGGCATACATGGAGGGTTTGGTTGATTGCTTGGGAGGAGGACCCACTTGGAGGAGGAGTGTTGGACATTTAGGAGGTGGGTGTTGAGCTCTAGGTAGCATGGGGTCTCTTGGTTTCTTACATGGAGGTTTATGCTTTACTCGAGGATGCTTGGATTGAGGAGTGTTCATGGGGGTATGGTAGACTCAGAGGAGGTTATTGCTTAAGAGGTAGTGTTGGAGCATTGAGAATTTTGGAAGAGGATCATTGGACCTTGTATTATGGAGTGATCACCTTGAGACCCTTGCTTTATAGATGTGCTTATATTGGTCCTTGACATGTGTCACCTTAGAGTTGGAGCGCTTCACCTGTGGACCTGTCTAGTCTTTAATTAAATCACTTAATATAGTTGTTTGTGGACCTATTGATGCAGGAAAATGTCCCGAAGTCAACATCACAAGTTCACCTCTCAAAAGGGCCCAATTATACCTTTATTCAGTGAACGTGAACCCTTCAGATACAACCCAACTATAATTGGTTCTTGAAAACTACCAGTTACAATCTAGTTTACATTTTTGTGGGTTTTTTTTTTATGAAATAAATGAGATGCTTCTACTATGTAATGCAATGTGCAAATTAAATGAAACCTAATCTAATATTATGGGAACATAGTAAAGAATTGATTTTCCATGAAACAAAAGGAAAAGTATAGAGAGTAGAGAGAGTAGTCCACCAACTACCGTCGGCACCAAACCTCAAGGCATACTTTGAGGATTACGTATAAATGTTGAACATAAAGCAATGGGAGAAGTGTAAAGAGTAGGGAGAATAGTTCACTATATGCCATCTACATGAAACCTAAATATTTATTTGAGGATTGAGATTAGCCTACACACCGTGGAGATTTACATCCAACCTGATAGAAAATCATATGATACATAAGAAAAGAGATAGTGAGCAAGAGAAAGTCCATAAGCCACAACATTTACCCCCATAAGCACCAAGAAATATTGTGAAAGGTGATAATAGTCTACAACCATCAATAAGTTCACAAGAGTATATAAGGATCAACAAACTATGGCCTCTTTATTCACATAGGAGATAACACACATAGCAAAGAAAATATACCTCTGCAAATGAGGGAAAGCATTTTATTTATGTAAAATAGGGTGAATCTCGACCTCTTAAGTGACTTTTCACATCCCAAGTGACTCTTAGGATTCTCTCTCTATCCTCTCTCTTCTTTCTCATGGAATTATTTCTATGACCAAAAAATGATTTAACTAATAATCAAGTTGGTCGTACTTGATGTATACAATTTTAGTTCAGTGACTTCATCCAACATCCCTCCATGTACATTTGCCACATTTTCCACCCTAAACCTAAGTCTACCCAACCTTAGTTCTACATTGATTCTCTTACCGACTAGCTCATCACATGCATGCCTTAAAATTTTAGCTTGCTTGGTTGGGAGCATTATGGAACTTTCTTGGATCACTTCATTACCTCAAGGATCTCATTGGCAAGGACCCTCCTTGATTTCATGCTTTGTATGCCCCTTTCTCCTAGTTGCTCGAGGGTGAGGGGTTCTTCAATGTGGAAACTCGATGGATCCATTAGTAGACCTATTGTGACTTGTATGTTCTTCAACACACTTAACATTTCATCCAAGAGACTGAGTGATTCAGCTTGAGCAATTTTTATGTTGTGATTTTCAAATTCCACGTGCACACGTATTTTGGTAGCCTTGACAAAACTTAGCACATGAACATGGCTCAGAACTAGGGAATATTGGTCTTTCCATTGTACACATTGTGCTAACTAGGATTTCCATTGCTTGACAACTACTAGATTCTCATCAACTTGGAGGATAAAAAGTGCCACTAAATCCTACAAAGAACAAACACTAATGAGCTTGGTGAAGTATTCATTCACTAAAGAAACAAGACTATCGTGCAACATTATGGATTTTCTTACAAGCATTTTCTTTCTTTCCTTCTAATCCCATTGATTCTTGAGTTATTGTTAGAGATCAACATTCTCTTTACTCATGGCTAGGATTTATGTGTGCATCTTCTTCAACTTCACCTCAGATTACTATGCAAAAGTGACTCTTGATGCCCATGGCAAGAAGATGTGCATCATCCTCATTTACAATATACTCTTCCATTATTTGGACTTTAGTCTCCTACTTCCTACTCTACTTTATTTTTATTTACACCCTCTTGAAGTCTCGGTGAATGCTTGTACTTGAAGGTGTCCACTTGGTATTCATATTCTATACCTTGCACATGATTCATCAATTCTTCTATGAGCCATTGTGCCAACTCCCTTACATTTCTCATTGCTTCAACCATGGTGCCCTCATTCTACCCTTCACTAGGACTAATCCCTACCACTCTCTACTCATCCTCTGCATTGTCTTTGGGAATTTAATATCCAACTTATTCAAGGATTTGTATATTATTTGGATCAATTTCTCTCATGTCATTGGTTCCTAACACTTCAACTCGAAGATTAACTACTACAATTTTTACTTCATCCTAAGAGCTTTGCTCCAACTACCAAGTGGTTGCAACAAACACAATGTCAAATGTTGCAAGAGGCTTGGATGATGGCCCTAGATCCATTGAGGGAAGAAGGGGGGAAAGGGTACTTCGACACACTTACTTTTTCTTTCCTTGACCTCGACATAATCTAAAGATTTTTTGTAGAGTTCCTCTTGCTCATGATTTTCATGGCATGATCTCCACACCAAACTCTAAAATGTAAAGAACTTTTCAATCACTTGATGAGGATAATGGACTTTAATTGAATCTAAGAAGAGGTCGTAAGTCTCAAATTCCAAGGATAACTTCTCTCCATGTTCCAAGTCGATAGTCTAATAGCATTTGATCTGTAGCGAAAAATTTGTTCATAACGCTCTCTTACTCTTTTTTAGGGTCTCCATTGCCCCATGCAATATGGGTTGGATGCAATATGGTCTGGAAGGATATCTCTTGGATGAAAAAATGAATTGGAACATATTTGGGAAATGTGTGCATAACAGTGGATACCTAATATATCCATATGTAACTACTTCTTTCAATTAAGTACCAATCATTAATTTCCTTCAACACTTCAATGGACTTTGGAGAAAAACATGGTCACATCTCACCATTTAACTTTTCATGCAATGGGACCAAGACAAAGTCACATATATTAGTGTAATCCCATGTGTATCTGGTGACCCATAGACCTTAAAAGTAGGCATGAACTAGTGTGAATAAAGGCCACTAAGTGTGTCTAAAATCATAGAGGTTTGAGCATGAATATACATAGTCCATAAGATATGAATCCATTTAGAACTCGGATGTGCACCATGCATAGGTGATTTTGCCTCCTAGATACATCAAACAAGGTTAGTAGATATGAGGTCTACCTAATTTAGCATTGTCCCATTCTTGAGCACATCATGCATAATCATGATCCAACTTAACCATATGTTCTTGGTGTTTGGGCTCCCATACAAGTGATTCATAAATATTATTGGGTCTCTAAATTTTGCTTGCAAATTTCAAACCAAGTACACCTTAATTGAGGTAGTTCAAAATGGTCTAGTTGTAATCCACTAACCCTTCACAATGCCATGTACATTCTATACCTTTTTGTGTTTTAGCAACCACCCAAGTGATCCAGGTGGATATTGGTGGCCACCCACCTGTTCCAAATTCCAACTGGCTCATCTTGACAGTTTTCAGTTTAGCACGTTTCTCTGTAATGGGGAAATTTCTTTGTAATTGTGGGTTCTGCATCTACGAGGCTATGATGAAGCCTTACATAACATCTAGATGGATATTGGTGGCTGCCCACCTATTCCAACTGGCTTATTTTGGAAGTTTTCACGTCAATACATCTTTATATAATTCCAGGGCCGTTTTGGGGTTCTAAACAATGTTTTTTTGGCTTGCCACAATCAAACTGGAGACTTAGTTAAAGGTTGGCATCATAATGCGTAGTTCTCAAAATCACCTTTCCAACGGGCTATCACACGCCTAAAACGAAGATCATATGGAAAATTTACGACCCTGGGAAGTTAATGTACTAACTTACCCCAATGGGGCCCACATGACTTTTGGTGCTTCATCTCCTAGGGTTAGGTTTTTTATGTTTAGGATTTTGGCATTCATGTTTATCACAAAAAGGCCTTCAAAGCCTCATTGTGATCATATTCTTGCAAATGAGCGTAGTTGTCACAACTCTTCTAAGAGATAAAGCTGCCACCATTCTAACTAGTCATGCACTTTGTAATTTTACAGTCTCTATACATTTATTTCATTAATAGAAATCATGTATTGTTGCATTTCTCTATTTCTGGCAATTTTTATGTGTATTTCATTGTAATATCTCTCCTTTCATTTCGTTTTGAAAATAATCCATATCAGTGGTATAAGAGTAGGATGCTCTTGATCGTTTTTCAGTGCATGTCCCCAATGAGGTTCGAGTATAGCAAGTTGGGTCTTGATCTTGTCCTTATTAAGGAAAATCTCTCTCGCACACCCAAGAAACCATCTATGGTGGCAGAAAAGAAAAATGGGGGAGTAGAAGATTCTATTAACCTATTTCTTGAGCAAGATCTCGCATGATAGAGGGACAAAATGATGGAGAATTTTTTTCACATCCTTCAATGCCTACCGATAGCAACATGCACATATTCATCAAGCGACCACTTTGGAGGAACCTCTCCCTTCAAGGTACACGATAATTTTGATATTTCCATATTTGAAAGTTAGATAGATGCAGATGCCTTAGAAAAATGGTTGAATCTACTAGAAGTTTATTTCTCTGTTCACAATTTTTTCGATAGGGAAAATATCACCTTCACACTCCTAAAGGCTGTCCCCCATGTCAAACATTGGTGGGAAACTTACTAGGAGAAAAGTTCCATAGAGGAATCTAGAATATATGGCATTGAGATATCTTGGGATTTTTATGTGGATGCGGTCAAGGAACAATACTACTCCATTTATAACTATGACGACCAGTACATGAGATGGAGCACACTGCAACAAGCGAAGAGCCAAACAGTGCCAGAGTTCACAAATACTTTCCATACCTTGCAAACCAAGTTGGGCATCAAAGACTCTGAGTGACATATGGTTTTGAAATACCATGGGGATTTGCATAGGTACATCCAAACCGAATTTGATTTCCTAAACATCTCATCATTGGGAGCTGCCTATCGATATGCTATCAAAATCGAGCAGAAATTTAGGCACCAAAACAAATGGGAGTTTGGGTCTGCAAATCCAAAACAACCAAAGCATGGTAAAGATGAACCTAACCAACAACCTTCTGAAAACTAGTCCAACACATAGGAAAAGAAGGGTACAGGAAAGATGAAGAATGACGCTGGGAAGTGATGTGACTTTTACAAAATCCCCTAGCACAAAACTGATGAATGTCGCTCGAAACAATCATTGGTGGTTGATGTCAAAGACAAGGAGCTGAACCCTGGTTCATAATCTGATCTAGAAAATATTGAAAACAGATAAATCATCGACGCAGACCCTACTGCTACTGTCATGACCGCAACGATTCAAGCAGAAGAACTAGTAGATCCTGAAGAGGGGGAGCACCTCTTCCATTCATAGATGTGGGTGAAGGGGACCCTGTTGCATTTCGTTGTTGATAGCGATATCGAGAAGAACCTCATCTCAGATGAGGTCATCAAATAGTTGGGGTTGTCGACAACACCACAATCACAACCATACAACATCAGAAGGCTTCACCAGAGACAAGATCTCTGTGTCAGCTAGCGGTGTCGCCTATCCTATGGTATCCAGGCCTTCAAGGATGAGGTAGTGTGTGATGTTTCCCCTCTTGTTGTTTGTGATGTTATTTTGGGCCAACCATATATGTGAAAATGTCATGTTGTTTATGAGTCTCAACCTTTTAGTGTCATTATTACTTTGGGGGGTCATCTCTATAGGATACCAGAGGTAGTTCCGACTACTGTTCCACCAAAACAATGCCACAAGGTAATCTCTCATACTGCAAAATTCATCCTCTTCACATTCCATTCAAAGGATGCACAAAAGGCCACTATAACCACTACAACCTTAGCACCTTCTATCCAACAGAAGCATATTTCATAAGAGAAAGAAAATATTGTTTCTTCACCTACAATGGTGCCTACACAATGCCCTGTCAAGCCCATAGACAAAATGTTGGTGGAACAGATTCAACCCCGCCAACAACAGGTTCGTGACGGCCTTCCATAGACTAAGCAACACAACTTCTCCAACAAGGCACGCAACTCACCAAGATTCAGATTCAAAAAATGCTTTCCCCTCTTTCCCTGACACTCAATGCAATGGAGAACATTGCTTCCTAAGGGGGAGGATTGATACAGGTGGATATTGGTGGCCACCCACCTATTCCAATTTCCAACTGGCTCATCTTGATAGTTTTCAGTTCAACACGTTTCTCTGTAATGGGGAAATTTCTTTGTAATTGTGGGTTTTGCACCTACGGGGTTGTCTTGAAGCCCTATAGAACATCCAAGTGAATATTCATGGCCACCCACCTATTCCAACTTTCTTATTTTGGAAGCTTTCATGTCAGTACATATTTCTGTACTTCTAGGGCCGTTTTGGGGCTCTAAACAATGTTTTATTGGCTTGCCATAGTCAAACTATAGACAAAGTCAAAGTTTGACGGGATAATGCATAGTTCTCGAAAATACCTTTCCAACGGGCTATCACATGCCTAAAACAAAGATTATATGCAAAAGTTATGACCCTAGGAAGTTAATGTACTAACTTACCCCAACGAGGCCCACATGAATTTTGGTGCTTCATCTCCTAGGGTTAGGTTTTTGGATGTCTAGGGTTTTGGCATTCATGTTTATCATAAAAAGGACTTGAGAGCCTCATTGTAATCATGTTATTTTGAATGAGCGTAGCTGTCACATCTCTTCTCAGAGATAAAGATGCCACCATTCTGGCGAGTCTTACACTCTGTATTTTTACAGTCTCTGTACATTTTTTCATTAATAGGAATCATGTATTGTTGTATTTCTCTGTTTCTGACAATTTTTATGTGTCTTTCATTGTAATATATCTGCTTTCATTTCATTCCGAAAATAATCCGTATAAGTGGTATCATAACAGGCTGCTCTTGATAATTTTTTAGTGCATGTCCCCAACGAGGTTCGAGTATAGCAAGTTGGGTCTCGAGCTTGTCTCTCTTGAGGAAAATCTCTCTCACACGCCCAAGAAACCCTTTATGGTGGCAGTAGAGAAAAATGATGGAGCAAATTATTCTATTAACCTGTTGCTTGAGCAAGCTCTCGCGCTACAGAGGGACGAAATGATGGAGAATTTTACCCACATCCTTCAATGCGTACCGATAGAAACATGCACATATTCATCAAGTGGCCACTTTGGAGGAACCTCTCCCTTCAAGGTACAAGTTAGTTTTTATATTCCCATATTTGAAGGTCAGTTAGATGCAGATGCCTTAGAAAAATGGTTGAATCTGCTAGAAGGTTATTTCTCTGTTCACAATTTTTCTGACAGGGAAAAGATCACCTTCACACTCCTCAAGGCTCTCCCCCATGTCAAACATTGGTGGGAAACTTACTGGGAGCAAAGTTCCATAGAGGAATATGGAATATATGGGGCTGAGCCCACTTGGGATTTTTTGTGGATGCAGTCAAGGAACAATACTACCCTATTGATAACTATGACAACTGGTACATGAGATGGACCACACTATGAGAAGAGAAGAGCCAAACAATGTCGTAGTTCAGAAACATTTTCCATACCTTGTGCACCAAGCTGGGTATCAAAGACTCTTAGCAACATTTGGTTCTGAAATACCGTGGGGCTTTGCATAGGTACATCCAAACCGAACTGGATTTCCAAAACATCTCATCATTAGGAGTTTCCTATCGATATGTTGTCAAAATCGAGCAGAAATTTAGGCTCCAGAACAAATGGGAGTATGGGTCTACAAATCCACAACAACCAAAGCATGGTAAAGACAACCCTAACAAACAACTTTCTAAAAACTATTCCAAGACACAGGAAAAGAAGGGTAAATGAAAGACGTAGAATGACACTGGGAAGTGGTGCGAATTCCACAAACGCCCCTGGCACAACACTGATGAAGGTCGCTCAAAACAATCATTGACGGACGAGGTCAAAGACAAGGAGCCGGACCCCGATTCAGAATCTGATCTAGAAAATATTGAAAACAGACAAATCATTGATGCAAACCCTACTACTACTATCGCGATCGCAACAATTCAAACAAAAGAACTAGTAGATCTTGAAGATGGGGAGTGCCTCTTCCATTCATAGATGTGGGTGAAGGGGACCCCATTGCATTTCATTGTTGATAACGGTAGCAAGATGAACCTCATCTTAGCTGAGGTCACAAATAATTGGGGTTGTTGAAAACACCACACCTGCAACCATACAACATCGGGTGGCTT
The DNA here is from genome assembly GCA_009831015.1 of Picea engelmannii. Classification (NCBI taxonomy): domain Eukaryota; kingdom Viridiplantae; phylum Streptophyta; class Pinopsida; order Pinales; family Pinaceae; genus Picea; species Picea engelmannii. The sequence continues at coordinate 125,096 of ML785978.1, forward strand.
TACCAGAGGCAAGATATCCGTGTGACCCAACAGTGTCGCCTGTCCTATGGCATCCATCCCTTCAGGGATGAGGTAGTGTGTGATGTTTCCCCTCTTGATGTTTGTGATGTTGTTTTGGGCCAACCATATATGTGGAAACGTCATGTTGTTTGTGAGTCTCGAACTCCTAGTGTCATTATTACTCTGGGGGATCGACTCTACATGATACCAAAGGTAGTTTCGACTATTTTTCCACCAAAACAATGCCACAAGGTAATCTCTCATACTGCAAAATTCATTCTCTTCACAGTCTGTTCAAAGGATGAAAAAAAGGCCACTACAGCCACTGCAGCCTCAACACCTTCTAGCCAGCAGAAGCAGATTACAGAGAAGAAAGAAAATATTGTTTCTTTACCTACAATGGTGCCTACACAATGCCCCGTCAAGCCTAGCGACAATAGGTTGGTGGAACATATTCAACACCGCCATCAACAAGTTTGTGATATCCTTCCAAAGACCAAGCAATGGAAATTCTCCAATAAGGCACTCAACTCATCAAGATTCAAATTCAGAAAACACTTTCCCCTCTTCCATGGGCACTCAACGCAATGGAGACCATTGCTCCCTAAGGGGGGAGGATTGATCTAGGTGGATATTGGTGGCCACCTACATGTTCCAAATTCCAATTGGCTCATCTTAAAAGTTTTCAGGTCAACATGTTTCTCTATAATAGATACATTTATTTGTAATTGTGGGTTCTGCACTTATGGGGCTGTTCCCAAACCCTACACAACATACAGGTGGATACTGGTGGCCACCCACCTATTCCAACTGGCTTATTTTGGAAGTTTTCATGTTAGTACATTGTTCTGTACTTCCAGGCTCGTTTTGGGGCTCTACACAGTGGTTTCTTGGCTTGCCATTGTCAAACTATATACAGAGTCAGAATTTGATGGCACGATGCATATTTCTCTAAGATACCTTTCCAATTGGCTATCACACACCTAAAACGAAGATCGTATGAAAAAGTTACAACCTCGTGAAGTTTATGTACTAACTTACCCCAACGGGGCTCACATGACTTTTGGCACTTCATCTCCTAGGGTTAGGTTTTTGGATGTCTACGGTTTTGGCATTCATGTTTATCATAAAAAGGCCTTCAGAGCCTCATTGTAATCATCTTCTTGTGAATGAGCGTAGCTGTCACATCTCTTCTCAGAGATAAAGCTGCCACCACTCTAGCAAGTCTTGCACTCTGTATTTTTATAGTCTCTGTACATTTCTTTCATTAATAAAAATAATGTATTGATGTATTTTTCTGTTTCTGGAAATTTTATGTGTATTTCATTGTAATATCTCTGCTTTCATTTTGTTCCGAAAATAATCTGGATCACCAAGACTCACTGATATTCTATGAGGTGGGAATTTGTACATTCTTTAAAGAATGGTGGCATTGAAGTGTGTGATTATGTTCCTGCTCCATGACCTCAATTTTCAACTGGTTATATTAACATTCTTAATCAAGGCTTTTATCATGTCTTCGCATGGAAACGACTCCTCCATGTATGCTATCTTATGTACGTGCAAGACCATGACATTGAAGTATTTGCACTACTCTCATTGGTTCATTTGAACATTGGTGATGGTTTGTGGCTATTCAACATTGTTGTACATATGTTAGAGATAAAAATAAGTGGGCTTTAAGGCAATTCATGGTAACAACACTGTATCTATGAATAGGTCATTGGGGTCCATCAATGTTGTTTTCTTTTCCTTTGCCATTATTTTACAATAATGCAACAAATTTTAATGAGATGAAATATACTTCAATGTTTTGAAACATGCAATTAAGAGACTTATGCAACTACAACTAAACACTTCTATTTACTTTGCAATTTCACCATACGACCTCGAAAAGTTAACACCAAGTTGCACTTAGTCTTGCAAATGAGGCTTGTGTTCATTAAAATTATTCAATGAAATGCTAAAAAAACAAAGTAATGTAGTGGAGACATCATTTTATCTTCATTTTTTGGCTCTTCACCTTGCCACCTGTGTGCATATAAGAAACCAAATGAAATCAACTTCCACAATTTTCATCACTTCGATCGTTCAAGCACTTTGAGAATAATAGAAAACACATTTGTTCATCTTAGCCTTAAAAAATATTTTTACAATGTAACTAGCTTTAAAATCTGTAATTTTAGTTTGTTCAGGATTTCACCATAATGTCAAGAAAACTTAAGTAAAACTCAAAGCAAACAAGTGCTTAAGTGAAATGAACAAGATCTCATGTCCTTTTTGAATTTCGCAATGATATCACGCAGAATGTTTGATCACAGAAGTTCAAGCATTCAAGAGTTGAACATTTCAGCAGTTTGTTTTTTCTTTATCCCAACATTCATGCAATGAGACTTGTGAGGATGCACGAGATTCTTTCTTTAAAAAATTCTTTCAACTGGTGAGAGAAATACCAAAGTTCAGTACATTGGATTTTATTACGCAAAGCATGAGTTCAAGTTTTGAAGGAAAAATTCAATCTATTTATGAAGCATAAACTCTTCCAAAATGATTTCAACTTGCTTCTTCTTGCTGCAATAAAATTGTTGGAGAGGGATTCTTTGGCTCTTGCTTTTTGATGAGCACTGTTATCCCCTAGCCTAGGGATAACCGAGTAGATTATGTCTCGAGGCCCACGAGTCCTAGACATGGAGTACCAAGAACCATATTGACTCAAGCATGACCCTGGAGGGCCCATCCTTTCTTCTTTAGCGCCTCCACTTTGTTAGCAACAACAACATCCATCACATCGGCCTGATCCTGCAGTAGAAATGGATCTTTCTCCATGAGGTGATGAGTCCGGGTAACATGGTATGTGTCACTCTGATCCTCAAAACCTTTGGATATGTGCATTTAGTTCTTTTTGCTTCTAATGTGTGCTTGGATCTTATGATTTTCCACTTGACCACAGCTGGGGGAATGACAAGATTCCCTAGTAAGCTGGTACCCATAGGGTTTGAGTTGCCACTGGGGGGATTCATGAAAGGCCATCGTCCGCTCCTACCATACTTACCACTTTTCATCTTTTTCCCACTCATCTATCCCATTACACTGGTCCGGGAATTGGGTTGGCCAAATATCTAAGGGTTGTACCTTACCTTGTGGGAATAAGGGGCTAAAGGCCCAGAGGGTAATAGTAGCTGGAAAAAGATAAAAGCCAAAAATAATGAAACCTTGAGATGTTTCACCTAGGGATCCTTGAGAAAACAATAAAAATATTCTCAGCAAGAAACAAAGGGACCCATAAAAAATAATAAATCAATACCTAGTTGGAGGATAGGGGTTCTCATCACTAGCCAACCTATTAGGTTCATGGGAATGTAGTGGTATGGCACTACCGACAACTAGTCACCATGCCAGGGTAGTGGCTCTTGGTGGCATAGACAAGAGAAAGGGGGTCTCATCATGAGCCAACCTTCTCATTTCCGTGAAATGCTTGTGGGTAACATTGCCACCACTAGTCACCACGCCAGGGCAATGTCCCTTAACTAGCCTCTTGAAATAAAAAGCAATAAGAATAAAAGATAAAAGGCATGAATGGGCTTGGAAACATTTGAATCCATGCCAAGGTGCAACTCACCCTCTTGAGAGGCACCCACAAGTAAGCTATACATTTCCTTGCTATCACTGCACCCATTGCCCAAACATCCCTTACCACCTCATTCACTCACATGGCCTAGATTTGACTTCTCCCAGGAACAATCCACATCCAATGAGAGTTATCCCAATAGGAAGTCCTAGCGTCCCCTCCAAACTTGGCTTGCATATTAGCATAACATCTTTGAGCACTTGTCTAGGTAAAGGGGGTTTCATGCACATGTTTAAAAAACTTGATGATTAGATGTGATTGACATTGCTACGATCCTTGTAACTTATGAGCCCATGGAGGGCGTATTTATTGATGTTGCAAGGCCACACCCGATGGACCGGTACATATGGGGAGATGATTAGTTCAGACCTCTATAGGGATAAAAACCCACTTGATGGATGCTGAGACCCCGACTAGGGGTAGAGACAGATTAGGGGATTGCACCAAAGAGAGAGGACGACGTTTCACCAGGAGCAGCCTGGCAGGCCTAGACCCAAGGGGGTTGTGCCCTTTCCACCATGATGTAGGCCTTGGAAGGCCCATGACATCACCTAGGTCACCCATGATGTCACCCAATGTTTTAGATGTTTTGGAGGCAGTTGTGTGCCAAGTGGCAAGTGTGGTAGGTTCATGAGGCCCAAAAAGGCCTAACGTTTTGCTTTAGGAGGCCAACGTTTCCCAAAAATGGCCTAACGTCACCCTAAAAGGGCATGACATCACCTTTACAAATTATTTTAGGGTTTAATTATGATATTTAATGTAAAAAACTGGATATTATGTGTAACAGGCCATGTCGGCCTTTTTGACATGAATCTGGTCTTTGTAATTGTATAAATAAGGGGGAAATCACTCTTATTATTCATCATCTTTCACTCACACTTGTGGGGACTGAAATTTGCGCCCTCCTTAGGGTTTCTTGGCTGAAATTTTAGGCGCACTTGTTGAAGGAGGCTTATTTTGGATTATTTTGGCAAAGTTCTTGGCGGATGTGTTCAATTAGGGTTTTTCTTGATGAATTCTTGATGTATGTAAGTGTTTTTTCTGCAATTCTTGTTAATTGAATGGTTATAGTTTAATTTATCTTTCATTTACATTCAAGATTATGAAATTGATTGATTAAACCCTAGGAAGACTAGCACATGTTATTGTCCTAGCTTCAAAATCTTTCACCTAGTAGATATTGTCAAAAGGCCAATTTTCTTGAAGCATGAGCTAAGGCCTTGCCATTGCAACACCTTAGTATCCATTGCTTCATATTAGCCAATTTTTCTTCATCATTGAGTTAAAGAGGGAGGAAATATACTAAGGCCTAGGGTTACCTACACCTTAGTAGCTAGTTTCCCCTAGGGTTTGATAATTGGAGCCTTGGGTTACCAACAATCCAATCTATCATTCTCTCTTGTCTTTGACTCTCCATTATCATTTTTCTTCAACTTTTTCTGCTGCATTATTGACTCCATTTTCCCTAAAAGCACTAGTCTAAGTCCTCTTTTGAGTAATTGATCAACACAACCTTCAAAACCTACTCTTTGAGCACCCTACTAACACTTTTTAACCCTAGAATAGCCTAACCTACTAACAATATTGTTGTTGTTACTAAAGTAAACTACAAACATTATATGCAACATTAAAATCTCATAAAAGCAATTGAAAAGGCTGATTCATACCTTGTCTTATTTGCTTCTATCAAATGCTAGTATTATGATTTCAATGGTTAACGATTCTTAGTCATTTTGAAGCTATTTTAAAGCCATTTAATGTGAAGTATTGCTCTATAAAGATTGTTGTTATAAATTTTCTGTTTACTTCATCATATTCAACAAATTGCTTTTCTCAAGAAAGTCCATGGTTTTATGAAGTGCTAACCAGCAAGTGTACTTGCAAATATATCTAGTTTCTTGTTGCTTTGTTACGGGAAGGTACACTTTGACATATTATCTTTTCATTGGTTATAAAATCATACTTTTTGATCGGTGGTGACTTGTGAGAGGGGATCTTTATCTAACCACTTTGAATTTGCCTTCTCAAACCCCTAGGTCACTGGGGACATCTCCTCTGGGCCTACCACCCTAAATAGAAAGAGACATCCTATTGAGGCAACAATGATAGGATAGTCTCCCATTACACTAATTTTCTCTCCTTTAACCTTTTCTTCTATCAAAGTACAAGTTGTGCGTTAACATTTGGGTGCCGCTGCCAGGGAACACTGAGTCAATCTTCCTCAAATGACACTTTTTCGGTAAGCCTTTCCTCAAGAATATTTATCTTACAAGCTTACCTGGTGACTCCACTAAGGGTGTGTTAGCGCCCTGTAAACTTCGTTTGGCTGAGAAAATGAATGACAGAGGCAACCTACAAACCAACTTTGAGGTCAGAAACTAGCCTTTCCGACCTGGACAAGGCTCTCTCTGAGACTTCTTCTCTGTATAGGGTATGGCTTTAAATTGTTGGCTAGATTTAACACTTTGATACAATATTTCTGGTTCTATTGGTGAAAGAAAGCAAGGCCTTGGGATATGGAGTCAATTTAAAAAAATGATAGAAACAAATGACTTAGTGATTGAACTTGAGACGATAATGGCTAAGTAAGAAACAATATTTCAATTAAAAATCGTTGTGTGTGGTGAGAGAAAAACACACGAAGCAACTTAGAGCACCGCTGGGGATGAATTCGTAGTTAGCTTAGAAGAAACACAGTCGTCTAAATGGTGCGAATCTAGAGCACCACGCGGTGAATTCTAGATTCGAAATCACGTTCCAATTTAGACAAAATATAGATATGAATATAAAGAACACATGAAAGCACGTATGCAAAGAGAGAGTACAATAAATCAAACTACACCCATTAGAATATTTTCATCAAAGCTTCAGGACCTTTGCATTAAGTTTCAATTGAGTTTGAAAGCTACATTCAATAGTCACTGTCTACACTGTTTTGCAAACCAACCTGACTTACATTGAAAAGATGAAATATCTAGACAAGGGTGTGCCACTCGGGCTACCCTGCACTCTAAATACTATCCCTAGAAATTAGGTTCTAACTATTCTCTACTAGATGAATCTTTGTATGACACTTTACTAAAAATAGAAATTGACTGTACTTGGCCGCACCATAACCGCTCGTCTTTGCCATGACAGTTTGGTCATCAGCAAGATCTCATTGTTGGAGAGTGATGTGTTGATGCTTTTCCTTTGACAAGGTATCTGGATGATCAAGTGCTCTGTCAGACTCCTGCCATCTATTGTAACGACCTTGATTTGTGTTACGCGATCATTTGCTGGAGTGTGCATGTGGCAGGTAACCTTGGAATGTCGCAGGTGTTTCCAAGATGACAACACCAATTAAGGGGAAACGCCTTTCTTCAAACTATCGCATGTCCAACATACACATGTCCCTTGTAATAAATGGGTCTCCAACGTGTGCATTGTATGCTTTCCGCGTGGGTACCTGTCAGAGTCCCGACTTACTAATAGGAAACAGGCCACGGGGAGACAAAATACGTGCCACGTTAGAGAAGACAAAAATGGAGTCAGTTAATTATGCTTCTGGCCTCGTGTGCAGTTTTGATATCCAAAGCGTTCTCCTGAGAGACTAGTTACGCCTTTTCATATTCATTACTTGTCTTTGTAGAACCATGTTTCCTTTCAGCCTCTTCTGCACATTGGCCAGAGCTGCACAAACGTTTTCCAGGGCCGGTCCACATTTCTTGAAGTGCTTTGCATTTCTTTGTTTTGACATCCTCTCTGCTTCACGCAACTGGATGATTGTGTCTTGCGCTTCCCTGAGCTGCCTCTTTAGCCAAGTCACGTTTCCCTCTCAGCCCTGTGATGCTGATGCCTCGAGGGTCTTCATTGCTAACTGTTGTCTCAGTTCCATGTTCTCCTGGTATAACTCAACAATACCAAGCTGCCTTGCTTTAGCTACTGCGGCAGTTCATGAATATATGTACTTTCAGTGTCTTTCCTTCTCCTTTTTCCCCAGGTTTCTCAACTTGGACCTTCGACAGGTTCTAGCCGAATGGCGTGCATGAGTAATGGTTTGACGACCGACTTTGCACGTGGATCACTCGTGGCTTGGGTCTCCCCAGTTTCCTTGTTCTTCCTTGGCCTGCCCCTTCTTCGGGGTATTGAATTTTAAGGGATAGGGCTTCCAATGTCTTTCCTTCCTCCACGACCCTTCCTATTTCCACCTCCGTGCGGTGAGATGTTACTTTTTCCACGGGTAGAGGGGAATCTCCTTTGGGGTCCCTGGGGATGCTGACTGTGAGTAGAAACGAATCCCAATTGTTTCCCAATCGCCTCATCTCCTCAATTATCAACAATTTAATCAGTGGGACATGAGATAGTTTCTTCTTCAGCTAGTTTGTTTTAGCTTGGATGCTGTCTGCCATTTCTCAGAGACTTTGGTGCAAGAAGAAAGGCATATTTAACGGTCTCCTTCTTGTGAAATGCATCAACAATCTGATGTGATGTGGGTGTATTATGTCAAAGCTTCCTTCACAGGTGAAATATTTCCTAATTTCTCTCAGAAGGTTCCGAAAAGGCTCGTGCAGATATCTACTTGGAATGCTCGCTTCAACTTTCCCATTTCAACAGTCTGGTTGGATGAACTCCTCGTAGCATAGCGTGTCCAAAGGAATGATTTTAGACCACCCTTTTCTCATAGAGGGATCTCTGTTGCGGTTGACAGAGTTTCCTCCGTCACCTGGAAAGTGATCCGTGCAATTACCATGGGGAACCTGTCAAACCTAAGTGCGAACTATTCTGCTAGTTTCACGTTGAATCCTTGGATTTTCCTACAAAAGACCATGTATCCAACCTGTTCAAAAGATGTTCTGACATCCAGATATTTATTTACCAACGTCAAGTTTTGAGGTTCGGGCCCCACATTCCTTCTACTTCGCGCATCTTTCCTTATGTTCTGGGATGTTGCCATAGTGCAACACGTATTTGTTCTGCGTGCGATGGATTTAGCATAGACCCAAGGTGGTAATATCGATTGACCTGGGTTTGTGACGTAGTTGAAGGCAATCGACTTTCCCTCCAAGAGAAACTCAGGGCTTGCAGGAAGAATTATAGACAGAGCATAAACTTGGATGGTGAACAAAATACCTGCAGATCCACCAGAATTTATAACTGGGCGGGTGAGAGATGGATTCATGCTAGGGGACACTGAATCCATGGTGACTGGAGGTTTCGAAGCAAGCTGAAGATTTTCGCAGCACATCCACGCGACAGGTACACTTTGGGGCGTGTAAAGTACAACTGATAAGAGCTGCAGAGTATACGTGATATGAGCACTGTGATTTTTCATTCTTTCTGACTTCATAATGAGTTGATGATGGTCACTTCATCTATCGACGTGACTTATATTGAACAAATTTCCTCGACCCTTGGGATGTAAAACCTTCTCTTCTGACAGGAACTGACTCTTTGGGAAAAGACCTTTACCACTTACACATGTTTTGGTTCTGACATCCCTTCGCGACTCCAAGGGCCAACCAACCACTTGTTGACTTCGACCCATTCATCGTTCGATACCTGAACTCACAGGCTTTGACACACGGACCATGACTCGAATAAGACTGACTCTAACTGAAAAATTGATGATGCTAATAGCTGGATCCAACGAGGATGCTATCCTCCTAGTGAGGTGGAAAAGAACAATGGACCAGGTGCCTGACTATTGGGCCTTATTCGACTTCTAGACTCTGAAACAACGGAAAATAAAACACAACCTAGACCTTCTTGACATAGTTTCGACTAGACTTAGCATAAACTTAGGGCCTTCACTCTGGGATTCGATTTTCTTCTGACATAGCGACTCGAAAATGCCTTCTTTGAAAACAAAAATGAAACGACTATTTACAATGACATGAAAAAACGAAACAGATCTTACTGAGCTAGATAGTGTTTGAGGAACCTGCCATTCACATGCCCTTTTCCAGTGGACTCCCCGTTAATATCTTCTAATAAATATGCATTGTTCTCATGGTATGCGTCGATTTTGAAAGGACCCATCCAAAGATGATCGAATTTTCCATGCTTTCCCTTGTCCTTGTTCCTCGCATCCCACTTTAGTACCATATCCTCCACCTGGAATTCCTCTTGTTTAGAGTGATTTTTGAAAGTTTTCTTCATCCTGTCTTGGTGAAGTTGTGATCGGTTGTAAACCTGATCCCTCATCTGCTGTGCGTGAATCAATTGATTTATCCTTATCTGAGTGTCATCTGGCTTGACCTCTTTCTCTTGCAACAACTTCCTTATGTGCAATCCCAATGAGGTAGGGAAAACCACATCTGCGCCATATACAATTTGGAATGGTGACATGGAGATGGATTTTTTGGTTGTAACTCTGTTCTCCCATAACGCATAAATGAGTTTCTAATGCTAGGCCTTCTTGTTGTCCTACAAGAGTCTTTTAATGATCCTCATTAAGATTTTATTTAATGATTCTGCTAACCCGTTACGTTGTGGGTAATACACTGTAGAATGTCCTAGGGTTATATTGTAATACTTGCAAAAATTATCCATTTTCTTGGACTTAAATGCGGTCACGTTATTTGTGATGATCTTGATAGGGCACCCGAACCTAGACAAGATGTTGGTCTCCAAGAACTGAATGATGACCGTATCGGTAGCTTGCCTCATTGGAATTACTTTGATCCATTTTGTGAAGTAATCCATAGCTGTAAGTATCCATCTATGTTGCATTGAGGATGAAAGATGAATCTCTCCCATAAATTCTAGGCCCCATTGCATGAACAACGCTTCGACCCAGATTGGTTTTAGTGGCAGCGGTTGCAACTTTCTCCTTCCATCGAAGATCTGGCACTCGTAGCAACTGGAAACTTCTTTGTATACATCTGCGAAGATGTTGGGCCAATAGTAACTTGCCCTTAAAATTTTATGCGCGGTGGTTTTCCAGTAGTGATGTCCTCCACAGTCGCCTATGTTGAATTCCCTGATAGCTCGTTCCGCATCATCTTCTAATAAGAAACTCAATAATATCCCTCCCAAATGTTTCCAATACAGGGAGTTATCCAAGATGCATAACTTAGTAGCCTTCAACTTTAAGAATCTGGCCTTGCTATTACTGAACCTTGGAGAAGCTTGCAAATTTTTCAACACATAAATGATGTCCGCATACTAAGGTGAATCGATGAAATTCCGAGACACCTGCGTAGTTGTTTCTTCCCGAGGATTCTCTGACAGATCAACAATAAAGTTGATTCCCAGAATGTCGTAGTTCGACTGCACCATCAGTTTTGCGAGACCCTGACCCTTAATCAACTTTGTGGGCTTGATTTTGAGGTCATATTCCAACATGACTGTGATCCACTTACTTCTTCTTCCCTCAGGGTCAGGTTGAGTCAGGATGTCTTTGACTGAGTTCCTAGGCACGTAAGCGATAACGTGGGAATTTAGTACATAAGTTCTGAACTCCTTGAGGGCTTTGAATAAGGCGTATACTTGTTTCTCCATAATGTCGTACCTCAGTGTGTAATCTCTCAGCATCCTACTGAAGTAAGCTATAGGCTTTTCAAAATTCTGGTCGTCCTTCTGTAACAGTATGCCCGCGATGGTATTCTTTGAGGCGAATGCGAACAAGATGAAATCCTTCATGAAATCTAGGCTGGCCATTATGAGATCTTTGGTCAACGCTACCTTGATGTCTTCAAACGATCTCCTGGCTTCGGGGTTCCATTTGATCTTATTTCCCTTTCTAAGCATGCTGGTGATATGCTTTATAGTTTCTGCCAAATTCAGGATGAACCTTCTCAATAAATTCACCTTTCCTAGGAAGAACTGTACCTGCTTCTTGCCGTGAGGAGTGCTGGTTTTTAGGATTCATTCTACCCTACTGGGATATATATTTATACCCTCCTTCGAGATGATGTGCCCCAACAGTTTCCCTTCTTTCATTCCGAAATATGATTTTTTCGGATTCAAAGATATGCCGAACTTCCTGCATTTTTGGAAGACCTTCTTTAGATGCCCAAGATGCTGTTCGTTGGAATCAGAATATACTGGAATGTCATCCAGGTAGATCACAATAAATTTATCCTTTTCCTTGGAAAATGCTATATCCATCTCCCTCTGGAAAGTAGCTCCAACGTTCATCAAGCTGAAAGGCATCTTAGCATACATGAACGTACCCCATGGTGTCTTGAAGGCTATCTTTTCCTGGTCATTCGGATGTACCATGATCTAATTGTAACCTGAAAATCTGTCCAGCATAGACATCTTCTAGTATCCAACTACCTTTTGTAGAATATAGTCCATCTTAGGGAGCGAGTAGTTTTCCTCGAGGGATACTTTTTTCAAGTTTCGAAAATCCACGCACAACCTTATTTCGCCGCTCTTTTTCCTTACAGGCACTAGGTTGGCAACACATTTCGAAAATCTTAAAAAAACAATAATTTTGGCTTCTAAAAGTTTCTTTACCTCTTTCAATTAGGGACAACAGCAGGGGATTGATTCGTCTTAGCTTTTGCTTGAAAGGCTTTTGGTCTTCTTTGAGAGGAGTGACGTGCTAAATCACTTTAGTGTCGTATACTTTCAAGTCATCATAACTCCAGGCGAAAATGTCGAGAAAATATTTCATGAGTTTGATATAGTCCTGTTTGACCTTCAGAATGAGCGTCTTTGATAATTTGATTATCCTCGGATTCTATTGGGTCCAAATGTTGCAATTAAAGTTTCTTTACCTCTTTCAATTAGCGACAACAGAAGGGGATTGATTCATCTTAGCTTTGTTCTTGAAAGGTTTTTGGTATTCTTTGAGAGGAATGACGTGCTGAATCACTTTAGTGTCGTAGACTTTCAAGTCATCATAACTCCAGGAAAAAATGTCGAGAAAATATTTCAGAAGTTTGATATAGTCCCGTTTGACCTCCGGAATGAGTGTCTTTGATAATTTGATTATCCTTAGATTCTCCCAGGTCCAAATGTTGCAATCCTTGATGTCCTCATAATTCACGGTGATCTTGGGATTTTTGGCCACATCGTTTTCATCAAACAACTTTTGCAACGAAACCAACCCTTTGGGGATGATATTATTCTTTAGCTGCACTATGTCCCTCCCAACTATCTGGTTCTAGAAAGAGTCTTCGTTACTGTGCACAGCTGTTCTTTCATCTTCATCGCAACAACACTCGTCATCAATATTTACATTAGCGAACTCGTCGCTCATTTGTAGAAATATCTCGACTTGTTTGTAATCCTCAAACACCTGCCAATACTTGATATTATCGGGCACCACCAGCCTGTGTTTGACTTCGATCTCATACTTTCTGTTGGGGAAAATGGGAATTTTATCAATTGAGGTTGAGGTGGCCAAGGCATCCACAATTTGATTGTACCCCCTCGGGATCGTTGATAAATTATACTCCGAGAATTCTTCGAGGAGGTCCAGTACTAAGTTTTTGTATGCCCTCAGTATGGGGTGATTGTATTGGTATATACCATTCACTTGGTTTATAATGAGCTTAGAGTCTCCATGCACCACTATCCTCTTTGCGCCCAACTCTTTCAACACTCTCAGACCCAAAATCAATGCCTCATACTCAACCATGTTATTTGTACAATCAAAGGCGAGTTTGTATGAGATTTTTTTTTTCCTAACTTGGGAGGAATTATCCATACACCGACCCCTGCCCCTTCCTTGCTGACAGCTCCGTCGAAGCTCATGTTCCACATCTTGTTCTCCACTTGGTTCCTCAGGGTATGCACACTCTTATGCTCATCGCGCGACTTTATCTTCGATAGTCATGATGGTTGTTGGCTCTTCCTCTTGAAAGCTCAAGTCATTGTAAAATATGGAGGAGCCGATCTCAGTGTCGAAGAAGTAGATAGGGTGGTTATTCGGTTGCATCTTACTACTCACCATGTATTTCAACAACACTTCTATGTACAACTGTCTCTCTTGGCCATATACAAGAATGGTGGCATATGGCATGTCCATTTGCAGGGTTCCCTTCAATTTCGCGGCCCATGACCTGGATAATAGCATGCCAAATTTAAGGCATATATCAGCCACAACCATGTCCATAACCAAATTATTAGAAGGGATTTTGGTCAACGACACAACATAATTTTTGATCAGACCCAAACATTTCACTTTCCTTGAATCGAAAGAAAAAATATCCTTACAGGGCCTGGTGATGTCCAAACCCAACTCATCCATGATCACTTTGGGCATGAGATTGTGTGACGCGCCCAAATCCAACATGTCGTTATGCAAAGTCGTGTCATGGATCTTGAGACTGATATAGAATGGGGGGATGTCCTTAGTATCACCTATCTCTTCCATGCGCGGACCAAACAAAATGGCAGGGTGGTCATCCTGGACGTTCAGAGTGTTGGGAGTCTCTCCCATCTTCAACATTTTAATAATATAATCCCAATATTCTCCTTTCTTGATGATCTTGTTGAAAGGGACAAATATTTGAATCTTGGCCATTTCATTCTCAAAGTTAAAAGGGGGAAGACTTTTTCTACCTCCTTGATGCCTGTCTTCCGGCTTGTTTCTAGCGCTTTCCTTGGAACCTTCTCCTTTGAATTTCCATTTTCAGTTGCATCCTTGGTCGGGTTGTATTTCTTTGGTTGGCTCGTGGAAGGGGTGTTTTCCTGCGGTTCCCTTATGGGATTCGTCTGCTGAGGTTCTGTAGATGCCAGTTTTCTCCTGAGGTTGTATTTCTTTTGGAATTTCATGATTTCATTGCGATAACCCTTCTTGAATTCCTTCGTTTCCCAAGAAAATGTGTCATCGGTCTCCAACTTAATATCATCATTTTCGCTCATGTATTGATCATGTTCTCCCTTCATCAAGAACACGTGCGTGTCCGTGTCATTGCAACAATGCATTTAATCTTGGATCATCTAATCAAAATCTTCGTCCACGTAATTGTTTTGGAATGGGGGCCTTATTTGCTAGTTGCCCTGGTCTCTCTGTTCCCTCTGTCTAATCTGTGGGACCGAACCTCTTCTAAGGTTCTGATTTCTGGGTTGGAGGTCATGTTGTTCTCAAGCGATGGGCTTGTTTCCCACGAACATTCTTTCTATCAGCTTCTCCATCGTCTTCATCATCGAGTCGAACTTGTCCTAAGAGGGTCAAGAAGTCGATGGTTGCACATCTCCTTGGGGTTTCTTCCCACCTCTGTTGAAGCTTTGTTTGATCTTTCTTGATGCCATCAGGTTTGCCTCAATTTCAACTGCATCACTCATCATGGTGTCTAGATTAGCAGATCTTTTCTCCCTCAAAAGCAAGGCGAAATTGCTATCAAATGAGTCAACGTATCGAAGCTGCGTAGCCCCGAGAGGAAGTTGGACTTCTACGGGAATTGAGTTGTAGACCCTCATGAAACGGGCCAAGAACTCTTGCACCATCTCCTTCGACGCTCTCTTCAAATTGTTGTACTGCGTCAGTAGCTGCAAAGGATTCTTTTTGTCTCCCCATCTAGTAATGAATGATGTTTCAAACCCAGCGAAGTTGGGGATGATTTTTTCTTGGAGGGCCTTGAACCAATTTCTAACCTCCCCCGAAATACTATGTGTGAACAACCGCATCTTCGCATATTCATGATGCACCTCTTCTAAATCGACGAAATCGTTGAACCAATCCAAGTGTTTTTGGGAAGAGGTGTTTCCCTCAGGATCATACAACTTGATCCTTTGGTTGTAGTTCTAGTAAAATCTTGCAGTTGTTCTGGCAAAGCAAGGGGGGAGAATCTGGTGGCCATTTCTATAGGGGGGTTTGGGATTTACGGGATGTTTTGAGCATGGACTATGGCGGCTTGCAGGATTTTGTTTGTTATAAGAGATTGAAACCTCTTCTCATCGAAGACTATATCATCCAAGCTAGTTTCTGATTTAGACTTGAACACGGTTTGTTCAAATAGGGTGTCAAACTTGAGGTCGTCAATGCTTTGTGAGCCATCGTTGGGTAAGGACAAGATTCTATCCAGGTAATAGAACGGGTCCAATGCCTACTCCCTTGCCCTGCACAGAAGTTTCTCGGGGTGACACACGGGCTCTACAGGATTCAGGTCAGAATTAGCTCTTGTATAAATTGTCTTTGGAGCTAGGTTTCCTGAGTCACGCTACTGGTCTCTTTAACTAGAGTTGCCAGGCTAAAGGTTTCAACCAATATAGATGTTTGGCCCACTGTTACCCTCAGGGGTGAAAACTATAGCTTTAATCGTTCTCCCAGGGAAAGTTTCATTCAATTTAATCCTTGACAACGACACCGAAATGTTAGCACTCTGTAAACTTTGTTCGATTGAGAAAACAAATGACAGAGGAAACCTACAAACCAAATTTGAGGTCGAAAACTAGCCTTTCTGACCTGGAGAGGGCTCTCTCCGAGACTTCGTCTCTGTACAGGGTATGGATTTAAACTATCGGCTAGATTTAACATTTTTATACAATATTTCTGGTTCTATTAGTGAAAGAAAGCAATACCTTGGGCTATGGAGTCAATTTAAGAAAATGATAGAAACAAATGACTTAATGAATGAACTTGAGAGGATAAAGGCTAAGTATGAAACAATTTTTCAGTTAAAAATAGTTGTGTGTGGCGAGAGAAAAACACATGACACAACTTAGAGCACCTTCGGGGATGAATTCAAAGTTCTCTTAGAAGAAACACAGTCATCTAAATAGCACGAATCTAGAGCATTGCGTGGTGAATTCTAGATTCAAAATCACGTTCCGATTTAGAGAAAATATAGATATGAATATAAAGAACACAGGAAAGCACGTACACAAAGAGAGAGTACAATACATCAAACTGATACCATTAGAATCTTTTTTTCAAAGCTTCAGGACCTTTGCATTAAGTTTCAATCGAGTTCAAAAGCTACATTCAATAGTCACCATCTACACTATTTTTCAAACCAACCCAAATTACATTGAAAATATGAAATATATAGACAAGGGTGTGCCGCTTGGGGTACCTTGCGCTCTAACTATTATCCCTAGAAATTAGGTTCTGACTATTCTCTGCTAGATGAATTTTCGTATGACACTTTACTAAAAATAAAAACTGACTGTACTCGGTCGCACCATAACCGCTCGTCTCTGCCATGACAGTTCAGTCATCAACAAGATATCATTGTTGGAGAGTGATGTGTCGATGATTTTCCTTTGACAGGGTGTCTGGACGATCAAGTGATCTATCAGACTCCTGCCACGTATTGTAGCGACCTTGATTTATGCCGCGCGATCATTTGTTGGAGCGTGCATGTGGCAGGTAACTACGAATTGTCGCAGGTGTTTCCAAGATGACAACATGAGTTAAGGGGCAATGCATTTCTTCAAATTGTCACGTTTTCAACATACACCTGTCCTTTGTAATAGATGGGTCTCCAACGTGTGTGTTGTATGATTTCTGTGTGGGTACCTATTAGAATCCTGACTTCCTGGTAGGAAACAAACCACGGGGAGACAAAATCTGTGCCATGTTTGAGAAGACAAAAATGGAGTCGGTTAATTATGCTTCTGGCCTTGTCTGCAGTTTTGATATCCAAAGCATTCTCCTGAGAGACCAGTTGCATCTTTTCAGATTCATTACTTGTCTTTGTAGAACCGCGTTCCCTTTCAGCCTCTTCCTTGCACTGGCCAAAGCCACGTGAACGTTTTCCAGGGTTGGTCTACATTCCTTGAAGTGCTTTGCATTTCTTTCTTCTGACATCCTTTGTGCTTTGCGCAGTTGGATAATTGTGTCTTGTGCTTCCATGAGCTGCCTCTTGAGCCAAGTCATGTTTCCCTCTCGACCGCGTGATGTTGATGCCTCGAGGGTCTTCACTACTAATTGTTGTCTCAATTCTCTGTTCTCATGGTATAGCTCAGCAATAGAGAGCTACGCTTTCTTTAGCTGCTGCGACGATTCATGAATATTTGTGCCTTCAGTGTCTGTCCTTCTCCTTCTGCTGCAGGTTTCTCGACTTGGACCTTCGATAGGTTCCAGTCGAATGACGCGCATGAGTAACTCTTCGACATCTGACTTTGCACGTGGCTCACTTTGGGCTTGGGTCTCCCCAGTTTCCTTGTTCTTCCTTAGCCTACCCCTTCTCTGGGGTATCAACTATTAGGGGGATAGGAATTCCATTGTCTTTCCTTCCTCTGCAACCCTTCCTATTTCCACCTCCACGCGGTGAGATGTTACTTTTTCCGCGGGTAGAGGAGAATCTCCTTTGGGGTCCCTGGGGATGCCGACTATGAGTAGAAACAAATCCCAGTTGTTTCCCAACCGCCTCAGCACCTCAACTATCAACAATTCAATCAATGAGACATGAGATAGTTTCTTCTTCGGCTGGTTTGTTTTAGCATGGACCCTGTCTGCTATTTCTAGGAGACTTTGGTGCAAGAAGAAAGGCATATTTAACGGTCTCCTTCCTATGAAATGTATCAACAATCTAATGTGATGTGGGTGTATTCTGTCAAACCTTCCTTAATAGGTGAAATATTTCCTAATTTCTATTAGGAGCTTCTGAAAAGGCTCCTGCAGATACCTACTTGGAACGCTCGCTTGGACTTTACCATTTGAACAGTCCAATTTGATGAACTCCTCGTAGCATAGCATGTCCAAAGGCATGCTTTTAGGCCACCTTTCGCCACACAGAGGGATCTCTGTTGCGAATGACAGATTTTCCTTCATCACCTGGAAAGTGATATGTGCAATTACCATGCGGAACCCGTCGAACCTGAGTGCGAATTGTTCCGCTAGTTTCATGTTGAATCCTTGGATTTCCTTACAAAATACCATGCATTCGACCTATTCAAAAGATGCTTTGACATCTGGATCTTCATTTACCAACGTTAAGTTTTGAGGTTCGGGCCCCACATTCCTACTACTTCGCGCACGTTTCCTTATGTTCTGGGATGTTGCCATGATGCAACACGTATTTGTTCTGCCCGCGATAGATTTAGCATGGACCCAAGGTGGTAATATTGATTGACCTATGTTTGTGACGTAGTTGAAGGCAATCGACTTTCCCGCCACGAGAAACTCAGGGCTCACAGGAAGAATTACAGATAGAGCATAAACTTGGCTGGTGAACAAAATACATGCAGAGCAACCAAAATTTATAACTGGGTGAGTGAGAGATGGATTCATGCTAGGGGACACTGAATCCATGGTGACTGGAGGTTTCAAAGCAAGATGAAGATTTTCGTAGCACATCCACGCGACGGGTACACTTCGGGGTGTGTAAATTACAACTGATAAGAGTTGTAGAGTATACGTGATATGAGCGCCATGATTTTTCATTCTTTTTGACTCCATAATGAGCTGATGATGGTCACTTCATCTATCGACACGAATTCTATTCAACAACTTGCCTTGACCTTTGGCACATAAAACCTTCTCTTCTGACATGACCTGACTCTTTGGGAAAATACCTTTACCATTTACACATGTTTTGGTTTTGACATCCCTTCCTAACTACAAGGGCCAACCGACCACTTGCTGACTTAGACCCATTCGTCATTCAGTACCTGACCTCACACGCTTTGACACACGGACCATGAATAGACTAAGACTGACTCTAATTGAAAAAATGACGATGCTAACATGGTGATTCCCTTATCTCTTTGATAATTTCAATAAAATTATCTGGTGACTCCACAGTCCACAAGGAGGTACACGAGCCCTCCCAAATCCTTTATAAGAAAGCCTCCCCGAAACTCTCCTGTAGTAAAATCACTTTTCGAAGGCAATCTTCCCTTAAACACAATGTCTAGCATGAGAACTCAGACCTCTATTCCAAACCAAGCTAATAACCAAAGACAATGGTCATCCAATCTTTTCAAACCGCTAGACATGACAACTATACCAGGCTACCCTAGGAAAATGCCCCCCAAGTATGAAAAATGCTTGCCTAAATTCACTGGTAATGATGAAATCAGTGCCGAGGATCAAATTATCAATTTTTGGGCATTCTTATAGCTTCATCTTATTAGTGATGATGCTGAAGATTTGGCTATGAAATTGTTCTCTGCTACCCTCCATGATGGTGCAAGGCATTGGTACAATGGTCTTCCTGATGGCAATATTAAAACCATGGGCAAGTTAGAAGAAGTCTTCCTCAAATGATGGAGTATCAAAGAAGACCCCAATATGCTACTGATAAGGTTGAATAACCTCGTGAAACAGGAAAATGAGACCATTAGAGAATTCCACAACAAGTTTGAAACCCTGTTGCAAAAAATCCCCGTGAGTCATCATCTGTCTCCTAGTGTCCTTTTGTTCATTTATACCAAAACTTTTACCAGTCAACTAGGGTATTTCCTCATAGATAAAAACCCTCAAATGATCCAAGAAGCCCAAGAGGTAGCCACAAGGATCGAAGACAACCTTTTATCATCCAAATTTGAACCTTTCTCATCCCTAAGAGTCAGGATGGACACTAAACCTAAGATAGTCCACAATGCTGAACCTACCTCAGACATTAGTGCTAGCTTGGCTAGGTTACAACTGACTGTAGATGGCATAGTTAAAACTCAAGAGCTAATGATGAATATGATTTTCAACCTAGAGAGGACTCAAGAACAGGCCCCTAGGTTTCTCGTACAAGGGTCAATTCTAGAAAGGGAACCAAGTTTTCAGACCAAAGAATGATCAAGAGGTTCCAAATACTTTAGCCCCAGACAATGTGGTTGATGAAAATCCTTGGTTCCTGCAATGCAATCAGTCACACTGGGAACATGAATGTCCTTACAACAATGGAATCCATGACCAAGTAAACATAATGGACCATACCATAGAGGACCCCCAAATCTGCCTTAATATTTCCCCTGAGGAACATCAAGAGGGCATAAAGGAAGCAACTAGGAAGGATAGGATGGAGGTGATAAATAACCTGGACCAAGAATCAAAATAAAAGTTTAAAAAGCAAGAATTCCAAGTATATACTAGACAAAAGAAATTGAACCAAACTATCCCTGCTGGTCCTGTAATATCCCAAACAAGGGATCCACCTATGAACATTCTCCTTCCAAAAAATCTTCCCAAGGATGAAAGAGTGGACTTAAAATTTGACTTTGAAGGGGCATTAGTCAAGATGCATGTAACCATCCCCTTAAGAGAAGTCATCAAGGTACCATCCATTAAAGAAATATTTGATAATTTCTTCACAGGATCAGATGGACCAATGGACCCTCCTATTATGTTACAAGTTGATCATTTTAGTGTCCAGTATGATGAACACCCACCTTTCTTCATGAACTTATTGATAAATAACAAGTGCCTTAACAACTGTATGCTGGATTCAGGGGCAGGTGCCAACATGATGTCTCTAAAGGTCATGCAATAATTAGGCCTAAAGGTCACACGAACCTACATGAATGTGTGTGGCTTTGAGTCTAGAGCCATACCCACACATGGGGTGATTGAGAATGTGGAAGTATGCCTTGGAAGATAACCCGAAAGAGTGATCCATATGGACATTGTAGTATTAGATGTCCCAGATGTGTGGGGAGTGTTGTTGTCCAGGAAATTTGCTGCAATGTTGGGAGGAACTTTAGAGATGGACCTCACTTATATCAATGTGCCTATGAAAGATGGAACAATAGGATGTCTCCCGAATGTGCCAATGACCAAAATCCATATGCAAGAAATTACTGACCACATCAAGACTAATGAAGCACATGAGCCAATCATAGAGAGACTTCCTAAATTTTCTCCTGATGATATGCCATTTGCTATCGAGGAATATTTTGATCAAATACAATGACCGAAGAAGGAATATTATCAACAACTCCTGAACAAGTATAAGGACAAGGAATTTGGGACTGTCAAGTTGTTAAAGAAAGGAGAAGATAGCGTATTGATCCAACCATCCCAACAAGAAGTTTTCACAACAGAATCCCACCCTCCTCCCTCTACACAGTGCACCAGGGTTGTTCAAGAAACAACCAAGTTCAGAACCAAATATTATAGAGAGGGAGACATAGTATGGATGTGGGACACGAAGAAGGGAGAGCCTACTAATGTCAAAGTGAATTCACAATTTTGGCTTGGACCCTTCAGAATTGGAAGAAATTTAGTCAATGATGCCTACTATTTGTCTACATTAGAAGGAAGAAGGAGCCCATTACCAGTTAGCAGGCACCTCCTCAAACCCCATTAGGGGGCAGAGACTTGACTTTATAAGTAAGTGTAGGTAAGTAGGTAGGAATTTTCATTCATTGTATATACCATTTGCATTTCATGCTAGAGTAGTTTGAATTTCCATTCGTACATATGCTTGTTTTCATTTTTTGTACTATATATATATGAGCTGGGGGTGATATCACCACCCCGAATGATTGCTAATAATATTATGTTGAGATCGAGTAGGTCACAGGTTATGCCAGAGATGCTGAGGTTCTCATGCACTCTACGATGAGCACATGTCCCCAAGTTAGAGCCAGACGTTATCCCCTAGGCTATGTATAATTGAGGAGATTATGTCTTGAGGCCCACAAGTGCTAGACATGGAGTATCGAGAGCCATATCGACTCGAGCATGGATTAGAGGGCCCATCCTTTCTTCTTCAGTGCCTCCACTTTTTCAGCAGCAACAACATCCATCACATCGTCCTAGTCCTATAGCAGAAATGGATCTTGCTCCATGAGGTAATGAGTCTGGGTATCATAGTATGTGTCACAATGATCCCCAAAACCTTTGGATATGTGCATTTAATTCTTTTTTCTTCTAACATGTTCTTGGACCTTATGCTTTTCCACTTGACCACACCTAGGGGAATGACATGATGCCCTAGTAAGCTGGTACCCATAGGGTTTGAGTTGCCATTGGGGGGATTTATGAAAGGCCATCATCTGCTCCCACCATACTTACCACTTTTCATATTTCTCCCACTCATCCATCCCATTACACTGGTCCGAGCATTGGGTTAGAAAAATATCTAAGGGTTGTAACTTACCTTATGGGAAGAAGGGGATAAAGGCCCAGAGGGTAAAAGTAGATGGTAAAAGATAAAATCCAAAAGAATGAAACCTTGAGATGCTTCACCCAGGGATCCTCGAGAAAGTAATAAAAATATTCTCAGCAAGAAACATAGGGACCCATAAAATATAATAAATCAATACCTAGTTGGAGGATAGGGGGACTCATCATGAGCCAACCGATTAGGTCAATGGGAATGTAGCAGTATGAAACTACCGACAATTGGTCACCACACCAGGGTAGTGTCTCTTAGTGGCATAGCCAAGAGAAAGAGGGCCTCATCACGAGCCAAACTTCTCATTTCCGTGAAATGGTTGTGGGTAACATTTCCACCACTGGTCACCACGCTAGGGAAGTGTCCCCTAACTAGCCTCTTGAAAGAAAAAACAATAAGAATAAAAGATAAAATGCATGAATGGGATTGGAAACATTTTCATCCATGACAAGGTGCAACTCACCCTCTTCAGAGGCACCCATAGGTAAGCTATACATTTCCTTGCTATCACTGCACCCATTGCCTAGACATCCCTTACCACCTCATTCACTCACATGGCCTAGATTTGACTTCTCCCGGGAACATCCCACATCCAATGAGCATTATCCCAATAGGACTTCCTAGCGTCCCCTCCAAACTTGGCTTGCAGATTAGCATAACGTATTTGAGCAATTGTCTGGGTAAAGGGGGTTTCATGCACATCTTTAAATAACTTGATGATTAGATGTGATTGACATTGCTATGATCCCTATGACTTGTGATCACATGGAGGGCGTATTTTTTGATGTTTTAGAGCCACACATGATGGACAGGTACATATGGGGAGATGCTTAGTTCAGAACTCCATAGGGATAAAATCCCACCTGATGGATGCTGAGACCCCAGCCAGGGGCAGAGACAGATCAAGGGATTGCACCAGAGAGAGAGGATGACGTTTCACCAGGAGTAGCCTGGAATGCTTAGACCCAAGGGGGTTGTGCCCTTTCCACCATGATGTAGGCCTTGGAAGGCCCATGACATCACCCAGGTCACCCATGATGTCACCCAACGTTTTGGATGTTTTGGAGGTAGTTGTGTGCCAAGTGGCATGTGTGGTAGGTTACTGAGGCCCAAGGAGGCCTAACGTTTTGCTCCAGGATGCCAACATTGCCCAAAAAGGGACTAAAGTCACCCTAAAAGGTCATGATGTCACCTTTATAGATTATTTTAGGGTTTAATTATGACATTTAATGTAGAAAACTGGATATTATGTGTAACAGGCCATGTCGGCCTTTTTGACCTAATTCAAGTCTTTGTAATTGTATAAATAAGGGGAAAATCACTCTTATTATTCATCATCTTTCACTCACACTTGTGATGATTCAAATTTGCGCACTCCTTAGGGTTTCTTGGCTGAAATTTTAGGCGCACTTGTTGAAGGAGGCTTGTTTTGGCTGAAATTTGCGCGCTCCTTAGGGTTTCTTGGCTGAAATTCTTGATGTATGTAAGTGATTTTTCTGTAATTATTCTTAATTGAATGGTTACAGTTTAATTTATCTTGCATTTACATTCAAGATTATGAAATTTCTTCATTAAACCCTATGAAGACTACACATGTTATTGTCCTAGCTTCAAAAGCTTTCACCTACACCTTAGTAGCTAGTTTCCCCTAGGGTTTGATAATTGGAGCCTTGGGTTACCAACACTCCAATCTATCATTCTCTCTTGTCTTTGACTCTCCATTATCATTTTTGTTCAACATTTTCTGCTGCATTATTGACTCCATTTTCCCTAAAAGCAATAGTCCAAGTTCTCTCTTGAGTAATTGATCAACACAACCTTCAAAACCTACTCTTTGAGCAACCTACTAACACTTTCTAACCCTAGAATAGCCTAACCTACTAACAATATTGCTGCTGTTACTAAAGTAAGCAACAACCATTAGATGCAACATTAAAATGTCATAAAAGAAATTGAAAACGCTGATTTATACCTTGTCTTATTTGCTTCTATCAAATGCTAGTATTATGATTTCAATGGTTAATGATTCTTAGTCATTTTGAAGCTATTTTCAAGGCATTTAATGTGAAGTGTTTCTCTATAAAGATTGCTGTTATAAATTTTCTGTTTACTTCATCATATTCAACAAATTGCTTTCTCAATATAGTCCATGGTTTTATGAAGTGCTAACCAGTAAGTGTACTTGCAAATATATCTAGTTTCTTGTCGCTTTGTTCCGGGTAGGTACACTTTGACATATTATCTTTTCATTGGTTATAAAACCAGACTTTCTCATCCGTGGTGACTTGTGAGAGGGGATCTTTATCTAGCCACTTTGACTTTGCCTTCTCAAACCCCCAGGTCACCAGGGATGTCTCCCCTGGGCCTACCACCCTAAATAGAAATATACATCCTATTGAGGTGACAGTGATAGGATAGTCTCCCGTTATGCCAATTTTCTCTTCATTAACCTTTTCTTCTATCAAAGTACAAATTGTGTGATAACAAGCACAAAACACAAGTATTCAAAGGATTTTCAAGGTAGTCAAGTAACATTTTGTGAAAATGATAATATCACTCCTTCCATCGAGCAAGATAAAGGAAATATACAAACATAGGAAGTACATTATATCATGCAAGCTTAAGTATTTACCCAATGGAAGGAAGAACACTCCATTATTACAAAATCATTCGAGAAAGAACACTTCATTGGAAAACCTCTCTTCCGACAACAACTCATTTAAGGAAGCAATAAGCCTTTCACATTTTCAATAAAGTTTTCAAGATTGAATTCCTTTTCCCGTTCTTGTGACTTTAAAGCAAATTCAAGCATGTAATATTTTCTCCAACAATGAACTCATCTAGGCAAAAACAAGCTTTCTCATCATTTCTCAAGCCAACAATCACTAAACGTTTTACAATGTTTAAGCAAGCAAAGCATGAATTAAACAAAGCAAAACATGAATTAAACAAGCATTCAAGATTACTCTTCTTTGACAATGTCTCACTCAAGCAATCATTAATATCGAATCACAATTGTTTAAGTTTGTTTTCAAGATGCACTCCTTTTTGGCATAATTTGTGCTATATATTTTTCCTTCTCCTATCCATATAATTTTCTAAAACAAAACACGAGTGAAGGCAAAAACAAGATTGCAACACAAAATTTATTGTTTGTTGACAACATAAAGCACCGGGAAACAACATGAATGGATTCAAGCTATGAAAATATAAGGAAATCCATGCAAGCTCTTATTTTCATCGAGATTTGATCACTACCACTCAAGTAAAGCTTAAAATAAATAAACAACAATGAGAAGCTTGATCGGAAATTTCAAAGTTGTTTGAAATCAATTTTCTAAGGATGATTGAAGCACTAGATAATTGAAACCTCAGTGCTTTTGTCCTGAGAAGGTGTACGCTCTGTTTAGAGGTGGAAAACATGAATTTGCTGTTGCAATTCATTCAGAAACGCAAGAAAGAAAACACAATGATGAAGAGGCAAAACACAATATTCAATCCCGCAAATCGAGTATGAAGCATGCAACATAACTAATGAGCTCAATAGGCCATGCACAACAACACCTTCTGTGGGGGAAACTTATTCTTGCAAAGAAAAATGGTTTCCCCAAGCCTGAAACTGACACATTAATGGTCCAATATCAAAGAATCATTGCAATGATGAAGAATGGCTGAAATAAAGATTAATGAAAATGGCAAAGGGTTATTTTTGGGAAGGCGAATATTATCATTATGTAATACATACATATCATGTTAGAAAATATCATATTAATAATAGTTAGAAAATATCATAGTAACAATATTTATAAGATGATTATTATGTAATATATCGTTAATATTTATTAAGGATAAATCATGCCATGATTCAGGTGGATATTAGTGGCCACCCACTTATTCCAAGTGGCTCCTCTTGACAGTTTTTAGTTCAACACGTTTCTCTGTAATGATGACATTTCTTTGTAATTGTGGGTTTTGCACTTTCGGGGCTATCCTGAAGCCCTATACAACATCTAGGTGGATATTGGTGGTTGCCCACTTATTCCAACTGGCCTATTTTGGAATTTTTCATGTCAATACATCTTTCTGTACTTCCAGGGCCATTTTGGGCCCCCAAACAATGTTTTTTTTGGCTTGCCACAGTCAAACTGTATGCATACTCAATGTTTGATGGCATAATGTGTAGTTCTTGAAAAAACCTTTCCAATGGGCTATCACACACCTAAAACGGAGGTCCCATGCAAAAGTTACGACTCTGAGAATTTGAGGTACCAACTTACCCATCGAGGCCCACATAACTTTTGGTGTTTCATCTCCAAGGGTTAGGTTTTTGGATGTGTAGGGTTTTGGGATTCATGAGTAATGTTAAAAAGGCCTCTGGAGTCTCATTGTAATCATTTTACTCAAACAGATATGCGTAGCAGCTACATCTTTTCTCAGAGATAATTAGAACCATTCGAGCAAGTTGTTTTTAGTTCTGCAGTTTTACAATTTCAACCTATTTTATTTATTCAATAGAAGTTATTTTTTATTGGATATCTGTTGTTGTTCTCCGTATCTCTGTGTTATTGTATTTAGGCTGTTATTCATTTTGTTCTACTCATAAATTCAGATCAGTGGTATCAGAGTAGTCTGCTCTTCATTTATTTTTCTTCGTGCATGTCCCTGACAAGATCTAGGTACAAGAAGTTGGGACTTGAACTAGTCGAGCCTTTGCAAGATCGGTTGTGCCAAGCCCGACAACAAATCATGGGGGATGAGAAGAAAAATGATGGACCGGGAGATCCTTTTAAACTGTTTCTTGAGGAAACCCTTGCATGACAAAGGAACAAAATGATGGAAAACTTTGCACAGATCCTTCGACGACTGCCCACAGGAGACACATCTTCATCAAGCGGCCATGCAAGCCCCTTCAAGGTATGAGTAAATTTTGATATTCCATTATTTGAAGAATTGATAGATGCAGACGCTGTAGATAAATGGTTGAATTTGCTCGAAGGGTATTTTTCGTTCCACAATTTTTCCAATAGGGAAAATATTACTTTTGCATTCCTCAAGGCTATCCCCCATGTTAAGGACTGGTGGGGCACTTACTCTGAGAAAAGGGCCATAGATGAATCTGCAATATTTGTGGTCTCCCCCACATGGGATTCCTTCAGGGATGCCATTAAAAAACAATACTACCATGTTGGAAGCTACGAGGACCAATACATAAGATGGAACATCCTTCGTCAGGAAAGGGACCAGACAGTGCAAAATTTCACCAATATTTTCCATACCTTGTGCACCAAATTGGGTATCAAACACTCTGAACAAAATATTGTTCTCAAATATCGTGGTTGTTTGCATAGATACATTCAAACATAAATGGAGTTTATGGACATCACATAATTAGGTGCGGCTTATAGATATGCTGTCAAGATCGAGCAAAAATTTAAGAAAAAGAGGTGAGGGTTTGGATTTGCAAGCTCCTCACAGTCGGAGTAGGGAAAAGGCAGCCCCAACCCACAAAGAAAGGGACAAAGAAAATATGATCACTCTCAGGACAAACATTCCAATCCGCAACCCAAGAAGGGTAATGAGAAGTCGAAGAAGGACATGGGAAAGTGGTGTGAATACCATAAATGACCCTGGCACAACACCGAAGAATGTCGCTACAAGTAGTCACTGGTGGCCAAGCTGAAATATTCCGAGTCATAGGAAGATTTTGACTCCGAATCCAATCCAGAAGAAGGGAAGCAGGTTATCGATGCCGAACCCAATGCCACTACCACCAAAGTCCAGCCAAGCAAACCAGAAGAACCAGAGGAAGGGGAACACCTCTTTCACTCACAGATGTGGGTAAATGGGTCTCCACTTCATTTCATTATCGATAGAGATATTCAAAATAACCTGATCTCAGTGGAGATTGTCAAGTGGTTGGACCTACCGATGACACCACACCTGCAACCCTACACCATCAGCTGGCTTCGCCAAGGAATAGATCTTTTCATCAACCAACAATGTCGTCTTCCCTACGACATCAATCCCTTCAAAGATGAGGTATTGTGTGATATGAATCCCCTTGAAGTTTGTGATGTTATTTTAGGACATTCATATTTGTGGAAGTGACATGTTGTGTATGAGTCTAGACTCCACAATGTTATTATTACTTTGGGTAGAAAATTGTACAAGATACGAGAGGTAGCGCCACCTACCGCTATTTCTTTAATATCTGCTAAGCAATGTAGTAAAGTCATTTTAAAGACCAGGAAGTTCGTCTTCTTTGTGATCTGTGCTCACAATAAGTAGAAGGTCACTGCCACATCTGTGACCTCTACACAGAAGGTCACCGCCATAGCCCATTTTAGGTGGGGCTAGGATTCCAACCCTTGGGTCCCATTGATGTTGCACTACCTCTTGCAACCACACAGACATAATGTTCCCATGTTCAATCTAAGGTCGACAAAGCCACTAGATTCATTGAGTGGATTCAACACATTCATCAACATGTCCAAGATATTTTTCAGAAAGCCAATGCTAAGTACAAACAACGCCATGATCAACACTGGGTACCGCACAAGTTTCAGGTGGGAGACAAGGTTTGGTTAAATTTTCAAAAAGAACACCTTACAGGGTCCCATTAGAAGTTCCGTCCACTTCATTATGGCCCTTACACTATCACCAAGGTTTTGGGTAACAATGATTTTAAGATCAACACTCCCCCCTTCCTTGGCTTGCACCCAATGTTCAATGTGGACCTCCTCCGGCCATATTTTCCACCATTATTGGACACCTCAGAGATCATAGAGAAATTGACACCAACATTGATCAACCCTCACTGCATGGAACATGCATCCATTGATCAGATAGTGGACACATAGGTCAAGGGCACTTGCCAATAGAGGATCCAACTTTATTGAGTTGTCAAGGTAGGGCAACTCCTGCACCAAGGCAAGTGGCTCACCCGACGTCAAATTCAATAGAAATTTGCTCACCTGATGGGGGCACTCAACGCAATGGATACCATTGATTCCTAAGGGGGGAGGGTTGATCCAACTGGATATTGGTGGCCACCCACCTATTCCATCTGGCTCCTCTTGACATTTTTTTATTTCAACACGTTTCTTTGTAACGATGACATTTTTTTTTAATTGTGGGTTATGCACTTTCGGGGCTATCCTGAAGCCCTACACATCATCCATGTGGATATTGGTGGCCACCCACCTACTCCAACTGGATTATTTTGGAAGTTCTCGTGTCAGTACATCTTTTTGTACTTACAGGGCTGTTTTGAGGCCCTAAACAATATTTTTTTTTTGGCTTTCCACAATCAAACTATAAAGAGAGTTAGAGTTTGATGGCATAATGTGTAGTTCTTGAAAATACCTTTCCAACGGGCTATCACATGCCTAAAACAAAGGTCGTATGCAAAAGTTTTGACCACGGGAAGTTGAGGTATGCACTTATCCATCAAGGCCCACATAACTTTTAGCGTTTCATATCCGAGGGTTAGGTTTTTGGATGTCTAGGGTTTTGGCATTCATGAGTGATGTTAAAAAGGCCTATGGAGACTCATTGTAATCATTCTTCTTAGACAGATGCGTGTAGGAGTCACATCTCTTCTTAGATATAGCTACCACCATTCGAGCAAGTTGTTTTCAGTTCTACAGTTTTACAGTTTCAGCCTATTTTATTTATTCAATAGAAGTTATTTTTCACTGGATATGTGTTGTTGTTCTTCGTATCTCTGTGTTATTGTATTCAGTCTGTTATTCATTTCGTTCCACTCATAAATTTGGATCATGCCATTTATCAAGTATATGACTTATCACATCTATGTGAATTTATATGCATTCTCATTGTATCTCAAGACATGTCAATGAATATTGAATAATAATATTTATCTCTTATGGAATATATGGATTCTTCCTTGTTATTATGGATGCTCGTGAAGTAACCAAGATATTCGCTTCAATGGAATGCTTTAGCTACCATGCAAAGGAATAATTAAAAATAAATAAAACTTGTCAAACACAAGAAAAAGACATATCGTTGTGTATGATGTAAGGAAGAAAATCGCTAGCCTATGGGGCTTCTCTAGCAGTCTAGATGAGCGATTAGACTTATTTAGTCAAATCACTGACTTAAGGAGCAAGGGAGAGCTAGTTTCTCACTTCGAAGGTTTGTCTAGTCGTCTAGGTGAGTGATTAGTATAATTTTAGCACAATTTGTAAGTGTAGAAGGTTGGGGGACCCAATCACTGGGTTGAGAGGATTAATAGCCTCCCAAACTAGTGATTTAGGATTCTCACTTTACTTTTGAAAATCATGAAAGAAAGTTGATTTCCCTATATTTGAAATATATAATTTTTTCCACCTTGAATGCCTGACTTTAATGGCTGATTTTGAAGGGTTTTTTGCCTCTCTAGTTAGCAATTATCCTTCATGAGAAAAATCACTATCTTGGGCAGCCAACAAGCCCCTCAAGTCAAATATTTTTCCTCTATGAAGACAAAATATTGTCAGGCTATGAACATGTTAATAAATAGAGCACACACACAATAAGATAATAATTGGTGGAAAATGATTTAAGCCATATTCTACATTTGTATTCATTTCATGATATCAATTTATAATACATGGATTTGACCACCTTTAGATCTATATCTCATTGAAAACTCATCAATGGATAACAACAACACCTCATCAATAGATAAGGATAACAACTTATAAGAATGTAGTCTCAAACTTTGTGATTGTCTAGGTACTGGTAGTCTAACATTCACCCCCCTAATCACAAGTTTGAATAATTGTTCCAATAAGATAATAATAACTAGTGCATAAACTGATACTATTTTTAATATTTAATCTAAAACTTTTTGAATTGAGTTTCAATGAATATCTGCCTAAAAAACTGTCAATATGGATAATGAATGGTTAATCTAAAATGAAATTTGAAAGAGTATAATTTCTAAAGGTGAACATCTGCCATGTCTGAACATTCCCCTAGTAATTTGACTAGATAAAGTGGTGTCTTCTACTATTTGGTGAAAAAATCGGGCCACCATTCTACTATCAATGAGAAAATAAGATAATTGAAGTTCTCTTTGAATTTAGACACAATTAGGCATCGATCAACATCCCAATGAATAGTTGATTTAATTGTATATAGCTTGTTGAAGAGACCATACTAGAATTCCCAAATGCCGATTGAATTTGATTTTTTTATTGATAGGACTTTGAAACTTGAAGCCTAACTATCATCATTTCTATTCCTCCTTGTCAAGTGCAAGGGGAGAAGATTGTGGAAGGGATCCAATCTTGAGATTTTGCATTCTTCTATTATTCAATTGTTCATCATTGTATCTAGTGGTTTGTTGGTTGGCCACTAATCAATTTCATTAATGTCTGTGGTGGTTTTGGTTGACCACTGGCCATTTTCAGAATATACTCCCCCCCTTGAAAGTGTTGGAGAGTATCTTGTTGTTTTATCAATATACTCCCGCCTCGAGGTGTAGAGAGTACCATCTTTGACTAGTGGTTGAATTCAAAAGGTATATAGAATTGGGCCTCAATTATACCCAAAATTATCATCTACAATTTTTTTTCAAAGCTTTTTTATTTTGTGATTTATCCATGCAAATGTGTCTTCACCTATATCTTAACTAGATGGTAAGACATATGCAACTTCTTGACTTGTTGATTTCATCACCAATAATTTATCCAACCATAATGAATTGCTTTTTTTTTTATCCTTCTTCTTCTTTCAACATTTTTCTAAGAGAGGATTTGTATTCCCACAATGAAGACAATGATGGAGATCAAAACATTGTGTCTACATATGACTAACTCTATGATAATGTTAGCACTTATTATCAACATTCTTAACTTCTTTATTAACTTCTGAAATATTTTTATCAAGAAATCTCGCACTGACAAAGTGTAGCATCCCCAATGCCAAGCTAGGCCATGCCACACACAAAATTCCGACTCTTTGATACCAATTTAATGTCCCCATTACTAGTAAATTCAACAGAATTATCTCTGATACAAAATTTCGACTCTTTTTTCATATGCAAGACATATTTAATTAACAATACGTCTTCCATATGAACACAATTATGCAGACTAACAACAAATATATTGTATGCATAAATATATAGGAAAAACCCATAAAAGAAATACATAAATATTCACACAATAATTATAACAAACACACCGAAGATACTTATCTTTTCTGTAAATCACCAACTGCGTGCAGACCTCAGATATTCCTCCCAACCATAGAAGTTTTTGCTCATAAACTCTTAGTAGTAGGTCACCCCCAAGCTGGGGATTAAACTCTACTAGGACACAGGATTCCTAGGTAAGACTAAGGTCCAACATATAGAAAAATTAAGCTCAAGTCAAGGTGCCAACCTCAACAACTAGCCTATAGCCTCTCATTTCCCACAACCTGTCTCACCCCAGGAAGTGTACCCCTTCTCTGCTCAACAATCCTTTGACTGTCCCTCTTCCCTTCTGGGGCTTTATCAAGAGACTGAACAAAAAGTCTCGGAGTTTTATAGCTATTGCCTAGCACATAGGGAAAACAATACCCAATAGTTCTATCACCCAGATAAAATGCTCACATGCATGCTAACCTGCCTCTTTTGTATGAACACATGCCTGACAACTTGCTTCTTCAACTCAAACCACCCAGGTTCACTGGTTACAATCAACTCCAAAGCTTCCCAAGTATAGGTACAGATGATGATGGTAGGAAGGTACGTATGGAGAGAGTGAATGAGAGAATGATTGAATGATCCAAAAATACACTAAGTTCCCCCAATATATTTGCATGTTCCCAAATTGACACTTGTCATGATGGGAAATACATTGGCCCCACTTGGAGATACATTCACCACTTTAGGAAATTATGATAAAATATCTCATGATTTAGACTTTAGGAAATATTAATATAATATTTCCTTGACTTATGCCCCCTTAGCTTATCCCCTCTTCCTAGACTCTAGCCCCCTTTCCCTCTAGTGAAGTTCTATCCCCCCATACTCTTTTGTCTATTTGTTCTGCAATGCTGATGTATTTTTATTAATATCCAAGTGTGATTACATATTACAATAATAAGATCATTGGCCTTTTAGCATCCAGTCTCTCTAGCTTATTAATCACACAAGCACTTTCACCTCAAAACATATATACAAAGGCACTCTGACCCCAAATATCTCAGCTCACCAGCCTATATGTAAAATTACAATTGGGGTTCATCTTAGGG
>ML785978.1:163166-196226 GCA_009831015.1 Picea engelmannii
ACAAAAAATAGAGAGAGAAATCTAGAAGGGTTCTGAGCTTGGGGTCTGAGGAAAAGGAGCACTGCAAGAGAAATAGTGCACACCAGAAAAGGAAGAGAGTGCAGAGCTCGATGGAAAGAGTTCTAGTTTCAGGAAGGAATAAACTACAGAGAAGAACTACAGGTGCAAGAGGAAACTAGTGTAGCAAAAGAAAACACCTGTATGGAGTAGAGGAAGCCCAAGGGTATAGATTTGATCACAAGGAAAGACTTGGGAAATATGCCCAAGATAATGAATGGTCGCGTTGGAGCAGACAAGATCCAAAGTCTAGATTAGATAAAAATGGGACCATGGGCTTGATGCTCAACGGAAAGAAACCGACATTAGAAGGAGAGGGTGCTGAGGGATAATGAAATTGTGAAGGGACTCTCTTGTGTAGAGGAAATCTTGCTGGGAAGGCATCTGATGAACCCCATGGAGGTCTTGAGCCAAGTGGGAAGGAAGGGAAACTTTTGTTGCTTCCAGTGGAGTGGAGGAGAGTAACCTCCCTGATCGATTCCTTGACTTGATAGTCAATGGTGAGAGAGAAATCACCTGGTGGTACCATGGCTTGGCACGAGGGTGGCTTGTTGCCGAAGTGACTGAGCACATAGATCCTATGGTTGGGTGGAAAGGCAAACACCCATAGTTAGTTGGCTGGATACAACTCAAGAAATAGATAAGTATTTCTATACTCTATGTATATGGATTATAATAAATGGTTGGACGCCTATATTCGTGCTATGCATGTGCATGCCGTGTTTGTGATACTAATACTTATTTGTTGGCAAGTCCTTGTATTTGAATGATTAAGGAACTATTAAAATGGTTTCTTCCTGTGAATTTAGCTTTAGATATAATTGTGTGCTTGTGCCTCTTTTGGGTGCAGTAGAATATTTTACTACAGTGTGATGACTGTGACAAGAAAACATGCCTAAATATTTAGTAATGAACAATAATTTCCAAGAGAAATGGAATGTTGTAATAATGGCATTTTGAAGGCTAGAGAAGGCCAATAGGCCATGTGCTAAAATTTCCCTCTCCTTGTCACTAAAGGACATGAGGAGTTTGATCCTCAATGTGTGCTAAGTAGTAGGCTTATCATTTGTTGTGAATAGGTTGAGAGACTGAAGAAACATCGAAAAGGATTAAGTCCTGGATTGGACTGTAATTCTAAATAAATCCTAGATTGGGTTGACATCGGATCCTAAAGCCCTGTATAAACCCCCACATTGAAATGGAAGGGTTGCAGGATGCAAACCTTCATAGATATATGAGAAGAATACCCTACACAAGGTGCATAGTAAGGTTTAGAACCTTGAAGGCATGGTAAAACTTTGGATAAAATCCTTGAAGGTTGGTATTCTTTAGAAAAAGCTTAGTTTAAACTCTATAAATGGGTAAGTCCATAATCAGACTGTTAATCAGAGAAAAATCCATGTTTTGGGCTTAAAGGAATTGTAGTCGTCGATTTAGGGAAGCGATCCAATATTGGTCATTGATCAAGGTTTCCTCACTTACGAGGGATTGGAGAGGATCAAGGTCATTGACAAACGATGGATCTATTAGAGGGAGGAACTGGGGAAATCATGACCGTTGATCATGGAGGAGATGTTGGAGTCTGTGGTTGGAGGAATAGATCCAATCCGATGGAAAATCCCCGAGGAGCAATCGAGACCATCAGATCCATCGAAAGGGACATCGAAGGATCTGGGTCATTGATCATGGCAGGGTTGTTAGAGTAGCCTTGGTAAGGTACTCCGATGGGAAGGCTCCAAGGAGTGATTGTGGTCGTTGATTGATGAGTTGGGAGAGTAACATCAGTCGTAGATCTTGGTGGATCTTACTGAAGCAAGGCCAAGGGTAAGTTGACGTCGTGATGACAAGGATGGTGCCAACCATCCAGTTACCAGTGGACAGGTGTTAGCCGTGGATGGACTCGTCAAGTGCCCAATTACGACATGTACACAATGTTAGTCCACGTGGGAGGTCCACATTGTTGATATTTGGGTACCTTGGGAAGTGGTCCCCTTGTGGTTTTGAGTCTCTAACCACAAGTGGGAAATACTTTGGTACTATGTACCTTGTACTTTATGTCTAATTCAACTTTGACTTAACTTAAGTAAAAAGTTCATTTTTTGTCACTTAGGAAAAAGTGACTAATTATTCACTTTGTGGGTGAATGAGGGGACATAAAGTGAACTTAGGGAACTTAACCGAAAGTGGGTTTGTGAGTGAGATTATTGTTTTTTGGTGTTGATGCTTGCTTGGAGGAGGGAAAACTATAGGAGGAGGGCACACTTATAGCAGGGAGGACTTGCACTTGTTAGATTTCTTTTAGGAGGGTTTTTTTGGAGAGGTAACACATAAGGTCAGACTTGTGTGTAAGGGTTTCTTCATCAGAACTTCAAGCAACAAGGGCACGACCTTTCAGTGGGATTGAGAAACAAGGGAGAAGGGCGCACCATGATTGGGTGCATCTACCTTCTGGAACTTGTATAACAACTTGAGAGGGGATTCCATTGTATTAGGTTCTTTTGTTTCATGTACTTGTTGTATCTCACATTCTTTACATCACATATATAGAATTATATTCCAAACTAGTTTTCCCCAAGTGGTTTTGTCCAGGGTCGTGTTGACCAAAAATCTTTGTGTCCATTTTCATGTATGCTAGAGTTTAGAACATCATTATTTCAGTTGTAAAGATCTAGAGGTGTGTAACATATTTAAGGAATTCATGTACTAAAATTACAACTAGAGCACCTTAAAAGGTTATGTAACCTTAAGAAAAAAACACTAAAGTTCCTAAACAATTTACTATTATAAAACAACAACAAAGACTTGTGTGACAACATAAACTTAGAGCCAACTTGAGGTCAAAGACATACCTAGTTGGCATCCTGTTAGAACCTAAAAAAATATTCATGGTATCAGAGCCCTTGGTGGCTAAATCTTGTTGATTTTGGACAGTTCTAGATAGCTTGTGGGAAGATTTATTGACATCTCTTGACAATGATTTGTAGCAGCTTGTTGCTAGAAATTTTGTGGACATATACTCAGCCTGTTTTCACAACTACTTGCTAGGTGCGAGGCTGATTTTTCACAACCTCTTTTCACACCTATTTACTAGGACTGAGGTTGTAGTTCTACTACCTGTATTCACACCTATGTTGACAGGATTGAGGTAATGTTCTTTTGCAGTTGCAACATCAGAGTGAGTACAATGGGTAGTCATGTCAGTTTCCCAGATGCGAGCAAAGGATAGAATAGCCAGAGCTAGCAACTGGTCCCCTTGGAATACCAGGCTTATCTTTGTCCTAGAAGACCTAGAACTATGTGATATAGTTCATGCTCCCACTGTTGTTCCTCCTGTCACTACTCATGTGTTGGTGGCAGAGTTTAGGAAGAGGAACAACAAGGCAAAGAGAACTATATGTGATGCAATGATGGATCACATCATACCCCACTTGACTGGTAAAGACTTTGCATTTGATATGTGGGCATCCTTGTGTAAGCTTTACTCGAGCTCTAACCGGAACCGAAAGATGGTTATGCAAGAGAGACTCAGGAGCATTCAGATGCTCAAGATTGAGTCAGTTACTTCTTACCTTAACAGATTCACTCAGACCAGAGATGAGCTTGCATCCATAAGAGAGATAATGGACCTAGAATTATTGGCGCAGACCTATCGGCCCTCAGGCCAAGATCCGCTCACAGGATCGTTCTATATGCCCTTCGAGCCAGATCAACTCTTTTGGATTCTCTGCTGGAATCCCCTTTCAAATCGATCCACAGGTTCTTTTTTGGGATTCACGATTTCACAAGTTCGCTAGTTGAAACCCTGACTCTTCCTCCTCCAATTCCGCGATATCCGAAATCGCGAAATGGCTATAGATCTTACTTTGTCAGCGCCCTCCTGACCGCCAACTAGGCTAAGCACTAGCGCCTTTCGCCTCTCGCGCCTTCGCGAGTTCGAAGGTTCAACCTTGGCACCTTTCCTTCCTGAACCCTCGAGAGGTGAGATTTGACTTTTCTCCTCTCATTCTCGCTACTCGCGACTTCGTGAGTTGAAGGCTCGAGCTTTCGTTCCCTTATCTACCGAATCCCCGAGATGCGAGAGGTCAACGGGGTGTTGACTACTCCCTATAGGTGACGTGTGTCCATTGGTTAAATTTCCAGTGGGCAATTCTACCACGTGTCTCTTATGTGCAACCTCGACACTTCGCGACTTCGCTTCTTGCGACTTCGGGACAAGAGTCTCACCCTCTTATCCTCCGATATGCCAAAATGATGAAATTTCAACACGTCATCAACGCGGGTCCCACACGAAACTTCCCACCTTTTTCAGAGTTTCGGACCTCGCAACTTCACGAGTCTGGATGCTGTGCTCTCGGACCTTCGACCCACGAAACCTCGAAATGGTCAACAGAAGGTCTGACCTCCGTGTCAGCGAGTATGCCACCTGTCTACTCCCAAATGGACGATCTTGATTCACTTCGCAGCTTCGCCACTCGCGAAGTTGAATGACCTCCCTTTTTGACCTCCGATGTCCGAGTCCCTGATACGGGTGATCTCGTGACACATGTCCTCCTTCTAGCAGATGAATCAGATTCCTTCGCTATTTTGGGACTTCGCCTTTCACGATCTCATGAATATTGATGCAAAGATTTTGACCTTCCAACTCCCAAAACCACGAAATGAAAAATATGTGGGTGATCCAATGGCTCTGATTTCTCCCGACCGTAACTTCCCTACTCCTCTACGAGATCTGATGGCTTCCACTGCTTCGTGACTTCTCCATGGAGGATTCTAACCGTCAATTTCCTCCTTGACGATTTCTGTGAAATGAACCAAGTGTTCTTTCGAAAAACTTGTCCAACCGCGAAACGATGTCGCTACGTCTTCTTCCAATACTTCAAGGCACTAAACTTCCTGAGATTTCCTTCGAAAACTGCGAATACCCTATTATTCCTGAGCTTTCTCCAACTCCGAGTCTTAAAAAAGACTCCTGCACGCACTCCTTGCGACAAATCCTTCAATTACTTCAAAGAATTGAAGTCCTTCGACTCTGCGCACCCCTTGCAGCAGTAGTCCTTCAACAATTTCTCAGGTTCGCAAACTCTGAGACTTTACTCGGCCTATGCACACACTTTGCATGACTTCTGTGCCTAACTGCACTTCTGAGGAAATGAGAACAAAAGCTAACCCTTCTGAGCTTTCAAAGATAAAACTCTGAACTCTTGTCAATGCACTCCTTGCAGACAATTCAACTGCACTGCTTGCAGGAACTCTTGCTCAGATAGAGAAACAATTTAAACTCATTTCCCTTACTCTCTCTCTCTCTCTCTCTCTCTTAGATTTCAGACATTTAACAAGAAATCATACATTCACACATCAAAGCAAATGCATAACAGGGAATAAACATCCATGAGCATAACATTCACAATGCATACACAGAGAACAAATACGACACCATGA
Source organism: Picea engelmannii (assembly GCA_009831015.1). Lineage (NCBI taxonomy): Eukaryota > Viridiplantae > Streptophyta > Pinopsida > Pinales > Pinaceae > Picea > Picea engelmannii. The sequence continues at coordinate 168,663 of ML785978.1, forward strand.
ATTTGAATCGAAGCTCTTTCTATTAGTTCAAATCTCTTTACATGCGTGTTTTCACCTATAGCTCTTTGCTTCTGCTCTCCTATGCTCTCTTCTCATAATCATAATAATGTTACAACTACACAATGAGGGTGTCTATATTCGTTTTCCCTCCGACTCCTAAAACTATCTAATCTGAGAATTCAAAGCTACCTACTAACATTAATTAAAATAAATGCCTTCTTAGTCCTTCAGACGAGAGCGGGATGCTCAAGATCTGATTACAAATCAAGAAGTACGCCTCTCCTTAACTATTACATTTACGTTTGGCGCATCCATCTTCAAAAGTTTTTAAACAATTCATCATGTGCCCAAAATGTGTTGGCGTTGCCCCATGCTCGCTTGATGTTGGCGATGCTCCTGCATCATACTCCCTCGCTTGAAAATTTTCATGGGCTCCTGTCCATGAGCCCTTGCACAGTCTTTCCATGCTTTTGAATCTATGCTTCATTCTCCCAGCTGGCATCTTCAATTGGATGTCCCTTCCATTTGACCAAGTATTCAAAGTATTCCTTTCTTCTGGTCTTCTTGCTGACTCTTTTGTCTAGTATGCTTTCCATCTGTGGTTTCTCTGCAACTGGCATCTGTTTTGTCCACTGGACCTCTGGTTGTTCATCACTTGTTCCTGCTTCCTCAGCTTTGTATGGGTACAAATCCGAGACATTGAATATCGGAGAAATTCCGATCCCATCAGGTAATTTAATCTCACAAGCATTTGCCCCAAATTTCTTCAAGATCTTACATGGTTCGATCTTCTTCATCTTCAGTTTGTTATATGTCCCCTTTGGGAACCTTTCCTTTCTCAGATGTGCTAGAATCAAATCACCAACCTCAAATTGAAGTTGTCTCCTGTGTTGATCTGCTCTGCGCTTATACTCTTGGCTTGAGTTTTTCAATCGCTCCTTCACCTGGCTGTGAAGTTCCTTCATCGCTTCTGCGAAATCCTCTGCACTAGCACTCCTAGTTGCATTCTGTTCTGAATCTCTCAATTCCGAAACTCCTCTTGGCTGCATCCCATAAAAAATCTGGAATGGACTCTGCCCTGTGCTTCTGTTGATTGAATCATTATAAGCAAATTCCGCCTGTGGTAGAATATTATCCCACTGATTGTGGTGTTCTGTCACCAAGCTCCCCATCAAGTCCCCCAAAATTCTATTCACAACTTCTGTCTGTCCATCCGTCTGAGGATGACAAGCTGAACTAAACGACAAGTTTGTTCCCAGCTTCTTCCATAAGGTTCTCCAGAAGTGTCCTACGAGCTTGGTGTCTCGATCCGAAACTATGCTCCTTGGTAAGCCGTGAAGTCAAATGACTTCTTTGAAAAACAGATTCGCAATGTGAGTTGCGTCACTGGTTTTCTGACATGGAATGAAATGTGCCATTTTGGAAAATCTGTCCACTACCACAAAGATTGAGTCAAACCCTCTTTGTGTTCTTGGCAACCCCAATATGAAGTCCATGCTGACTGCATCCCACAGCCTGCCAGGTATGGGTAACGGTTGATAAAAGCCTGCATTCTGCCTCTTTCCTTTTGAATTTTGACAAATTCTGCATCTGTCCACGAATCTTTTGACGTTTTCTTTCATTCCTGGCCAAAAATATGACTCTTTCAACTTTGCGAATGTCTTGTCATGACCGAAATGTCCAACCAATCCTCCACTATGTTTCTCCTTCAGCAAATTCTCCCTCATGGAGCATTTTGGAATACATAACTGATTACTTTTAAACAATAATCCTTCCTGGATCATGTATTCTGCCCATTGGCTTCTATCCCCGAGAATTGGATTCTCAGCTGCTTCATACGCCTCTTTAAAATATAGATCATTTCTGTACATGTCCCTGAGATCATCAAAACCTAGTGTTGTGACTTTGAACTCCTACAACAACAAACATTTCCTGCTCAAAGCATCAACAACTTTGTTAGCAGTTCCAGAAATATGCTTAGTTACAAAAGTAAAGTTTTGCATGTATTCAACCCATTTAACATGTCTCTGATTCAACTTTTCCTATTGAGTCACAAATTGTAAAGCATGATTGTCACTGTATAAGACAAATTCCTTAGGAATTAAGTAATGTCTCCATTTTTTCAATGCCTGAATAATAACATAGAACTCCTTGTCATATGTGGAGTATTTCATCTTGGATTCATTTAGCTTCTCACTGAAGTACGCTATCGGTCTGTCTTCTTGGCTCAAGACTGCCCCTATTGCAAATCCACTTGCATCACATTTTACCTGAAATGTCTTTTTGAAATCCGACAACACCATAATTGGTTGTTCCGTGATTTTCTTCTTCAACAAATTAAAACTTTTCTCAGCCTCTTCCATCCAGTGAAAAGACTTGTGTCTCTTTTTCACTGTGTCCATCATCGGTGCATTAATTCCACTGAAATTCTTGATTAACTTTCGGTAGAAACTAGCCAATCCATGAAAACTTCGAACCTCAAAGATATTCTTCGATGATGGCCAATTCTTAATCACCTCCACCTTATCTAGATCCATCCTCAATTTATCTGTAGAAATAACAAAACCCAAATAAATGAGCTCTGTCTTCATGAATGAATATTTCTTCATGTTTATCAACAACTTCTCTTGCTGTAATCTCTTCATCACTGTAGCCAAATGTTCCAGATGCTTTGCCTCTGTTTTACTGAAAATCAGTATGTCATCAAGATACACAATGACAAATTTTCCGATGAAATCCTTCAAGACTTCATTCATCAATCTCATGAAAGTACTCGACACGTTTGTTAAACCTAATGGCATGACAAACCATTCGTATAACCCTTCATTGGTTTTGAATGCTGTCTTCCATTCATCACCTTCTCTCATACGAATCTGGTGATATCCACTTTTCAAATCAATCTTCGAATTTTTTTTGGCTCCACTCAGGCAATCCATCAGATCATCCATCCTTGGTAATGGAAATCTGTACCTGATGGTTATTTTGTTTATTTCTCTCGAGTCAGTACACATCCTCCAGCCTCTGTCTTTCTTCGGACTGAGCACTATCAGAAGAACACATGGACTCAAGATTTCTCTAACCAACCCTTTGTCCATTAAATCCTAGACCTGTCTTTTGACCTCTTCATTCTCCTGCGGTGTCAATCTGTACACTGCCTTTTTTGGAAAACTAGCTCCAGGTATGAGATCAATATGATGACTCACACTTCTGATCGGTGGCAACGAGTGAGGTAGTTCGTCCACTACTATGTCAACAAAATCTTCCAACAGTTTCTGAACCTCTTCTGGTAAATCATCTACCCTTGTACTGGTTAAAATAATTTTAGGTTTTCTGACCACAATGAATTGCGGTTCCTCCTTCTTCTTAACCTCTGTAAGAAGTTCCTTCCCACTCATGAGAAGTGCAGTGTTGCTCACCTCCGGTTTTATTTCTTTATCTTTGATAAGCAACAACATGTGAGTTCTCCCATTTTTCTCTAGGGTGTATGTGTTCTTTCTCCCATCATGAATCACATTTTTGTCATATTGCCATGGTCTACCCAACAATAGATGACAAACATCCATGGGAATAACATCACAAAGTATTTCATCTTTATACCCTCCTATCTTAAATTCAACTAAACATTGTTTAGTGGCATTTACCTGATGTCCTTTTTGTAGCCATGAGACTCTGTATGGGCTTGGATGTTCAATAGTCTCCAGCTCCAGCTTTTATACCATCTCTGTAGAAATGAGATTATCTGTACTACCACTGTCCACAATGACCTTGCATACCCTGTCCTTGGTTTTGCAAGCAGTCCGGAAAATAGTGTTCCTTTGGACTGGATTCTCCATCTCCTTCTCTGGCGTTAAGAGAACCTTTCACATCATCAACGATCTTCTGCCTTCAGCATCTTCTGCCTCAAAATTACACCTTTTTGCTTTGACGATGTGAGTTTCACCTCCTTCTTTCTTTTTATTTGGACATTCATAAGATTTGTGTCCATCCTTTCCACATGTGAAGAATTTCACTACTCCACCTCTTCCTCTTCCTCTACCTCTGGTACGAGGAAAAATGTTTGCGTCAGCATACTGACCTTTCTGCTCAGTATGCTGCCCCCTCTGTGAACTTCCACCTCTCTCAGTTCGAGTCTGAGGCTTCTTCCAGTCTTCTTTTGGTTTGTAATTTCTATCCTGGGCAACTGATTTGCCTCTGGACTGACGTCTGCCTCGACCTCTTTGACCTTGTTTTCGGCTCAACTTCTCTTCAGCTTTTAGATCCATCTGATAAGCATCTTCCACCATTTGGATGGTCATCATGCTCATCTCATCCTGAATGTCATATCTCAAACATTCATGTACCTGAAATTTTTTTCATCATCACTTTTGCAATGACCTGCCTTGATGTTCAACCTGTAGAATTGTTCAGTGTACTCCTTCACTGCCATCAACTTCTGTCTCAAATTCCGCATTCTTCGAAACAGAGTAATCTGGTAATCCCTGGGAATGAATTTCGCCTTCATCTTCGCGATCATCCTATCCCAACTCTTGATCTTCTACTTGCCTTTGCAGCGTCTGTCAGCTTGTAGCTCATCCCACCACAATGCTGCATGTCCTTTCAATCTTGTGACAACATGTTTGACCTTTTTGTCTTCCTCGACATATTCATAGTCAAAATATGTGTCCAGAGCTCTAATCAAGTCTAGAATCTCTTCAGCATCCAGGTTTCCTTCATACACTGGAATGTCCATTTTTGCCTTAGCACCCATTCTTGCAACAACCCTAATCAGGCGTTCATTTGTGGTATCTTCTGCTGTGACTTCTTCTCCTTCATGTTCGACCTCATTTTCACTTTCGGAATCACTAAGATCCCTTGCACCGGCTGTGCGCCTCTGTGTTGTCTCCATGTCCTCAAGTATGGCGCGTAGGTCACGCATCTCTCTCTCCATGGCTGGATCAGGCATCTGCCTACCCCTTCTTCTCGACATTTCCCTATCCTCTGGCGGATCAGGTGTTTGCCTGTCCCTTCTTCTTGGCGGCATGGTGAATATTTCTTTTCCCTACTATAGAAAGCAAAGAAACCTTTCTGTGCTCTGATACCAATTGGCACAGACCTATCGACCCTCGGGCCAAGATCCACTCAAAGGATTGTTCGATATGCCCTTCAAGCTGGATCGACTCTTTCGGATTCTCTACTGGAATCCCCTTTCAAATCGATCCACAGGTTCTTTTTCACAATTCACGATTTTGTGAGTTCTCTAGTTGAAACCCCAACTCTTCCTCCTCCAATTCCACGATATCTAAAATCGTGAAATGGCTATAGCTCTTACTTTGTCAGCACCCTCCTTGCGTGACCGCTAGCTAGGCTAAGCACTAGCGCCTTTCGCCTCTCGTGCCTTCACGAGTTCGAAGGTTCAACCTTGGCACCTTTCCTTCCTGAACCCCTGAGAGGTGATATTTGACTTTTCTCCTCTCGTTCTCTCTACTTGCGACTTCGTGAGTTGAAGGCTCGAGCTTCCATTCCCTTATCTCTCGAATCCCCGAGATGCGAGAGGTCAACGGGGTGTTGACTACTCCCTATAGGTGACGTGTGTCCATTGGTTAAATTTCTGGGTCCACTATGCAGTTTTGCCACGTGTCTCTTATGTGCAACCTCAACACTTCGCGACTTTGCTTCTTGCAACTTCGGGACAAGAGTCTCACCCTCTTATCCTTCGATATGCTGAAACGACAAAATTTTGACACATCATCAACACGGGTCCCAGACGAAACTTCTCTCCTTTTTCAGAGTTTTGGACCTCGCGACTTCACGAGTCTGGATGCTGTGCTCTTGGACCTCTGACCCATGAAACCCCAAAATGGTCAATGGAAGGTCTGACCTCCGTGTTAGCGAGTATGCCACCTGTCCACTCCCAGATGGATGGTCCTGATTCACTTTGTAGCTTCACCACTCGCGAAGTTGAATGACCTCCCTTTTTGACCTCCAATGTCTGAGTCCCTGATACGGGTGATCTCACAACACGTGTCCTCCTTCTAGCAGACGGCTCAGATTCCTTCGCTATTTTGGGACTTCACCTTTCGTGATCTCATGAATATTGATGCAAAGATTTTGACCTTCCAACTCTCGAAACCCTGAGATGCAAAATATGTGGGTGATCCAACGGCTCCGATTTCTCCCGACCGTAACTTCCCTGCTCCTCTACGAGATCTGACGGCTTCCGCTGCTTTGCCACTCCTCCACGGAGGATTCTAACCGTCAATTTCCTCCTTGACAATTTCTGCGAAATGAACCAAGTGTTCTTTCACAAAACTTGTCCAACCACGAAACGATGTCGTTGCGCCTTCTTCCAATACTTCAAGGCACTAAAATTCCTGAGCTTTCCTTCGACAACTGCGAAGACCCTATCCTTCCTGAGCTTTCTCCAACTTCGAGTCTTAAAAAACACTCCTGCACGCACTCCTTGCAGAAAATCCTTCAATTACTTCAAAGAATTGAAGTCCTTCGACTCTGCGCACCCCTTGCAACAGTAGTCCTTCAACAATTTCTCAGGTTCACAAACTCTGAGACTTTACTCGGCCTATGCACACACTTTGCACGACTCCTGTGCCTAACTGTACTTCTGAGGAAATGAGAACATAAGCTAATGCTTCTGAGCTTTCAGAGATAAAACTCCAAACTCTTGTCAACGCACTCCTTGCAGACAATTCAACTGCACTGCTTGCAGGAACTCTTGCTCAGATAGAGAAACAATTGAAACTCATTTCCCTTACTCTCTCTCTCTCTCTCTCTCTCTCTCTCTCTCAGATTTCAGACATTTAACAAGAAATCATACATTCACACATCAAAGCAAATGCATAACAGAGAATAAACATCCATGAGCATAACATTCACAATGCATACATAGAGAACAAATAGGACACCATGAATTTGAATCGAAGCTCTTTCTATTAGTTCAAATCTTTGTACATGGGTGTTTTCAACTACAACTCTTTGCTTCTTCTCTCCTATGCTCTCTTCTCATAATCATAATAATGTTACAACTACACAATGAGGGTGTCTATATTCGTTTTCCCTTCGACTCCTAAAACTGTCTAATCTGAGAATTCAAAGCTACCTACTAACATTAATTAACATAAATGCCTTCTTAGTCCTTCAGACGAGAGAAGGACGCTCAAGGTCTTATTACAAATCAAGAAGTATGCCTCTCCTTAACTATTATATTTACGTTTGGCGCATCCATCTTCAAAAGTTTTTAAACAATTCATCATGTGCCCAAAATGCATTGGCATTGCCCCATGCTCGCTTGATGTTGGCGATGCTCCTGCATCAATTTATGGTGAGGACAACTTTAAACAATTTCTCCAAACCATGGGGTCCATTTGTTTGAGGCATTGTTGCCCAGGAGGTTATGCCTACTTGGGAGAGACGTTGGGATGATTTTGTACAAGAGGAGACGAGACTCACCTCAGAGTCTTCTAGACAACAATGGATATCTTAGGGTGATGAGGATATTTCTCTTTGGGCAAAGGGAAAGAAGAAGGTCGGAAAGGGTGCACAACAGGGTCCCAAGTTTGGGGCCAAGCCACAGTGAGAGAGCAATAGTGGGAAGGAGAGGGATATGAGAAAAGTGAAGTGCTTTGCTTGTAAGAAGATGGGGCACTATGTTGGACACTGTCCCAACATGAAGAAGAAGCAGGGTGGTATGGAAACTACAACAAATGAGGCAGAGTTTCAGGCACAATTTGAGAGGGAGTGTGCCTTCCTTATTTGCTGCACTACAGTTGAGATGACACCCAATATCTGGTACATAGACAACAAGGCTTCGAGCCACATGACTGGTGTGAGGGAGAATTTTACTAATCTCATAGATACAAAGGTCATGATGGATATTTATCTTGGTGATGATACCTTATTCAGAGTTATTGGGTGTGGCATAGTTACCTTTCAGAGAGATGGCTTGCCACCTATTTCATTCAGGGATGTTCTCTATGTCCCTGGATTGAAGAAGAATATGATATGAATTTCCACCCTACATGATAGAGGTATTTAGGTGTCCTTCAAAGGGACATAGGTCCTCATACACCCTAAGGGGTCTTGTCTCACCTCAGGGCAGGTGATTGGAGTGAGGGATGGGAAACTGTTCAGATTGCTTTTTCAACCACTTCATACTTTGGTAGCGAGTAACGACAATAAAAGTTAGTTATGTGAGTTATGGCATCAGAGGATGGCTCACCTTCATCATGGGGATCTTGGAGGACTGAGACAAGTTGTGACAGGAGTGCCACAGTTCAGTTTAGAGCATCATGATATGTGCAGAGGGTGTGCGCTTGGTAAGTTTACCAAGGATTCTTTTCCCATCAGTGACAACAGGTGAGTTGTGGTACTAGATTTAGTACACATAGATGTGTGTGGACCCATGTCTCAGGTATCCTTGAGTGGTCATGAGTATTATCTCAGATTCATTGATGACTACTGCAGGAAGACCTGGATCTATTTCCTAAAGACCAAGAGTGAGGTCTTCAAGAGGTTACAATAGTTCAAAGCTCTTGTGGAGAACCATAAAGGAAAGAGGATCAAGGCCTTGTAGTCAGATAATAGAGGTGAGTATTCCTCCAGTGAGTTTGTAGACTTATGTACTTGTGTTGGGATCAGAAGACAGATGACCGTGCCTTACAATATCCAATATAATGGGGTTTATGAGAGGAAGAACATGGTGATTATATGTGCAATGAGATATATGATGCATGATCAGAGTTTTCCTCTATACCTATGGGCAGAGGTGAGTGTTGTTGTAGTTTACCTGCAGAACATGAGCCCCTATAAGATTTTGGGGAAGATGACTCCTGAGAAGACCTTCACTGGTAGGAGGCCTGATGTCTATCACATCAATATTTTTGGTTGCTTGACTTACTCTCATGTCCCCTCGAAGAGGAGGACAAAGGTAGACCCCACAACCCAATGTGGGATTCTAGTTGGATACTCAGAGGTCTCCAAAGCCTACCAGATTTACATTCAATCACTATGGAGAGTGGTGGTGAGAAAAGATGTTATATTTGAAGAGGGTAGGGATTTTCAGAGATCTCTCGAGTTGAGAGACAGTGTTGAGGATGATGTCAAGGCACAGATTGATGTCTCAGAGGGAACACAACCTTAGGTTTCTGGTACACCAGTTTCAGGGGTGACAGGGTCACCTTGCACAACTTCAGGTTCATAATTAGAGGGGGATTAGGCAGAGGGTGTAGAGGCTTCAAGATATTAGAGTGTTAGGATTTTCCTTGAGACAAATACTCTTGGGTAGGGATATCTTACTTCTCCTTTGACTACTTCAGGGAAGAGGAAACCGATATGGTTTCAAGAGACCCTGAGAGAATCCAAGGAGAACGTAGGAGAGCCCAAGAGACGGTTCATAGAGAGAAAAGCGCCAGTGAGGATTGGGTCCTATTTGGCCATGGTGACCAGTATCTCAGATACAGAGCCACATAAATTTGTGTAGGCAGTTGACCAACAAGTTTGGCGAGAGGCCATGCTGGAGGAGTATAACTTCATTATGCGCAATGATGTTTGGGAGGTGGTTCCGAGGCTAGTGGGGAAGTCAGTTGTGACTTCCAGGTGGTTGTAAAAAACCAATTATGTTGTAGATGGCAGCATAGAGAAACACACGACCCATTTTGTGGCGCGAGGATTCTCTCAGGTAGAGGGAGTCGATTATGATGAGACATTCGCACTAGTTGTGAGATACACCTCGATCAGGAGAGCGACAAAGATGGGTTGGAGGATACATCAGATGGATGTAAAGACCACATTTCTCAATGGATTTATATATGAGGAGGTGTACATTGAGAAACCATAGGGGTTCATGGTGAGTGAGAGAGAGTCTCACATGTGTCTTTTGAGAAAGGCACTATATGGTTTGAAGCAAGATCCTAGAGCTTGGTATTCACGCATTGATACATACTTGCTTCAGATGGGATTTCAGAAGAGAGATGTCGATCCTAACCTCTATTACATCATTAGAGGTGAGGACACACTCATTCTCATTTTTTATGTGGATGACTTGTTCATCATAGGTGCAGAGGATATCATAGCTAAGAGTGATCTAAGAATTGCATCTGAGTTTGAGATGAGTGACATCGGTTTGATGCACTATTTTCTGGGCATGGAGGTATGGTAGGAGGAGGGTCACATCTTTCTCGGGTAGGGGAAGTATGCTATAGACATCTTGAGCAGGTTTCATATGGATAACTGCAGGCCTATGTCGACACCCATGGTCACCAACTAAAATAATCTTAGTGCTTCATATTCCTAGTTGGTGGATGCTACAATTTATAGACAGTTGATCAGTTCATTGATGTATCTGGTCAACACTCGACCAGATATTTTTTTTTTCGTGAACACTCTCATCCAACATATGGTAGAGTTGAGGAGTGTTCACTAGATTGGGGAAAAACATGTGTTGATGTACATTACATGATTAGTTGATTATGGCTTGGACTATATCAGAGGTGATGGAGTCCATTTGGTTGGCTACAGAGACTCAAACTGGGCAGGATGTGCTACTGACAGGAAGAGCACCTCAGGGTGCTATTTTGGGTTGGGGTCATGACTTGTTTCTTGGTACATCCAGAAATAGAAGTCGTTTGCTTTGATTTCCGCCAAGGAAAAGTATATGGCGTCCAGTCAGTCCAGTTGCGAGGCCACTTGGCTTCGTAGTATGATGGTAGGATTATTTGGTCAAGATTTACCTCCGACCGTCATACACTGCGATAATCAAAGTTGTATCAAACTCTCTGAGAATCCAGTTTTCCATGACAGGTCGAAGCATATAGAGATCAGATACCACTACATCTGAAATTGGGTTCAGAGAGGAGAAATACAGTTGCAATATATACCGACTGACGAGTAGTTTGAAGATATTCTCACCAAGGCCTTTCCAAGGGGAAAACATGTCTACTTCAGAGAGAAGATGGGATTGGTGAGAAACACTTTCCTTGGTAAGAGGGAGTGTTGAGATTTGGGTACCTTGGGAAGTGGTCCCCTTGTGGTTTTGATTCTCTAACCACAAGTGGGAAATACTTTGGTACTATGTACCTTTTACTTTATGTCTAATTCAACTTTGACTTAACTTAAGTCAAAAAGTTGAATTTTTGTCACTTAGGCAAAGTGACTAATTATTCACTTTGTGGGTGAATGAGGGGACATAAAGTGAACTTAGGGAACTTAACCTAAAGTGGGTTTGTTAGTGAGATTATTGTGGGATGATATCAACCTTTGATTAGAGATGGGATGGAGAGATCTCAACCATCCATCTCTTATGTTTCCTTATGGAGGTTCAAGAGGAGCGCATAGGGCCAAGAGAGGCTCATTCACTCTTATGTTCACTTGGAGAGGAGGAGGAGAGCAATGGAGATGACGATGTAAGCATTAGATGAGGGTTTCAAGGGTGCCTCCTTCCATGGAGGGCTCTAGGAGGCTTTGGATTCCATTGTTTTGTGGCGTTGATGCTTGCTTGGAGGAGGCCACACTATAAGAGGAGGGCACACCTATAGCATGGAGGACTTGCACTTGTCAAATTTATTTGAGGAGGGTTTTGTTGGAGAGGTAACACATAAGGTCAAACTTTTGTGTAAGGGTTTCTTCATCAAAGCTTCAAGAAGTAAGGGCACAAGATTTCAGTAGGAATGAGCAATAAGGGAGAAGGGTGCACCATGCTTGGGCGCATCTACCTTATGGAACTTGTATAAAAACTTGAGAGGGGCTGGCATTGTATCAGGTTCTTTTGTTTCATGTACTTTTTGTATCTCACATTCCTTACATCATATATATAGACTTATATTCCAAACTGGTTTTTCCCGGGGGGGTTTTGTCCAGGGTCGTGTTGACCAAAAATATTTGTGTCCATTTTCATGTATGCTAGAGTTTAGAACAAAAATATTTTAGTTGTAAAGATCTAGAGGTGTGTTACATATTTAAGGCATGCATGTACTAACCTATTGGCTACTAACACTACATGTTATAGCACCTTAAAAGGTTATGTGACCTTAACAAAACAACAGTAAAGTCCTTGAACAATTTGCTGTTATAAAACAATACCAAAGACTTGTGTGACAACATAAAATTAGAGCCAACTTGAGGTCAAAGACAGACCTAGTTGGCAGCCTGCTAGGACCTCAGAAAATCTTCACACGTGTCGAGTGGTGACTTTTCCATGTGTCAAGGTGATTTGGCACTTTGAGGGGGAGAAAGGTGACGTAGATTGAATGCCACGTGTCAAGCCAAGTGGTAGAGTATGGTAGGGCCATGTATCCTGGGTGCCAATTTCGTTGCCACATGCGATCCCACTTAGGTGAGGCTAGGAAGAAGAGTGATGTCATGCCAACACAGAGTGCGAGCGTTTCCAGAGGAGGGCACGTGGCAACCTATAAATTGTAGAAAGAACTGAACGAGGACCTTGTCAGTATTTTTCCTTTGAAAAAGAGACTTGATCCTAGCCCTCAGATCTATCAATTGAGATTGATAGATCTCAACTGTTCAACTAGGAGAGTTGGTCGGAGTTCGATGCAATCTCGGAAGGGGATGGACCCAATGGGATTACTTTGAGGGTTGATCTATATTGTTTATCAGAGTAGGCCATGATGAAATGACAACCGTTGAGATGTCGTGGGATCCATAAGGTTAAGTACAAAAGGATAAAAGGAAGGGACATTAATCGACGTGAAAGTTAAAGGCACCTACGAAGTCATAGTCATTGATTGTCAATCGTCCATGATTGTTAGATTTGGAAAAAGGGGGTGTCATCATAGTGGGCCTATCAGAGTGGTCTGAATTACTAGGAATGATAGAACTATGAAGGGAGGGAATCCGAGCACCACACCCATCCACATGTTGTGACGAAGCTGGCACCACATTTCAAACAAAGACCATGCCACATGTCATAATGATATTGGCATTACAAAGTAGAGACCCATGGGAATATGTGTGCCATGTGTCACATCAGGTGGTCGGTACACGGTGGAAAAAAAGATCTAAGTGGTGGGTCATGGCGGTGCAACATGTATGAGGTTATAGCAAGGGAGGCGGGTGATAACCGCTGAGTAGTTAAAGACCTCAAAGTGATCAAGGTCATTTCCTGTCCAACTTTGAGGACCGTTGGATTGATCGAAGGAATACTATTGGATCAGGCTGGTTGGAGTAGGCCGAGACATTGGGAAGTGAATGAACTTTGATGGGAGGGCGCCAAGAATGAATAAGGATCATCAATTAGGAAGATGATGAGATCCAATATTAGTCGTTGATCTAAGAGGCTCAATAGAATAAGAACCCAATGGGCTAGTTGGCAAGTACCACATCAATACCACATCATATGGCGCAAGTAATAGGGATCCATGTGAATGCCACATGGTAGTGACTTGAATTTAGACCAATAAATGCGTAAGGAAGTTTAGAAGGCCATAACGTTTGATCCAAAGATTGTATTTGAGCATGGTGGTAGTCATTGGAATGCTCTTGATGAGTAGAAGGCGATGGTGCCCTCGAGAAGAGGCCTCAAGGTGATAGAGGAAAGGAAAAATTTCGACACCCCATCCCTTAAAACGATACTTAGGGGGTTGGGGGACTTACAAAGTGGTATGAGAGAAGAGTTCAAACACTCATCTTGGATGGGCTAGAAATCGGTCATAGGACTGGTATAAGAAGGCCAAGATGATCCTGTTAGAGTGAGATTCTCTCGTTAAAGGTTTGATTATTACCTACACTAACCCCTTGAGAAGAAGGACTGCAGATTGAAATTTTTTGTCTCAAATTCCTTACAACAAGAAATTTTGTCATGTTGATATCAGTAGAAGAAGCATATCGTTGCTTTGATGGAATGATAGCTACTCCTATAGGAGTGGGAACATGTTGACAAAAATTAATGGTTGAACATGAATGTAAATGGATAAAAATGGAATAATCTTATTAAGGGATGCTTAAGTCTAAATAATGAATGAACTAGTGATTGTAATACTACCTCTAATCATGGGTAGTTGGAGCCTATGAAAATTATGATGGTTGTTTATATGAGGGATAAGACCCTTATGAAAAAATCCTTGTGGATAAGGAGTTGAGTATGGATTGATAGAACCTTGGCAATTATAATTGTTGTCTAAACAAAAGACTATAGCTTGTATGTGTAAATTCGTCATGATCAGAGGATTGATGGAAAATTGTAAGGTCAATTACTTGACCTGTAATGATTGAAACCTATAGTTAGGATAATCTAATTAAGCAAAAGAAAGAAACAGTCCTTTGGGCTATTGCTAATCCTTATAAAAGAGGTGAAATAACTTGAACATACGAGCCAATTTTTGAGCTCCTAGCCGTATTAATGAAAATATATCTATTGATTCGAGTACGAGTTTATGCATGAAAATATAAGAAGTGGATATGCTAAAATGCATGTGATAATGAGTAAGCATGTATGTAGCATGCAAATAGGCTTATTATAACATGTGGTTGGCTGCAAGTTATGGTGTGCTAATGGGATATTTTGGTTGATGATAACCTAATATTAGTAGGAATGTCAACAACATAAGTAACACATTGATGATGTTCATTATATACTACCTTACGAGGATAAGGTAGAATGAACAATGAAATGCTGATTTAAAGTCTAGTAAAGGAAGTGTTGGGACATTCTAGATGACAAATGGGTCATATTGACATCCAGAGGGGATCATAACCATATAGGTAAGGATTAGTATGCCTAGGAAACAATGAAAAAGAATCCAAGAGAGGTTTTCCCTGATAAAGGTCTTTTGACCAAAGATAGATTGAGGCACGAGAAAAGTTGGAATTGTTATCTTTCTTCTCGGGGTAATGTTGTAATTACCTAGTTTGAATTTTCTGAATTGTAAGTGCTTTTGTACCAGATGGGAAAAAATTATTCATTGCTAGTTAATGCCATGTGAGAATGAAACATGAGTATGATTATGTCTGTAAGATTGGTCATGTGGATGGTTGTAATTTATCTTCAAAGGAGGCCAATATTCATACCAGATAAATATGAATGAATAATATAAAAATCTATAAGTAATGCATATGCATAATACATATATAGATATACTTATATGCTTGAAGGCATGATACTACTGCCTGAGTAAGAGGGCAGTAAGGAAAGGAGTGTGATTGCCTCGACTGAATAATTCCATGAATGCATGATTGAACCTATGTTGGAGGGTCTGAGTATCTTGTTAAATAATAGCTTGAGGAGGTATGCCATTCCTCAGAGAAGGAGCTAATATGAAAAGTTGGAAAAGTAATGATCAAGGATGCTCTGTCATTATGAGTAGAAGGCAATATGATTTTTTCCTTTGAAAACTTTATGTAAATGATCATGAACAATCATGAGTAGAATGATTTAAATAGATATGCAAGTGAAATTATAAAGTGTTCCTATGGTGGACACACACAACATGCTAATGCATGTGACTAAGTGCATGGAAGCATAGCTTGAAAGCAAGCTAATAAGATAAAGATACATGATCGAATGTGTATCTAGAATGCATCAAAAGAATGCATGCCTATAATTCTTTATGAAGTATTGGGTAAGCAAATGAAATGATACAACTTATGCTAACTCATGAATTGAGATAATTTCAAGTAATGATGGTTATGCAACATGGAAGTTGCATGATGAGGCAGTTCCATATGGAGGAACTGTGTGGAGACTTTGTCAAGAGAACATAGCCCTAACATTAATGACTGCCATAAATTTAGGCAGAGGGATGTAAAGCATGTTTCTATAAGAATATTGGATTACATGTTTTTAAATATAATGAAAGACATATTGACCAATATGATCTCTATTTGATAAATGTTCTTTCACTTGTTCATAATTAATTTTTGAGCCACACCTTGATGCTGTAATATACTGATTTCATCCAGGAAAGGTCAAGATGAAATTCATTGAGACTTATCAAGGGAAAGAGTAGGAAGATCCTAGAAGGGAATGAGTTGCATAAGCAATACATGATAAAAAGGGAGGAGCACTTTCCTCACTTTAAAACTCTGAATCATGAGACAGATTTCTATGCTCAAAAGAATAGTTGTGAAAGCAAAGGAAAATAAACAAAATTAATAAATATGTTTAAATGGATAATATTGGCTAATCCATGATGTTGCAAAGGAAGTGAGGCCTTGGGAATAGCTTAGTTAAGATAAAAGTTCATTTATTATGCAAAGAAGTTGGAAAAAGAGGAGAATCCCTTATTATGCTATGTGTGGATCATTCCAGCATGAGAAAGTTGATAACTTTATGAATGTAGAGACAATTGAAAATTAGATTGTGTTTTCACTCATAAGAACATTGCGGATAATGTGATAGGGTGCATACAGATATGCTAAAGCATAATTGAAAATGTTTTGTTGATTTAAATACTATAGTATATGCATTTTTATTTAACATGACAACTAATATAATTATGATTGTGATGATGCATGTATGTGTAGATAAGGTTTGGAAATGTTGGGGAACACAATTTCCAATGGTGGATATCCTTAAGTAGAGGAGAAACACAAGAAGGTTGTTGTTGAAGAATGTCGAAGGGACCTTAGGAGTTCCCATAAAGAACCATTGATGAGGTAATATATATATCATGCTCATGTGACATGAGAAATGGAAAGGGATTGGGTAAGAATCCCTTCTGAAATATTTTATTATCTTGATGATATGTATGTGTTTTTGAGTGACTGTTATATGCCATTGACATCCAAGAAGGGTAAGATTCAGGAAAAGAATCTGAATGATAGAGGGAATAACATCTCAAAGCCAAGGATGATTGGGATCCTTGCAATAAATCCATGAACAAATATGTCATGAATACATTGACCAATCAAAGAATGATTGGGAAAGAAAGTGTTCATAAGCAACACATTGATTGCATACATTGAGGAGACACATGTTGTAAGAGAGTGGGAATGTATAGGACTTCCCATTATGGAAGGAGGATCTTCCAATGCTCTACAAGAGTTGTACAGTGGTAAAGAGACAAATTGGGTGGCCAAAAATGTTGGCACCCTAGCTACCAATGAAGAAAGAATGCTTGAATGCATTCATGTGAAAATTTTGGTTTCTGTGTGATGATTTGAGGCTATGATCAAATCAAAGCAAAAGATGTAATGATAAATGTTGATAAAGAAGCCACGTTGTAAGAGGTTGGCTTGGTTCCAACACACCAAGGAAAAGTTCCTAATATGAAAAGTAGTAATCTGAAATCAATGCATGGGTGCATGGTGTGTGAATGTGGCCATGGACATTGGCACATTGATTAAATTCATTTAATGTTTGATTTCATTTTGAAAGGCTTGGTATGCTATAGTAATGCATGTGTAAGGAATGGTATGTCCTTTTTAATTTTGAGTAAATGAATGTGACTGTTAGTATGAACAGATTTTTGAAAATTGTTTCAAAGCCAATGCAAGTGTGCAAGGAAAATATAATGTGCATTGGAGCTAACAATTTGTTCAGATGTGTGAAGACGAAATTACAGGAAAAAGGGTCTTGGATATGGAAGCAAAAGTAATCCCATAAGGAAGGCCAATACTTGCTGAGCCAAACTGTTACGAGAAGGAAAATATCATACTTGTGGAATATGGTTCTTGTATGGAACAAATCTGAAAAATGAAAGTGTGAAATTTGAAATTTGTGGGTTACAAATTTGAAAGAAATATGATTAAAATTGATGTTGGTATCTCACGGTTACTGTATGCATGTGATACAGGTGAGATGAAATATCTTTCATGGAGGGGCAGATGATGGATATCAAACTAAGAAAGCATAGAAATGGCTACTGTTGTGACATGCGAGCCTTTAAATAAGCAATGATCACCATAGAGAATGTCGTGTTATGGTAACACGAGCTGGAGGGATGCCTCAAAAGAGAAAGTCAGAGGGATGACTCGGCTATAAAACTCAATGAAGTCTATGAAACTCTTTTTGTGCGAGAAATCCTTGGCAAGTCAATATGGATCGCCCGAGGGACTGTATAGAAGAGAAGGGGATGCCAGAGTCTGGTCCTGCAGGTTGAGTGACCACAAGGAAGAGGAGACTTCAATAAATCTTGTGGAGTGTTGATCAAAACTATGAGTACAATGGGTATGTCAAGGAAAATAGTGAGCCGAGTGAATGTGACACCCATATGGATGCATATCCATGAACTTCACAGATAAGTATTATGTTGATATGTAAATTATTCCTCTTGAATTATGAGCAACAATAAAATGTTAATCCAAAAGAGGAAAACATTGCTGAAGTAGCTGAAAGATAAATACATGGAAGGTGTTGCTCAAAAGAACATCGAGGATGGCGTTTCTTTAAGAGAGAGGGGATTTTAATACCCTTGTTTCCCTAGCTTGTAATTAATCATGATTGATGATTTCCATGCAATAGGCATATAAACAATGTAAATTGATTATTGTCTGATTAAAAATGCCAACCAATGACTATGGGGGTGAAGCATTGAAAGTACTGGCCATGATACCACTAGAGGAAAGAGTGAAGAAAACTAGAAAGGGGGCTCATTATGATAAAATAACCCAAACCTCCTTGTTGAGACATTATTTTGGAAATATTAAGATTATTTCCCTTAGCCTTGATTTCAAGACAAATAAGTTAATGAGAAGGGGTTGGTAGTTTAAAAACCAACCACCCCCATGAATACATGTATGGTAAATATGTCTAGGACAATAGAATCTGCCAGTTAGAGGTACAAAAAGGTACCAATTTTGCAGCCTAGATTGACCCCACGAGTTCCTTTTGACAGAAGGAAGAAGACAGGTCGAGAACCTTCTTGTGTGGGGGATGGGGCGCGTGCAAGAGAATAATACATGCATGCAGACAGAAATGGAGAGATAGAACTACGGGAGGGTTTTGAGCTTGGGGTTCGAGGGAAAGATTCGAGGAAAAGGAATGCTGGAAGAGAAGTAGTGCACACCGGAAAGGAAGAGAGTGCAGAGCTCAATGGATAGAGTTTTGGTTTCAAGAAGGAATGAACTACAATGGAGAACTGTAGGTGTAAGAGGAAACTTGTGCAGCAAAAGAAAACACTTGTATGGAGCAAAGGAAGCCCAAGGGTGTATATGAGCACAAGGAAATACTTGGGAAGTATTCCCAGGATAATGAATGGTCACATTGGAGCAGGGAAGATTCAAAGTCTAGACTGGAGAAAAAGAAGACCATGGGCTTGATGCTCACTGGAAATAAACCAAAATTGGAAGCTATGAAGATATGAAGGGATTCTCTTATGTAGAGGAAATCCGGCTGGTAAGGCATCTGATAAACCCCATGGAGGTCCTGAGCCAAGTGGGAAGGAAGGGAAACTTCTGCTGTTCCAGTTGATTGGAGGAGAGTAACCTCCCTGATCCATTCATTGACTTGATTAGTCAACGATGAGAGAGATATCCCTTGGTGGTATCATGGATTGGCACGGGGGTGGCCTACTTCCGAAGTGACTGAGCACACAGAGCCTATGGTTGGTTGGAAAGAAAAACACCCATAGTCAATTGGTTGGCTACAACTCAAGAAATAGATAAGTATTTCTATACTCTATGTATATGGATTATAATAAATGGTTGGATGCATGTATTCATGCTATGCATGTGCAATCCTGATTTGTGATATTAATACTTATTTATTGGCAATTCCTTGTATTTGAATGATTAAGGAATTGTTACAATGGTTGTTTCCTGTGAATTTATCTCTTGATATAACTGTGTGCTTGTGCCTCTCTTGGGTGTAGTATAATATTTTACTGCAGTGTGACGACTGTGACAAGAAAACATGCCTATAGATTTAGTAATGAATAATAATTTCCAAGAGAAATGGAATGCAGTTTGAATGCTAGAGAAGGTCGATATGCCTTGTGCTAATTTTTCCCTCTCCTTGACAGTAAAGGTCATGAGGAATCATATCCAAAATGTGTGATAAGTAGCAAGATTAACACTTGTTGTGAATAGGTTGAGATCCTGAAGAAACCTCGAAAGGGAGTAAGTCTTGGATTGGACTGTAATTCTAAATAAAGCTCATATTGGGTTGAGGATCCTGAAGCCTTGTATAAACCCCCATGTTGAAATGGAAGGGTTGCAGGATGTAAACCTTCACAGATATAGGAGAAAAATACTATACACAAGGTACAGAGTAAGGTTTAGATCCTTGAAGGCATGGTAAAACTTTGGATAAAATCCTTAAAGGTTGGTATCCTTTATAAAGATCTTAGGAAAAACTCTATAACTGGGTAAGTCCTTAATCACACTGTTAATCGGAGGAAAATCCATGTTTTGGGGTTAAAGGAATCAAACTCGTTGGCTTAGGGATACAATTCAACACTGGTCATTGATCGGGGTTTCCTCACTTGCGAGGGCTTGCAGATGATCCAGGTCGTTGACAACTATTGGATTTATTGGAGGGCAGAACCAGGGAAATCATGATTGTTGATCATGGAGGAGCTGTCGGAGCCTATGGTTGGAGTAGCCCTAAAAAATTGGAATAGATCCACTCCAATGGAGAGGCCCCGAGGAGAAATTAGGACCATAATATCCATCGGGAGGGGCTTCGTCGATGGCCACCCATATATTTCACTAGCTCAAAACATGCGTTTCCACCTTGGTAGTTTTTGTACATTTTTTTAGGTCCTGAACTTCTGGGGCCATTTTGAGGCCCTAAATGATGTTTTTATTTGGCTCGACAGTGCCTACCATGCAGTGAAAGGTAGATGCTAGGAAAAACAAAATGTGTTTTCCTCAACTAGAAATTTCCAATGAGCTATCGTGTGCCTCAAAAAAGGATCGTATGCAAAAGTTACGCCCTCAGGAACTTGACGTATCAACTACCCCCATCGAGGCTCGCAAACCTTTTGGTGTTTCATCTTCTAGGTTAGGGTTTTGGATTTTATTTATGTTAAAAATTCCTTTGGAGCCTCATTGTAAGCATCATATTCTTGCGAATGAGTGTAGCCATCACATCTCTTCTTAGAGATAAGATGCCACCATTCTAGTGAGTTCGTTCACTCTATATTTTTACAGTTTATGTACATTTATTTCATTAATAAAAATTGTGCATTACTGTATCTCTGTGTTTATGGAAATATATCTATGTATTTACTTCTTATATTTTTGCCTTCATTTTGTTCTCAAAATAATCTGGATTAGTGGTATCAAAGCGAGCTACTCCTTGTCATTTCTTAGTGCATGTCCTCGACGAGGTCAGGGTATAGAGAGTTGGGTCTCGAGCTAGTTTCTCTTGAGGACAACCGCTCTTTCCTGCCCAAGCGACCTCCCATGGTAAAAGAAAAGAGAGACGAGGGAGAAAAATATCCTATTAAGTTGTTTCTCACAGAAGCCCTCGTGCAACAGAGGAACGAGATGTTGGAGAATTTTTCCCGAATCCTTAGATGATTACCGGCAATAGAAGGCATGTATTTGTCGAGCAGTCATTCAAGGTACAAGTTAATTTTATATTCCCGTATTTGAAGGTCAAATCGATGCAGATGCTTTGGAAAAGTGGTTAAATTTTCTAGAAGGTTATTTCTCTGTTCACAATTTTTTCGACAGAGAAAAGATCACCTTTGTGCTCCTTAAGGCTCTCCCCCATGTAAAACATTGGTGGGAAACTTACTGGGAGAAAAATTCCACAAGGAGTTTGTAATATTTGGGCCGATTCCACTTGTTATTTTTTTCATGGATGCGGTAGAAGAACAATATTACCTTGTTGGAAAATATGACGACCAGTACATGAGATGGATCACGCTGCATCAAGAGAGGGGCCAAACAATGTCGAAGTTTACAAATACCTTCCATACCTTGCGAATCAAGCTGGGTATAAAATAATCTGAGCGACATCTAGTTCTGAAATACCGTAGGGCTCTACACAGGTACATCCAAACCAAAATGGATTTTCTAGACATCTCATCATTGGGCACCGCTTATCGATATGTTGTCAAAATTGAACAAAAATTTAAGCAGCAGAACAAGCGGGAGTTCGGTCTGCAAATCCGCAACAACCAAAGTATGGTAAAGGAAACCCTAACTCACAGAACAACCAACCTCAAGACAACTAGTCCAAGCCGCAGGAAAAGAAGGGTAGCATGAAGACAAAAAAGGACACTGGGAAGTGGTGCAGCTTCCAAAAAAACCCTTGGCACAACATCGATGAATGTCACTCAAAACAATCATTGGTGGTCGAGTTCAAAGAAACAGATCTCTGCCCCAACTTGGAATCTGATTCAGAAAATAATAAAAGGAGACAGATCATTGATGTAGTACACACTTCTATTGTCGCGACCACAACAATCCAGTGAGAAGAACCAAAGGATATTGAGGAGGGGAGCGCCTCTTCCATTCACATATGTGGGTGAAGGGGACCCCACTGCATTTTATTTTTGATAGCGGAAGACATAATAAATTTATATCAAAAAAGGTCGTCAAGTGTTTGGATTTTCCAACAACACCACACCCGCAACCATATGACATCAGGTGGCTTCTCCAGGGTTGAGATCTTCGTGTCACCCAACAATGTCGCTTATCCTACGACATCAAGCCCTCAAGGATGAGGTATTGTGTGATGTTTCCCCACTGGAATTTT
The DNA here is from genome assembly GCA_009831015.1 of Picea engelmannii. Taxonomy (NCBI): domain Eukaryota; kingdom Viridiplantae; phylum Streptophyta; class Pinopsida; order Pinales; family Pinaceae; genus Picea; species Picea engelmannii. The sequence continues at coordinate 191,254 of ML785978.1, forward strand.
GTGATGTTCTGTTAGGACAACCATATATGTGGAAGCATCATGTTTTTTATGAGTCTTGACCCTGTAGTGCCATTGTTACTTTGGGGGGTCAACTCTACATGATACCAGAGGTAGTTCTGACTATTGTCCCGACAAAAAAATGCCACAAAGTAATATCTCATACTACAAAGTTTTTCCTCTTCACGATATGGTTAGAAGGTGAATAGAAGGACATTGCAATCGCTGTATCCTCGATCCAAGACCTTCTTATCCAACATAATCATATTGTAGAAGATCATGGAAATATTGGTGCTTCACCTACGGGGGTGCCTCCACACTACCCAATAAAGAAAAGTTATAAAAAATCCCTTCATAATATTTATGTCGCATATTCATCGACATAGTCCTCCCAAACTCGGGAAAATCATACATCTAGATTGGTTGAACAAATAAAATCCCTCCAACACCAGGTTCATAACAACCTTCAACAAGCTAAGTAAGACAACTTCTTCAACCCAGAAAGCAATTCACTAAGGTTCAGATTCAAAAAAAGCTTCCCCATCTTCCAGGGGAACTTAACGCAACGGGGAGAATTTCTTCCTAAGAGGGGAGGGATGATATAGGTAGAAATTGATGTCCACTCACCTATTCCACTGGCTCAAAAAATGGGTTTCCACCTTGGCAGTTTTTTTTATGGTTTTTTGGGTCCTGAACTTCCAGGGCTGTTTTGAGGCCCTAAAAGACATTTTTTTGGCTCGACAACGCCTATCATGCAGGGTAAGGTAGATGCTAGGCCAAATTGAATGCATTTTCCTTGGATAGACCTTTCCAATGAGCTATTTTTCATCCTGAATGAAGATCATATTCAAAATTTACTCCCTCGAGAAGTTGATGTATCAATTACCCCCATCGAGGCTCGCAAACCTTTTGGTGTTTCATCTTCTGGGGATTGAATTTTCTTTATGTTAAAAAGGCCTTTGGAGCCTCATTGTAAACACCATATTCTTGTGAATGGGTGTAGCCATCACATCTCTTCTCAGATATAATTTTCCACCATTCTAGCGAGTTCATTCACTTTGTATTTTTACAGTTTTTGTACATTTATTTCATTAATAAAAATTGTGCATTACTGTATCTCTGCATTTTTGGAAATATATATGTGTATTTAATTATTATATTTATTCCTCCATTTCATTCTCAAAATAATTCAAATCAAATCAGGATCGTTGGATCCGTTAGGAGGGGCGTCAAAGGATCTGAGTCGTCGATCACGATGAGGTCGTCGAAGTAGCCATGGTAAGGTACTCCGATGGGAAGGCTCCAAGGAGTGATTGTGGACGTTGATCGATGAGCGGGGAGAGTAACATCAGTCATATATATATTGGTGGGTATCACTGGAGCAAGGCCCAAAGGAAGGTGACATTGTCATGAAAAGGATGGCTCCAACCATCCAGTGTGTAATGGACATGTGTCAACTATGGACGGACTCATCAAGTTCCTAGTTGCGATGTGTACACGACATCAATCCACGTGGGAGGTCCATGTGTCGAGTAGTGACTGTGCCATGTGTAAAGGTGATTTGGAACTTTGAGGGGGTGAAAGGTGATGTGGACTGAGTGCCACATGTCAAGCAAGGTGACAGAGTATGGTAGGGTCATGTGTATTGGGTGCCAACTCTGTTGCCATGTGTGGTCATGCGTAGGTGAGGCTAGGAAGAAGAGTGACATCATGCTAAAAAAAAGTGCCAATGTGTCCATAGGAGGGCACGTGGAAACCTATAATTTGTAGAAATAATTGAACAAGGACCTTGTCAATGTTTTTCCTTTGGACATGTGACTTAATCCTATCCCTCAGGTCTGTTGGTGGATAGATCTCAACCGTTCATCGGGGAGAGTTGGTTGGAGTGCGATGCAATATCGGAAGAGGATGGACCTGATGGGAGTACTTTGAGGGTTGATCTGGACCATTGATCATAGGAGGCCATGATGAAACGACAGTCATTGATATGTCGTGGGCTCCACATGGTTAAATACGAAAGGATAGAAGGAAGGGACATTAATAGTTGTGCAAGTTAGAGGCACCGATGAAGTTAGAGAGATTGATTGTCGATCATCCTGGACCGTTATATTTGTTGAAAAGAGGTTTCATTGGAGTGGGTATGTCGGAGTGTTTCAAATTACTAGGAATGAGTGAACACTGAAGGGAGGGACTCCAAGCACCACACCCTTCCACGTGTTGTGAAAGAGATGGCGCTACGTGTCAAACGAAGACCATTCCATGTGTCATGATGAGATTGGAATTATGAAGTAACTACCCATGGGAATATGTGTGCCACGTGTCACGCCAGGTGGTTGGTACATAGTGGCAACAGAGACCTAGGTGGAGGGCCATGGTGGTGCCACATGTATGAAGTTCCAACAAGGGAGGCGGGTGTTAACTGTTGAGTAGTTGAAGACTCTAAAGTGATTGAGGTCATTGATTGTCCAACTTGGAAGACTGTTGGATTCATTGAAGGAATTCCATCGGAGTGGGTCGATCATAATAGTTCAATACACTGGGAAGTGAGTGAACTCTGATGGGAGGGCTCCGATAATGAATAAGGATCATCGATCATGAAGATGATGAGATCCAATCTTAGCCATTGATCTAAGAGGCCCGAAAGAATAAGAACCCAATGGGATAGGTGGTAGGAAACACATCAATGCAACATCAGATGGTACAATTAATAGGGATCCATGTGGATGTCGCATGGCAATGAGGTGACTTTAGACCAATAAAGGCCTAAGGAACTTTATAAGACCATATATTTTGATCCAGAGCTCAGATTTGAGCATGGTGGAATTCGTTGGAATTCTCTTGATGAGAAAAAGGTGATGGTGCCCTCGAGAAGAGGCCTCGAGGTGATTGAGGAAAGGAAAATTTTTGACACCCCATCCCTTAAAAGGGTACTTAGGGGGTCGAGGGACTTACAATGTTGTCAGTGAATATTGATGGAAACCCACTCAAGAACCTTTGAATCTTGACCTATTCATCCTTGATGAAGTCAACATACTTCAACAATTCTAAGAATCTCGTCTCATACTCATCCATGGTCATATTTCGAATCTTGAGTTCAAATAATTCATTCATCTTCCTATCATAATAATGCTTGGTCAAGTATTTCTTCTGAAAATACCTTTGGAACTACCTCCAAGTGATCTTGTTCTCATCAATGTGTTGTACTTGTACACACAGATCCCACCACATTGATGCTTTTCACTTCTGATGATAAATTGCAATTCTTCCTTCTACTTATAAGGAGTAATTATGAAATTGAAAATATTTCCTCATCCCTAAAAACCAAGTCTCTGCATATTCATCTTTCTTGTGCTCAACATCAAAGGCATGAGGCTTGATATTATTCGTTTCTCCTTGCAATTCATCCACTTCAGATCCCCTCTTATGCTTTCTGACTAGAGATAAGCTTGTACTACTCTCTGCCCTCTTAACTAAGTGCCTTGGTGAGTGATGGTGATGTCTATCAACACTTATAGAGTCTCTTCTTTTATCATGATATTTGTGGCTCTTTGAATTGCTTGATTTTGTTCCCTTATCCACTTTATTATCTATTATGTCCAAACTCTGCAATAAATTGATGTTGATGCCATCTTGTTTCTCTTTGGATTTCATTATACTTTTATTATCAACCTGATAACTTAGTACATCGATTCGCAGGATCTTTATAGTCTCTACAAAATTCATGATTTCCTCCTTGCCTTCTCCATGCCCATTGGATTTTGTCCCTGCATTACCCATGCTCCCACTCAACCCATTGACTTCATCTTCATGGTTGCAAGTCCTATGTGAATCTTCCATGCCTCTAGTCTCTTTGTTAATCCTGTTATGATTTATTTTCCCTTAACTCTAGAAAATTTGTAGGAAATAAGATTTTTTAGACCATAAAAATTTAACAAATCTATCAATTAATGCACCATTATGCCCTTCAAATACACCACAAATAGTATTTCTATTTTCTTATGAAATCTACAACTCAATTCACATTCCTAGGTGATTATTCAAGTTCCTCTTTCCAAGACCTTTCCAATGACTTCTTTCTTATTCAATTTTGAGTCTTGAGCATAAAGTTATAGTCATTTGATCATTACTCAGTTACTCCCTTTTGCACACTTTTTAGCGAGGTGCAATTTTTGTCTATGCCCATGCATCTTTACACCTTCTCCTTTGGAAGTTTGATAGGATCTCAAATGGGTTCCTTCATGACCATAATTTGAACACTCTATCCAATTTTCACCTCCATCTGAGCTCCAGGATACTACTTACATCCTATTGAAGTTTTGACCATTTTAATGTTTTTAGCACTGAATGCTATAGGTGCCTTCTACGTCCTCTTGTGAATTTTTAGGTACCCAGATTTATGATCTGACTCCGTGGTTATATTTTATGGCTCAATATATTTCCGTAGATTACTCATGTGCCCCAATATGACTCATTATAAAAAATATATGGCCTATGGAGTGCAGCTGGGCCTAAAATTTACTTTGTATTGTTTGGCTTGTAACTCCCTCATACAACCTCTGTTTGGTGAATAGTTTATCTCGCTAGAGATATCTCTCTGAGATCTATCATTTTAGAAGAAAAAACTTGGTGTCCTGTGAAGAAATATAGTTTTATACAAATTTGATCCTAAAAAATTGTTGTTTAGGCCTTCAAAAATTGTCTGCAAGTTAATGACTTGAAAAACACCGAATTTTTCTATCAAATTCCACTATTTTCTAAGAAATTTTACTATTTCTCAATGACTAGGATGATGACGTGGCATATTGGGTCCACTTGGCACCCTGGGATGATGATGTGGCATATTGGGTCCACTTGGCACCCTGGGATGATGCCATGTCAATCTCCTACCCACTTGACCTTGCCTCATCGACCCTCGCCACATTCTACCTCCTCTTTCTTCTTCATAACTTCACATGTTACACTTATCTTACCTTTGT
>ML785978.1:219229-284723 GCA_009831015.1 Picea engelmannii
CTGTGTGTACTTTATGTGTGACTGATGGTCTTTACTTTTACTATCCATATGCTGTATATTGTTGATGATCACTTGAAGGAATATTAATAATATTTAAAAGGTATAAAATTGTTTAAGCTCATAAACAACTGATTCACCCCCCCTCTCAGTTGTTTTAGTATTTCCAACATGTTCCCCACTTTAGGAACTTAGGATAAGATATCCCATGATTTAGACTTTAGGAAATATTAATATAATATTTCCTTGACTTAAGCCCCCTTGGCTTAGCCCCTCTTCCTAGACTCCTATCCCCCTTTTCCTCTAGTGGAGTTCTATAACCCCATATTATTTTGTTTGGTTGGTATGTAGAAATGATGTATTTTTATTAATATCCGAGTGCGATTACATATTACAATGATAGGCTCGCTGTCCTTTCAGCATCCAGGATCTCCAACCTATTAATCACACATGCACTCTAGCCTCAAAACATATATACAAAGGTACTATGGCCCAAAATATCTCGGCTCACCAGCCTATATATACATTTACAATTGGGGTTAAGCCTAGGGGTATTACACAAAATGAACCAATTTGGAGTAATATGGGATATGAAAGTTGTTTTCTTGGTCATATTCTAAGCCATGTTGGATTTTGTTGAATAGAAATTCTTCCCAAGGTCTAACAATTATCTTGGAAATATCATTTTGATGGTCTTCAAATTCACATATACTATTGTTGCTATCACTCTATGCTTTTGTTTGTGACTCACCTTCAACAAGATTTATCTTCATCAATTTACTATATGATTCCATCTCATGACAATCATCATCCATAACTTTTGTTCCATGTGTATCAACTATCAAGCCATGTGTATCACAAGCAACATTAACCTTTTTCATTAAGTCTTTTGTGTCACAAGTTGCATCAACATTTTGTATGAGGTCATCCATTACACAAGTAACATCCATCATTTACATTAAGTCATTTTAGCACATGTGGCATCAACCATGATTTCAATTTGTTTCTCCTTTTGAATTAATTTTAGTTCAAGTGCTTCAATCAATTGATCATTCACATCAATTTGATTGTGAAGATCAATAACCCAATTATGCAATTCATATTTGGAGTCTTCTAATTCCTTGATTTCTTGATTGGAATTTTGCAAATGCTTTCTTTCTTTAGCCATTTGTGATTTTGCACTTGTCATGCTCATTTATACTTGCTCACTTTCACTTGCTTCTATTATATCACGCTTGCTTGATTTTTATCGTGCTTAGGGTGTCAGGTACTACCTAGAATGAACCCCAACTTGTTATTTTTACAATGACTTAATTTTGATGACTCTCTTGACCTCCTTATTCAATTTTCAGGTAGATACCTTTACAACAGGTCTTCTTGTAATTCCTCTCTTTGAACAAATCAATGACTTGGTTCAACCTTATGCTTCAATTCCAGTGAGACAACAAACTATTGACTCAAAGAGTCATAAATAATTATCACTTTTGAACTTTTGGAAATGCTCAATTGTGGTCGTGATGATGATTATGATGATGGATAACATCCATTAAGACCATATTTGGTCTATCAAACCTTAATAAAGGTAAGGATTTACTTGGATTTCTTTAGAATTTTATTTATGTGCTAAAACAACAAAAGAGAAGTGTTCCAAGATCACCATAGTTTTGATGAGTTAGAAGATTAGGAAGGTAGGTATTGTGACAAATATTTTGAAATTGTGATCTAATGTGGCTATACACAAGACATTATAAGAGAAAATGATTTTCATTTTCAACCCTTTTAATGTCATAAAGGTGAGATATTCTTTCAACCCATGATGTTTTGGGAATTTTCCAATGTCTAGTTTCACTATGGATCTTGTGAGAATTTGTTCTTATTTTGGAAATGTTGATTTTCTTCTTTACGCTAGTCAAAATAAAGAGATACTTTTGATCTTCTAGATTATGGTTGATGGCCTCCTTATAGTATCTTAATTTTAGTTTATTCTTTACATCTTTATCGCACCACAATTTCTTCTTAAAGTTAGATATAATAATATTTTTAATATTATTGCTATTCTACATAATGGCCTCTTCCTTTATTCCCCAATGATTTAGCCAAGACTTGGCATCTTTAAGCCATCCCTGCTTGAGCCATAGGTGGTTTTGGTAGGAGTTTAAAGACATTTTGGGAAGGCTCTTGTCTTCCATGTTTTTGTATCTTATTCTTGTACATTAGGTACCTAGTCATAGTCGTTCTCTGAATGGAAGAAAGGCCCACTTTTGTGAGGAGGATAGGATAGGGTGTATTGCATCCAAAAACTTCACATCAATATAATATGACAAGAGCGACGAGAGTCTTAAAGGTGATTTTTTCTTATCCCATAGCCAAAGGTTCGTTGATTTACATTTGTTTTCGAGCCCATAATAAGCTTTCCACCCTCCATTTATCCTATGCTATAATTCCAATTGAGCTTGTGATGGATATCAATTCCAAGATATTTGTATGAAGACACTTCCTCCAAGTTGTTGTCATATATGAAAGTATCATAAGTGATATTTTTAGATTTGATTATCATAACCTTTGTTTTGTCAGTGTTAACAATCATACTTGTATTAGAGCAGAAATATTTGAGGATTATTAGTTGTTTGTTGATATCATAGGGACTCCTTGCCATAAGAACAATATCATTGACATAAAGAAAAATGATGATGACTATACCAACGAGAGTTGGGATGACACACCATGCTTTTTCCAAACAATATTCTAACTTGACAATGTATATGCCAAAAGGGGTAGGGGACACAAGACAACCTTGCTTGTTTCCTATATTACAGTTAATTTCTTCCAACCAACCCTTTGTGTTCTTAAACTTCACAATAATTTTCTCATACAATCTTACCACAATAGCTCTCAACTCGAAATGAACTTTTAGCTCTTCTAACCTATTCCAAAGGTTGGCCCTAGGTGTTGTGTTAAAATATTTTCTAAAGTCGATGAAACAACAAAGGAGATTAGTTTTATTATTGCGACACTCCTCTGTAATAATCCTAAGCGTACCAAGGTGGTCTGATGTTTAATGATAAATCCTACATCCAAATTTTCCTTTAGGTATTTTTCCATGGATTTCTAGCCATATGTTGATCTTCTTTTCCAAAATAATTTTGTATAGCTTGGCTAAAATGTGGCTAATCATAATGGTCCTATAATTAGAGGGATTGATTTTATCCCCACTTTTAAAAATAGTTACAATGAGGCTTTGAGTCCAGGGTTGAATGTTAAATTGAAGAGCTTATGTATGTGAGGGATCAAGACAGGCCCTCCAATTTTTAAGATTTCAGCTTGGTAGCCTTCAATATTCTTAGCTTTCTCTTTTGTAAGTTGCTTAACCACAAACTTTATTTCTTCTATAGAAAAAAATTCATCCATTGTAAAAACATTTGGAATGTTGTCCATGACATTAGGGGATTTGTAAATTTTCTTAAGGTAGGAATTCCAGTCCCTTAGGGGAATCATATTATTTTCTTTAGTTTTATTGGTCAAAATTTCCCTCTAGAATTTCCAAGGATCTAGCTTAGATAGGTGCAAAAGCTTCTCTTGCTTTCTATTTATATAATACATTTCCCCCCCTTTTAATTAGGGTTTTGTATTTATTTATCTTATTGTATTTTAAGGACTCATTAGAAGCATCCCTAATGGATTTTCTAGTAAGTTTACACTCATTATCATACCAAGAGTTAGTTGTTCTACTATTATTTTTACATAACACCTTAATAGAGAATTTGTTAATGGAAATAGAGAGGGTTGTCATAAAATTATGATAGAGGTATTCAATATTGTTCTTATAAAATAGGAGATTTAATTCACTATTTAAATCTTTTAAGAAAATATTATCTTTATTTTTGTCAAAAAGCAAGTACCTTTGGTTATCAAAATTCTCTTCAATAAAGATTTAAGGAATAAAGACTCTTAATTCTCTTTTTCGCATGCTTTGTTACATGCTTGAAATGATCAATATTTTATGCTTTGTTACATGGCCATAGAAACAAACATGAACTTGAAATTAATCATCTCACACAATAGGTCAAACCTCTCGACAACTAAAGGATCGAAATCGAGTGGCTACTTGCTTAGTTTGAAGCTTCCCTGGACCATCGATAATCATGGGAAGCCACAAGGCCTTTGATGGCCTCACACTTTCAAATATTCAAAAGAATATCCAAAGCTTGGTAATTGACACCTCACTTGCATCACAACAACGTTCAAACCTTTTCGGAGCCAAAAAAAAAAATTCGAAATAAGCCCATAAAACAATTAAAAATGAATTAAAATGTGACTTAATGAAAACCCATGGTTTTTTGGAATAATAAATCTATAACTCTCTCGTGCAACCTCAAATTATGGAATCGTTGCACTTGCACCATGTAGAGGACACACAGATATTTCAAACAAGCGGTTGGACACCCCTCTTTGCACATATTTCCTCCTTGTTATATGGTCTTCAAAATATATCATTGAATTTAGCAATATCATCATGCGTGTGACTAATTTTAATTGACAAAGTAGCTCCCCAAGTGCTCGATGCACCTATGGGGAAACAAGGTTAAATTTGTAAATTCATTTTGAAACTCGTTAAATTTTTTGCAAATGGTAAGTAAAGAGCTCAATGACCATAGAAGAGCTTAAGATATGACCATAGAAGAGGTTAAGATATCAAGATTAAGTAGTGAAACCATCATTTATCCTTCTATACACCCATTTTGCCACATTATCCTTGAGAGGCCCCACACGCTAAATCACTCAATCCTTCGATGCAACATTGCATGAGGTCTTAGAGTAACATTGTGATGCTGGAAGCAATAAGACATCAACAAGTTTAGCTTTATAATTCATTGGTATTGCACCTTCCACCTCATTATGTCTCCTTGCATCATATGCATGTAAAAACCCTTATGTGCCTTCATCTGAACTTGGTATCCATTAATCTAGGTGTACAAATGTGTTGGTCATTAGAATGTATCGTTTCATTTCCAAACACATCTTAATGTCATTGAAATACATATGCTTCTTGATTATGTCACCTTATGAGCACATGCATTTGTTTTCCCACCCATCTTTGTTGCTCACTTGTACTCACATTGGTTTGATGATGTGGTTGGTCCTTGTCCTCAAACTCAAGATGAGGCTGCATAAGCACCTCCAACAAGTCATGTCCCTTTTCAACTGAATCAATCAAAGAACATAATGTGAGGAAAGTGAAAGAAGCAAATTCTTGAAAAACAAGCCTAGATTCATAATGCAACTCAATGCAAACTATCATGAATGAATTAAAGTTATGAGAGTTAAGCATATCTCCATTCAAGCATTTTCAACCAAAAAATTAGAATCATCAATTAAACACAACAGAACAAGGTCAAGGGAGAAAAAAATCTTCTTGATGATACTCGTTTAAAACTTTTATCTCCCCCCCTGCCAATTGAAGACTTGGAGTTGGTTATGGTCTCAATAAGACCTTGTCTAATTTTCTAGTGTTGATCTCCCTCGCCTATTTCATATAAGGGGAGGAGAGATTATTTTGTTTTCATTCAATAATTCATCACATAATCACATATTAGAGATCTAAGAACTAAAGTGAAATTGACTCTTTCATTTGCACTTCTTTTTCATTATGCTTTGCACTATTGTCTAGTGGCATGCTAGGGTTATTGTGTTGTTGAAAGGAAGGCATTAGGGTTAGGGTTTACCCTAACAAGACAAGGGAAGATAGAATTTGGGAGAAACCCTAGAGGAGAAAAGGGAGCACTTGTTCTTGTGGTTCTTGTCAATGAAAAGACTAGGGTTTTGTAGCATTGTAAACCTTAGCACTACTTGGAGTGCTTGATGTGGAGAAGATTGTGGAAGTATATTTTGTTTTCTCTTATACACTTGTGTGATATACCTATAAGTTCCAAAGAGGACTTATCGGTCGGTATGCTATCTCATTGTGGATCTTTTCTAGAGTGAACAACTTTGGTTCGGATTGATTCCTAGCTAGGAGGAGGTGGTGGATAATTTTTAACTTTTGGTGTGATGTTATCTTGTTGAGGTTGCTCTAGCTAGAGTTTGGAGAGCATTGGATAGTCCTAGCTTGTGATAATTTTAAATGAATAACTTGTACTAACTTCAGATAGTTGTTGGTATGTACTTGTAACTTCATCTTATATATATGAATCATGCTTTGGTATCCCAACTTTGTCCACTTGCACATATGATTTTTAGCTTATGTTATCATGGTGATTAAGTAGTTTCTAGTGTTATATGTATGCTAACTTAACATAATAGTGAGAAATTTTTTTGTTAAGTGATTTGAAAAACATATAGAATCTTAGTTTGTAGATTTATGGAAATAATATACATATTGTAATTAAGTTATTTTCAAACTTGTGATATGTTGGTATTTGTGCAATTGTTCAGTGTTTATTTTCTTATTTTTCCTTGTGTATTTGGTTGGGAGAAAATGAACTATACACTACTACAATTTATATTTTAAATTTTCCCTAAGGATTAAAGTTCACAAGAAATAGATTTGGGGGACCTCAAGGTTGAAATACAATTTCTGAATTTGCATTGAGAGGTGTTTTTTGAAATTTCCATAATGCCCAGTATGCTCAAGACCTTGAATGTTGGGAAGGAGGTGGTGAACCCCTCCCAGGCATCCTCCTATTATAGAGGATATAAGAGGGTGTGCTCCCTACTTCCCTTTATAATCCCCCATGCTCATGAAAAATCCTAGAAAATACCCAAGGATTGTACCTTGCGGGATCAATCCCATGCTTCAATTTTGAAAGCACCACTCACATTGAATTCATTCAAACTCCTAATGGGAATGAGAAAAAACATGTTTATGAGTGCAATACAAGCTATATTTATACCACTTTTGAATGGAGGTATTATTATGGAATGTCATGGGTATCACACGTTCTTGCATAAAAAACATTGATCCATAAAATAAGTAGTTTGCTCAATGATGTGATGTTTTTTGAATTAAGTAAAACTTGTTCATTTTTTCCTTAAAATTGCTCTAAGTTTTATTTGGTTTAATGTTATTTATTTTATGAGTAGATATGTCAAGGGAAAGGGTGGTGTAGCAACTTTCCCCCAACTTGCTTCACTATCATTGGATGCATAACTAACCCTTTTGAGACTGTTATGGAATTTGTCGAATATGGATGGTCATATCCCAGGCATGGCCAACATCTATACATCAAATGGTGTAGAAAAACGAGACCTCTTTTATAAATAGATGGTCAATGATTTGTTGGAATCCAATTGGTTAGTTTGTGGGGATTTAAACATGGATGATGCACACGAGGATAAGGAGGGTTTGTTGCCTATAACAATACTACTAGGGGGATTCTTGGAATACCTGTAAATCTAGGCTTGGGCTTTATGATCCTAATAAGTTCAAGAGTAAACGTTCCTCTAAGTTATGGTTTACATGATCCAATTATTGGAAACAAAATGGAAGATAGCTAGATCTTGTGATGTATTCCAAGAAAAATACTTTATATTTTGATTGCATGGGGGCATACTTATCCAGGCATTATGCACAGATACTCTCTTAGATCTATTTTTTTTTATCATGGAGAGTAAAACAATATGGATTCATAAGACTTGTTTTATTTTAATGTATTAAGCCTAAAAAAAAGAGTTGTATCAAATGTATTAAGAGGATTTGTAACCTCCTTTTCATGCCAAGGGGCCATAGAGGGAGTCCATTACTTGGTGGGAGGATGACATAGTGCACATTGCGTCCTTTTTGGAGGCACCAGAGTGATTTAGGACTTATAATACATTAACTAGAGCCTTCAAACCAACCCCTTCATTGAAGAGAAGTAAGTTGGAGTTTTCAAACTTGAAAACTTTCTCAAAATTGATGAGGTGTGTCATGCCAAGGTTTCTTAATCATTGACTTCAGTATGGTGATAGGCCTATAGAGGATTTATTTAAGGCTCTAGTCAACAAGGAGGCCACTAAGAAAATATTCATCCTAAAAACTGTAAATGGTTGTGTTATAAAGCAAAGGGACATTGAAGAAGAGTTCATAATCCATTATTTATTGGAATCTTAGTCACAAGGACACAAAGGAACCCCAAGGTGGCCATGAAAAAAAATGTATTGAAGTGGTCTTCCATTGACTCTCTAAGGAACAAGAAAGAATGTGTGAGCAATCACTGCCTTTGCATGAGCTAACAATTTCTCTAAATGGACATGGTCGAGGATAAATAGATAGGATTGAATGAGATTCTATGTGAATTTTATGAATATATATAGGACTTTGTTCGGCTTGGCCTCCTTCAAGTGTACACAAAATTCATTAAAAACAATCATTTGGCTCTTTCATCAATAAATGTTTGATTGAATTCATTTTGAAACCTAGAGACCCCAAATTTAGCATAAATTGGCGGTCAATGACTCTCTTGAATGTCTGATATAAAATATTAGCTATAATCTTTGCCTTATGTATGAAGCATATTATTCCAAAGATAATTTTCCTAAAGAAAATGGAGTCATCAAGATTTGATTCATCTTGGACAATGTTATAGCCATTTGGAAAAACATGGAGTGGGTTTATTGCCCAGGACTCAACACTATCTTCATCAATATTGAATTTGAGAAATCGTATAACATGGTCGAATGGCCATTTATTCTTGCCATAGTTTCATGCATTTATTTCTATGATTTGTTGAGACACTTCTTCTCAAAGGCCTCAATTTGTCAATCCATTAATAAATGCAAGTCAAATGGATTGGGGATATTCAAATCCATTCTACAAGGGCATCCTTTAGACCCAACCATATATGTTATGGTAGTAAAGGATTTGGGCTATCTCATATATCACAAAATAGGCCAAGACTCAATTAAATTCACCCCCCTCCATAATAAGAATGAATTATTCATCATGAAACTTGGGGATCAAATTGTTGGAGATATTACACACTCACCTAGGTAATTATTTTCCTAAGGTTGATAGTCCAATGTTGAGAGCGCTTCCTTAGATGAGAATATTCTCTCTAGAGAATATTACCTACGAAATACAATGCTCCTCTTCAGTTCAAACTTACTTGCACTCAGTTAAACTAGTGGAAGTCACTCATGCATGGAAACCTTGGTTTTATCACCAATAGTTGCATGTATTTCTCTCACTTCCACATGTGTGACTCAATTAACTAATGATTGCATGGATCAATTAACTAGGACTAGGTGGTATATTACTTCAATTTCTATCAGTGAGTGTGTAGATCTCTCTAGATCACTACTATGGTGACTTCCCTTAGACTTGTAGAGTATATCATGTGTATTTTACCATTTTACTCAACAATTAATACAATTCTTTCATTCTACTCTCTTCTCTTCTCTCTCACAAGATTTATGTGTTCATTTTCTACTAGCTAGGTTCATTGTGAAAACTTCACATGGTATCAGAGCCTTTATTGCTAGGAGAAAGAGCGCAAGAATTTCTATTTGTAGGTACAGGAGGAAGATGCGGTCAGAGAAGATGGATTACTCACCAGTAAAAATTCTCATGCCTCATAACTACTTCAAGTGGAAGTTGAAAATTTTGCATCAACTAAGAATTAGAGGCTTGTACTGGATTACTATGGTGACATAGATTGAGCCAACTTATGTTATCGAGAAGAACAAGTATCTCAACCGCATGGATGAGGCCTACAACCTCCTCTACATGTGTATGTCACCCAAGCTTCTGTTTCACATTGAAGCTTGTACCACACCAGATGAGATTTGGACAAAGTTGGAGGATCTCTTTGGAAAAAAGAATGAAATGAGAGGCCATATGCTCAAGGTCGAGATAAATTCCTTATATTTGAGGAATTTTGATAACATCCAAGAATTATTTATGAAGTTCAAGTCCCTCCTCCTTCATCTAAAGGGATGCAGAATAGACAAATCCACTCAAAACAGTCAGTTAATCCTTTCTATTGTAGAAAAATAATGGAATGGATTATGTTGTTTTCATCTCATATTTCCATACAAATAGATTCGCTTCAGGATCTACTTGGAAAATGCCAACACTAGATCAGGTTATTGAATCCCGCACGCATGAGCAAGACAATCTCACCAAGACGGGGATAATCAATGGATCCAATGCCCATGCACTTGCTATGCATGAGATAAATAGTGCATGCAATTCAAAGACAAAGAAAAAATCCAAGAGAAATGTGCATGCAAAGCCAAAGACGGAAGGGCACTCCAAATCCTTTGATGATTCCTCGGGCTCCAACGGTGGAAAAGGGAAGACCAAATTTGGTTACGGAAACCGCGGTTATCATCCCAATTCTGCATGCATGAAGAAATAGATTGATCAGATGGCACATATTCTTCATAAGAACAACCTCGATGATCACATTCTCGAAGCTGCCATGAAGAAGCTGGAAGAACAAGACAAACAAGGTAACTCTCATGCGATGATTGCAATGAACTCTTGTCTTGATGCATAGATCTTAGATTCAGGTGCATCCCACAATATGGCAACAACAAATAATGTTTTATCTTCTATTTATACATGCATGGGTTCTCCCATCCTCATGGGAGATGATATCCCAATTGAGGTCATTGGCCAAGGGAGAGTAGAAATCCAACACATAAGTTTTGATAACTTATTTCATGTTCCAAAACTCTCCATGAATCTACTCTCTATTTATCAGATAACACATCTTGATACAGGAAAAATGGTGGAATTCACACATGATTTTGTAACCATATCTGATATGCATGATAAATCCACGATTATTTTTAGTGAGGTAAACCACCAATCTCGTTTGTATACTTTCAGTAAGTTCATTTCTAAATTTGATTCTGCTTTAGTACTGACACATGTTGATGATACTAGTAGATTATGGAATGAGAGATTCATCCATATAAACTTCAAATACGTGCAACAACTATAGAAATAGTAAATGGTCACCAACTTGCACAACATACATTTTTCAAAAGGATTTTGACAAGGATGTGTTCTTGGAAAACATACCCAGGGTAAGTTTGATAAGGGAAGGAACAAAGCCCCCCATCTCCTTTGGAACTCATCCACAATGATCTGATGGGACCCTTTCCTCATTCATCCATCAACAAAACAAGTTATGTGTGCACACTTATTAATGATTTCTCACGATACACTTGGGTGTATTTTCTCAAGCAGAAATCTGAGGTTTTTAAGCATCCCAAAGACTTCAAAGACGTGTAGAGACTCAGTTAAGGAGAAAGAACAAAATCCTTCTCACAAACAATGGGGTGGGGAATATGTGAATCGATATGTCCAACATCTTTGTTTAGAGGCAGGTATACAACTACAACACACAATACCTTACACTCTGTAGTATAATGGAGTATTCAAGATGAACAATAGATCGCTCAAGGAGATGTGCACTTGCATGTTGCATACAATATTTCTACTTCCCAAGATTTGGGATGAGGAACTTAACTATGCCAACCACATTCAGAACAGATCTCCTCACAGAGTTGCCAAGGACCGAACTCCCTTTAAGGCATGGAGTAACAAAAAAATGGAAGTGACCCACTTCTGAATATTTGGATCACGTGCATGAGCCTATGTACCCTCTGAAAAAAGGAAAATATTAGATCCATAGAGTACCACATGCATATTCATGGGATATCCAGATGGTGTGAATGGTTACAGGTTTCTCGATCCCTCTACTGAAAAGATCATCATTGAGCACAATGTTTAGTTTGAGGAAACTCCCTTGCATGCACCTTCATAGCCACATCCAGATACCTCTGTATCGCTACCTGCACCAGACATCAATGATGATGAGTCCACTCACTCAGATCATGGTTCAGATCTGAGTTCCAAATATGATGAGAATTTTGATGATCAACATGCATATGTTGGGCCACTATAGATGCCCAAGTGGGAACAAACCACCCTACAGACAACAAGAGACCTTCTGCGGGATCCAACAGATTAGAGGAGGATGAGGTCTCAATTTGAGGATCCTCCTCATGCACTCATAGATACTGAATTAGTGATGCCCATGCATTATTATATGGTTCTAGATTTAGACCCACAGACCTATGTAGAGGATGTAGGGAATCCATTCTAGGAAGTCACCATGTAGGAGGAGTATAATTCTCTCCTCAAGAACCAGAATTGGGATCCAATTCTGCTTCCTTTAGACATGAATCTTATCAAATGCAAATGGGTCTACAGGACCAAGAAGGAAACAAACATATAGGTGAGTAGGTATAAGGAAATACTGCTTGCCAAAGTATTTTAGCATATCCATGGGATTAACTATGATGAGACCTTTACTCCCATAAAAAATATGGAGAAAGATGGAATCCATTTTATTAGACCTTTCCATTGTGACAACTAGGGAGTGGGAAGTTCACTAGATGGATGTGAAGAATGCTTTTCTTCACGTGGATCTCTCAAAGGAGATTTACATGGAGTAGTCACATGGGTTCATTCATAACTCATCCTTAGTATGTTGACTAAAGAATTCCCTCTATGGACTCAAGTAGGCACCTAAATCATGGTATGGGAATATGGATGCCTACTTTCTCTCTCAACACTTTGTCATATGAAAATTAGATTCTAATGTCTACATGTTGAGGGCCTTAGACTCCTTACTAATCTTAGTTCTCTATGTTGACGACCTCTTGATCACAGGAATTTCAGCTTCAATCATTGTTGTGGTTAAATAATTCTACACGACAAGTTATCTATGATGGACATGTGTCCATTGCACTATTTCCTTGGTCTCGAGATCGGTGAGGATGCTCATCAAGATATCTCAAACTAAGTATGCTCAAGATATTTTGGTTAGATTCCACATGAACGTCTGCAATTCGGTAGCCAGAGCCTTTCTATCTGGGGTACATATTGAGGATGGCAGGGATACACCAGTGGTGGACAACACCTTGTATCAACCACTCATAGGGTGCCTTCTATATCTCACCTGCACCCGACCAAATCTCTCATATGCAATAGGGGAAGTTTCTAGGTACATCTAGGAATTGCATGAGCTACATTGGAAGGGTACCAAGTGCATCCTTAGATATGTTTAGGGCACCACAGGTTATGGGATCCACTATACAACAAATTGTGCATTGGATCTCATGGGATTCATCAATTTTGACTGGGTTGGCGATAACACAGATCAGAAGTCCATATCTGGGTATGTGTTTATTTTGGGTTCTACTTCCATATGTTTTTCGAGAAAAAATAAGTCAGCTATTGATCTATCATTAGCAAAGGCTGAATACATAGGAGCGGTCAACGTCACTATTTAGGTACTTTGGCTTTAGAATTTCCTCACTGAGCTTGGCACCCAGTTTCATCATCTGACTGTCATTTGGTGTGAAAATCAAAGTACTCTCAAGTTTTGCATAGACCCGATGCAACGACGACAGACCAAACACACCAAGAACCATATTCATTACATCATAGAGTTGGTACATGACATGATCATCGATTTTCAGCATTGTCCATCCACTGAGTAGACTGCAGATATCTTCACCAAGAAATTTACCGAGAAAAAGTTCCACCTTTTGTATGATCGTATTGGAGTGAAGGACACAATTGCTTAGCAACTGCATGTCTTTCCTTCTTCATTTTTGATGCATTGTACTTTGATGGGGGGTTTTCCCATGAGGTTTTCCCTCTTTCCTTTATTTTTAGTCTTTCATTCTTAGATACATTGTACAATGGGTACCTAACATGTCCATGGTTTTCAAGACCCATTCATCATGTGCACCCTAGTAGTGTTCAGGGGGGATGTTGGAGATATTACACAATCACCTACGTAATTCTTTTCCTAAGGTTGATAGTCCAATGTTGAGAATGCTTCCTTAGATGAGAATATTCTCTCTAGAGAATATTCCCCTACAAAATAGGGTGCTCTGCTTTAGTTCAAAGCCAATCACATTTAGTTACACTCAGTTAGACTTGTAGAAGTCACTCATGCATGGAAACCTTGGTTTTGTCACCAACATTTTCATGTGTTTCTCTCACTTCCACATGTGTGACTCAATTAACCGATGATTGCATTGATCAATTAACTAGGATTAGGTGGAAGATTAGTTCAGTTTCTGTCAGTAAATGTCTAGATCTCTCTAGATCACTATTATCGCGGCTTCACTTAGCCATGCAGAGTATATCATGTGTATTTTACCATTATACTCAACAGTTAATACAATTCTTTCATTCTACTCCCTTCTCTTCTCTCTCACAATCTTTGTGTGTTCACTTCTTACTAGCTAGGTTCACTGTGAAAACTTCACACAAACATCGATGGGAACCCTATGGGTTGCCTCCTAATATTTTTTAATGTTTTAGTCTCACAAATCATATGGGTCAAAGTGAAATGTTATAGAAAAAAACTTGTAACATTGACTTTCCTAATTGACACTAGATCATGGATAGGAATGGATTTAGCTTGGCCAAATCTTCAAGTACCTCAATATCCCTTTTTCATTTCAATATTTAACTAAACAACTTTTGGATGTGGTCATTTTGAAAGTGGAAAAAAAGATTTAAAAATGGATGACAGATCCCATGGCATTGGATGTGAAAATCTAGATATGCACAAAAGTATTAGGTACCACCCATACATATTATTCCTTATGTTTGGTGCCTTCTTCTAGAGAATATAAGAGGTTTAAAAATACATGTGTAGCCCTCTTTTGGATTAAAATGGAGGCAACGAATTTAATTGAGTTAAATGGAATTCGTGTGTTGTACCCCCATACTTTACGATGATGCAAATATTTGTAGAAATAAGAATTGGGTAATTAATACAACTTCCAGAATTTCAACCCATTTACTTGAGGTTTCCTAGATCTATTTATTGTGAAAATTTAGCCTCGGGGATGAATATGAAATACTATAACAACTAATATTTCACTTATGTCCAACCTAATTCACAAGGCAACCCAAGAAAATAAATATGGCACAATTGTACTTCAATACCAACAAGTTACAACCCTTAGGACAAACATTTCCAAGCATATATAGAAACTTCACACACACACACACACACACAAGAGATGAAGTCTGAGTACCTACCAATTATTTATCACAAATTTGGTACAATTCAAGCTTGTTAAAATATTGTGTAACTGCAAATAATATTCTTATCCCCTTTTGCAAATTGGTCAAATCGAAAATGTAATATGCAAATTAAGAAGTCGGCCCCAATGAAAATTAAAGTTGTTCTAACTACCCAGAAAGAGAATTCGACCCTGCCATTAAAGAGACACCTCCTTTCAGC
This sequence comes from Picea engelmannii, assembly GCA_009831015.1. Taxonomy (NCBI): domain Eukaryota; kingdom Viridiplantae; phylum Streptophyta; class Pinopsida; order Pinales; family Pinaceae; genus Picea; species Picea engelmannii. Next base: position 234,496 of record ML785978.1, read on the forward strand.
GCTTGCCAATTTGTATAAATAAAGGAAGCCAACTTCTCATTTGTTCACTCACTCGGCTCACTCATCTAGTGTGCAAGTATTGAAGGAAGTTGCAGTTCCCAGTTGCTGGAAGAAGGAAGAGAGAGAGGCGCATTGCTTGAGAGAGGATATTCTCTAGTGTTTGGTTTATTTTCTTGGCATTGGATTGGCTATGTTTCTTTGATTATTTTCTGGTCTACCATCATGGTAGTTTGTCTCTCATAGAGAGAGAGTTATTCTGGTACTGTACTTGGTTATTGAATCTATATTAATGAAGTTTTGTTGGGTTTTCTTCCCCTTGAGGGTTTCCCAGGATAAATGCTTGCGTACTCTTGTGATTGTGTTTCTCTCAGTGGTCCTATCTATGCTATGGTTATCTAGTAAATTGAAAAGAAGCCTAATAATAGCTCAAAACTTAACATGGTATCAGAGCTAAGCTGATGAGAGCACCTTTCACTGGATAAGCAAAAACGTCACTATTATCGTACAAGAAAATTAGGGCTTTTGTTGGAGATGAATTTTTGCCTAAAAACCATCTAGAAAAGTGTACCCTAACCTAGTGAAGCTTTTGGCATCTTGAGTGCACCTTTTCAATGGATAGAACTCCTGGAAAGTGAAACCCTAGTTTTCACTGGTACCAGAAAACCAGAAAACCATAAGTATCAGAAAACCATAAGTAACAGAAAACCATGAAACCGGAACGAGTACCAAAAGTACCAGTCCAAAATTTCGCAGGTCTAGTTTCAAGGGTCAGAAATTGGAATTTTCAGAAACTGACTATACCAGCATACTCGCCTCAGTCTAGTACATCTTTTGGTGAGTTCATTTTTGAGATCCAAGAAATTTGTTTTTTCTATTATTTCTATAGCCCGTAGGGCTAGGGTTTCTACTACAAGAAAGAATGGATACTAGTATGAGGGTAGAAGATAGGCTGGAAGGATCTGGAATCTCCAGATCTTGGAAGTATAGGTTGTAGATGATTCTAGACAAGAATGATCTCCTAGAACATGTTACAGTGGGTGTACCAGAACCAGAGGAAGAAGAGCAAAAGACCAAGCATAAGAAGAATGAAAAGAAAGAAAAGATAATTGTGTCAGATTAAGTAAATAATCACTTGATCCCTCATATATCTGAACTATAGACATCAAGGCAAATGTATGAAGCACTCAACAGGTTATATTAAAGCAAAGACATTAGCCAAAATCTTTCCTTAAGAAATCAACTTTGTAATATGAAGATGGAAAACTCATAATCTATATCTTCCTATCTTATGAGAGTTTCTTAGATTAGAGATCAACTTGCAGCTATTGGAGATGTCATTAGTGACAAAGAGCTTGTAACCACAACCCTAAATGGGTTTCCAACATTTTGGATTCCTTTTGTACAAGGAGTGTGTGCAAGAAGCAAGTTACCCAAGTTTGATAAGTTATGGGCAGATTGCACACGCGAAGAATCTAGACTTTCAGACCAACATAAGAGATTAATTGTTGACGAAGAGAAATCTCTTATAGTTCAAAAGAACAGAAGAAGTTCCTTCAGAAAGAACAATAAATAAGCTAACTCTGTAAGAGTTCCAGATAAGAAGAAAGATGTTTCAACGATTAGATGCTACAACTGTCAAAAGTTGGGACACTTTTCCTATGACTATCCTCAAGGAAAAGGGAAAAGAAAGCATCAAGCACATGTGGCAAAGGAAGAGGAATCTCCTCCCTCAAAGAAATATTTAGTAGAAATTGAGCATAATGTACTTTAAGTTGAAGATAATTGATCTGAAGAAAGATAGCAAATGGTGGAGTCCGTGGAGCCTCCCCACACAAAAACAAAAGATAAGTATTCATGTTCATTTTTATTATCTTGTTTACTTTAATAATTTATCGCTACAAGTTAGATTTTTTTGAGAATGTTAATTAACCTCATTTTATTTCAGTGTCTATGCAGATTTATGAAGGAACTATCAAAGAAGAGGATAAAGAAAAAGATAAAATATTTATTTCAGGTATGATCACTCATGAGAGTGACAAAGGTATGTGTTTAGCTATGATAGTAAGGGAAAATTTGGTAATTTCTTAGCTAGAGTGAAAATGAGTTCAAAAGTCTTATTCATGATTAGGGTTTCAGATGTGTACATGGTTGAACAAGTTTTTCTTAAGAAAATATGTGTACTACTCTAATAGAAATCACGATATAGTTTTATTTGATTACTGCTTATTGTTACTGATTGATTGTCTAAGTGAAATATCTCAGAAAGCATAATGTAAGTAAGTTTACAGGTCTCGAAAGAAAGAACGTATGCCTTGACTTGCAAAAGTTAGACAACATGAGAAGTACTTATGATATGGTGACAGTCAGTAAGAACCAGAAAATATCCAGTATTCATATAGGAGCAGGAGGCTCCTAAAGATGCAAAACAAAAATGTTCAAGATGAAGAGAAAGATTGATACTCAGATATAGTTGATGAGATGCAGGTAACTACATGTTGCTCCAATAAAATTGTTATAGATGCAGAGCGAGCAGGTTGATCCAGTATGAAGTCAAAAAGAAAGAAATGTTCGAACTCAAGAAGGCACCCAGGATATTACAGAAGAGAACTTCAAGGATGATGATTATCAAATGTTACACAGTTAAAGAAGATCTTAGTTTGGTGCAAGAGGGAGCTATGTCTATGAGATCGAAATGGAGGATCATGATTTGGTGCAGTTAGGAAAGCAGTGGTCCATGAAACAATTTACTCAGTGGATGAGTAATGAGATATTTTGATCAAGATGAAATTTAGCCAGTAGATGTATGGGGCCTAGCAGATGGGTAGCATGGTATTATACCATGGAAATATTTTGGACCACAAGAGATTTTTTTAGATCCCATAGCTAGACCTTCGTATAGAAGGAAGAGACCTTTGTAGAGAAGGAATACACCTTCATAAAGAAGGGGAATGGGAAATTTTCCAAGGTTGGCCTCTGTCCAAGTGTTGAATTTTGGATACTCTAGGGAAATGATAGAATACCCTCATAGAGAGGAGTGTGACCACCCTTGTGGAGAGGAGTGTGGATGTTTCTCCAAGGGAAAATAGGCAGATACTCTCCTCTGGCCAATGATTGAGTAGCCTGGAACACAAACCTTGACCATGTGGAATGGTTAGTTGGCTCTTGAGGTTTGTGTCATGATCCTACGTGGATCATGGAAAGGGAGTCTAGTCTTGCCTAGGATAACATCTTAGCTTCTCTAGTTTATGTGGGATGACTAGGAGTGAAGCTATGGTAGTAGTCCTCCCTAGTGGATGGGTGAGATAGATGAATACAAGAGAAGGGAGAACATAAAAGGAATGGAAAAACTCATAGAATATCTTCTGTGTGAAGATAAGATATATTCTGTGTGAAGATAAGAAAGAGTATCTTCTGTGTGAAGATGAAAGAAAGAAAGAGTATCTTCTGCATGAAGATAAAGAGAACAAAACCTCTTTAATATGGATTCATGGAGAACCAGTTAGTGATTGTGATGCCAAATGACCAAGTGGATTATATCGATGCCTCTTGTTATCCAGTTGATGTTGTTATGCAGTTGATGATGTTTCCCAGTTGATGATGTTACCTAGTTGAGCCCAGTTGATGATGTTATCCAATTGATGATGATACCCAGTTGATGATGTTATCCAGTTGATGTTGTTGTCCAGTTGATGACGATTATCTAGTTGATGATATTGCCCAGGTGATATTGTTCAGTTGATGATGACATCCAGTGAGCTGTCAAAAGATAAAGAATATCCTTCTTGTTAAGAGGGAGTGTTGAAATATTGTGTAACTGCAAAGAATATTCTTATCCCCTTTTGCAGATTGGTCAAATCCTAAATGTAATATGAAAATTAAGAAGTTGTCCCCCAGGAAAATTAAAGTTGTTCTAACTACCCATAAAGAGAAGTCGGCACTGCCAGTGAAGAGACACCTCCTTTCAGTGCTTGCCAGTTTGTATAAACAAAGGAAGCCAACACCTCATTTGTTCACTCACTTAGCTCACTCATCTAGTGTGCAAGTATTGAAGGAAGCTGTAGTTACCAGTTGCTAGAAGAAGGAAGAGAAAGAGGCACATTGCTTGGTAGAGGATATTCTCTAGTGTTTGGTTTATTGTCTTGGCATTGGATTGGCTATGGTTCTTTGATTATTTTCTGGTCTAACATCATGGTAGTTTGTCTCTCATAGAGAGAGAGTTATTTTGGTACTGTACTTGGTTATTGAATCTATATTAAATAAATTTTGTTGGGTTTTCTTCCCCTTGAGGGTTTCACAGGATAAATGCATGTGTACTCTTGTGATTGTGTTTCTCTCAGTGATCATATCTATGCTATGGTTATCTCGTAAATTGAAAAGAAACCTAATAATAGCTCAAAACTTAACAAAGCTCTCCTAACCTCAGATAGGAAAACTATAAGAAAAACCTGGCCACGAACTCCTCTTACCTAGGAATCACTCCCACCAAAGTTAGTCACTCCACCAAAGATCCTCAACATGTTAGAGTCAACACATTCAATTTCTCCTTGGCAGTTACATAAACATTGTATCAAACAATCTCTCCACATTACCACTCTTGTCTTCATTAAGGTTAAAAAACCCTAGTCATTTTGCATCACACAAGTACATGGCAAGACAAATCTAGTGGTATCCTCTAAGTCTACATGTCCATCATAGGGTTTGATTCTTGAAACCCTACGTATTCAACTCTTGCATCGACAAAAGAATGAATACCTCCATAGAACATCAAGAATATAACAATTTAATCTTATTCCAAGCAAAACATCACACCAAACTCAATATTGTCCAAGCTAGGCTCTCCATGATCTTTCCCTAGCCTTCATGCATCATAAAATAATAAGGCTAGTAAATCGTGCAAGGCATTAGATCCACTCTCCATGAATTCTACAAGGGTAGAAACATTAGTAATACAACAAGATCCATAAGAGCCATTATTATCTCCAACTTCATGTTCTTCTCTAGGGTTTACAAGTAGAGCACAAACCCTAGTGTCTCACAAGAGAAAACCCTAGCATCTCACAATAGAAAATCTTATCATCACACAAGAGAAATCTCTCCAAGAGAAACTAAGACATCTCCCTCTCTCTCTCTCTCTCTCTCTCTCTCTCTCCTACTAGGATTTTCTCATGAATTCTACCATCTTCCTCTCTACAAGAATCCTCTAAGAAAATAAAAAGATAAAATAGAGTAGAATGATGGTAATTGATATGAAAGCTCTCTCCTCCTTTTATATATAGATTAAGTGGGGGAGGATTGTTATCCCAATTTTGTGGATAATTAAGGAGATGATGTCTCGAGGCCCTCAGGTTGCAGATATGGAGTGTCGAGAGACTACATGACCAACAATACCCTTTGCACATATGGAAAACCCACTCACCACCACAGAGGGTCACAAGTTTATAGATGACATCCACCACACCAATTGGATTCTGGAAGGCAGTGGGTCTTGCTCCATGATGTACAAGTTAGTATTATGGTGAGCATCATTTCAATACATAATCCATTTGATTAGGTTGTATCTTAGGTTTCTCTAGATTTCATGATATGTGCCATTATGACTTTTTCCTTGCTTCACCTTGGTGGGTGACATTGTGCCCTAGTAAGTGGTCTTCTTTGGGAATGGGTTTGTTTCTGGGAAATCCCTTGATGAGCCATCATACCATTCATGACCATACTTACCATTTTACATCATTACTCCCCTCTATTTCCTTATCTCTTGGTATTTTAGGGTGTATTGACCCAAGAAGGGGTTGTCCCTCATTCTATGGGAAGAAGGGGCTAAAGGCCCAGAGGGTTTGGTGTTGGGTAAAAGATAAAAGCCATATATGAACCTTCCATATGCTTCACCCAGGGATCAACCAAGAAAGTAATAAAATGTTTATCTTTGAATGAAAGGGGACCCATAATATAACAAATAAATGCCTGAAAGGTAGATTGAAGGATAGGAGGTCTCATCTCGAGCCGACCTATCATGTCCATGGATATCTACTGGTATGACATTGTCATTATTTGGTCACCAAACCAAGGCAATGACTCTTAGTTGCATGGATGAGAAAAAGGGGGTCTCATCATGAGCCAACCTTCTCATTTCCATTAGGCATTTCTGGGTGACATTGCCACCATCTGGTCATCACGCCAGGGTAGTGACCTTCAACCTCTCCTTGTGCTAAAGAAAATAGAAATAAATAAATATAAAAGGAAAATAATGGGCTTGGAAAAATGCATTGCAGATGAAGGTACCACACACCCTCTACAAACGCACCCATGAATGAGACACTACGACCCTTAGTATGTCATGAGCCCTATGCCCATTGAGTATTGACCCCATCCACCTCATACACTTTACATGACTTAGAGAGGGACATATTGGAAGTTCTCCTTGACCTAGGGCAATATCAACCCAATAAGATACCTCGTCAACCCTCCCATACTTAAGCTTGACAAGTCACATAATGTCTTTGAGTTGTTAATTGTTTGATATAGTAATCTTTGATGTACATGCTTAGATGGATTATTTATTGATTGGATCCACTTATCATGATGTTATGACTTGAGATCCTTGGAGGGCATGTTCATTTGTCTTTGTAGGACCTAGCTGGTGGACAGTTTTTTGAGATAAATCCTAGCTTGGGATTCCATGGGGATACAAGCCCACATGTTGGATGCTAGGGGCCTGCATGCCAGATGAGAGAGATATGACTTTGATGGAGTTGATGATGACTTGGATGACCTATCCCACCCATTTCTTGCCAAGCGATTTTCCCAAGAGGGAAAAAACGTAGCACTTTTGAGCATGATGTCATGATATGGGGGCTAGGGCTTGGTGGCAAGGTGCCACTCATTTTCACTTGGAAGTTTTGAGGAGAAGAGGGTCTTCACCATGACGAGGTTACCTATATGCTTGACACATGGCCTTGGGAGGCCCTTCCATGCTTCCCCAACACCAACGACCTCCTCAAAGTGGAAAAACATCCCCTAAAGGGGTGGTGTCATCCTAGATTAAGGTTTAATTTGTGCAAAAGATGAAATTTTAAGTAAATTGTTTAATATTATTGTGTTAAGCGGGAAAGATTAGGGTTGTTGACCACTAAAATTGTGTTTTACTTCTTATTTGGTGGACAAGCCATGTTGGATAATTTATGTATAAATAGAGATCATGAGATCTCATTTTAAGTCATAACTCTCCTCTTGTGAGAGGTTTTGATCTGAAATTTCTGACCTCCTTAGCTCTTTGATCTATTTTACACTTGTGTATGGCTATGGTTGTGAATGGTAAATGGAAGAAGTGATGCGCTAGCCTTGGAAGGTTATTTTCTAGCTCTTGTGGATTGTCTTAGCATCTCTCTTGATCTTGGTATGATTTTTACTCTCTTGCTATCATTTTATTCAAGTCAAGTATTGTTATGCTAGGAGCTAGGTGGGAAGTATAAGGACATACACCCCCACCATAGTCTTCACCATTTTTTCTCGCTTCATCTCATTGATTAAGGGTTTTCTAAGAGAAGTATAAGGGCATACACCCTCTTAGCTTAAACCCTAGCTTAGAGAAAATTTCCTTGGGAAGTAAAAGGGCTTACACCCCCAAGGAGGTAGCTTCTCTAAGCTCCTTGTGACTCCATTAACCCAATAGTAAAATCACAAGTCATACTCTTTTTTGCATTGGAGATATAAATTTATTGCATTGGGAAACGTGAATTTCGTTCATTTTTACTTCTTGCAAAGTGGATTGTTTTCCTTGTGCCTTGGGCACCTCACAACCACTAGGGCATCCTCATCTAAGGGATACTCATTTCTGTTGTTACAAAATTGTATCTTCAGCCATTAGGGCTGCAAAAACCCTAACTTTCTTGCTTTAATAACTCTCTTATCAACCATTGGTTTTTGCTCAAAGTTTGCATACTTACTCTACTTGTCCTAGTACTCTTTTTGGAAAAGTCTGAGGAGATTTTAGTGGCTGATTTTATTTCTGTGATATATTGAATGTTACAGCCATACGGCTAATATAATTTTCTGTAGACAAGTGTTTACAACAACTTTATCTTTTGTGTTATAGTTTTAGCTTTTTCACCTTGAGTTTAGCTAGTCTTTCTCTTGTATTTTCTACTTGATCTCTAGTACTTTTTGAGCAGATTTCTAATATCATTTATTTGTTGATATATAATGTTATATACTGCTGCAAATTAGGGACATCAAGCTTAACTTTCTGATCCAACTAACATATACTATTGCAAAGTGTCGTTTCTTGTGTCTCAGGTAGGTACAATCATCCAAAAAAGCACTATACATGTGGGGCAACCATTACTTGACTTGTAAGGCATCTCTTCCTACCTTTCTTTCCATCTAGACTTGACCTCTAGGGGCTTCATTTCTAGTTCCCTCCATCTTTGTCTCAATCCCCCTAGGGTCACCGAGATCGCCTCCCTAGAGTAACCTAGTCACCTTGAAGTGTGGGACCTACATCGAGGTAACATTGGGTGTAGGATTCCCACAGTTGTATCACTTGTTTCGTGGTTGGGTCGGGATTTTTCCAACCTAGAACTTGTGCCATAACATTTTGGCATTGTTTTCGGGGAATATTTTGAATCTTCTTCGTACCCTAATGACACTTTGGTAAGCTATCCCAAAGCCTTTCCCCAAGCTTACCCGTCGACACCACCCAAGGGATGTTCCCTTTCCACCCTCCTTGAGGAGTTTGTTATCAGTCTGTAATTTCTAAGTCTGATAAAGAAATGGATGGAGGTAACTATTTCAACTAGCTTTGGATTGTATTCTGACCTATACAACTTGAGAGGGCTCTCTCACAACTGAAAAATACTCAAAATATTTGGCAATTAGCTCACAGAGGTCAGATTCTAGTATAAGATTTTGGTTTTAAAAAGGGGTTTGGTAGGGAAATCAGAAGAGGAAGTAACATTGGGCATGGAGTCTTAAAAATAGGGTTTCATCTATGTCAGTGACTTAGTGATTGGCTTCCCAAGGGACAAAGGCAAGGTGAATGTTGTTATGCAGAGATTTAAAATTAATGAGATATGGTAGCAGAGTAAAGAAACAATTTGATTAAACAAAGAGCACAAAGTTAAGTGAATTATTTGAATAAACAGGTAAGACTGTAGGCTGCTATGTATTGAGCATCAGAGGATGAATTCAAAGAATACAACCAAATGATAAAGCATTTAAATATAATTGAAATGGAGCATTAATAAATGAATTCCAAAGCACATCTTCAAACACTAGAGGAAATGAATGACAAGGAATTTATGAAGTGGAAAATGATCATAAACAAGAAAACTGACTGCATAATAACATGGCAAGAATCTTTGTATTAGGGAAACATGTACTTCTGCACCTTTACATTAGATTAAACTTCAGAAAGATTACAACCAGCCAAGAATGGCTTCCTTCGGTCCCAACTGGGCCTTTCTTCTTCAATTCGACCCAATTTTAATTACAAAATCATGTTTTAAATAGCCAACATAATAACTACATCTTCATAGTTTTCTAGATAAAAAATCAATTCAAAAATTAAACTAAAATTGGTTCAATAGGTGTCGAATTTGATGTAGACGAATCTCCTTCTCTATTGTCAACAAATCTGCATTTGATTGCCACTTGTCTTAGATGAATTTGAGATGTATTTTAATGAGGATCAGGCTACCATCTGCTCCATGAAATCTTGAATTCTCCCTCATATCCTCGCGTGTTATAGCCACCAAATCTGGGATAAAATCTGCCACTTAATAACTAAATCTTTCTTTGAAAAATGGACTAGACTGATAAAAAAAGGGATGCAATAATGAGCTCGTATCTCCGAGATATTGACAGTTGTGTAAAATATGGAAGATTTTTTTGCATATCAGCTTTTTCTCAGAAAAAACCTCTCTTGGTTTTATGAAATTCATCTCCACCTGTCCGGGATCTGCGTTTGAAAAAGATGTGTAAAACAGGGAGCAAACGAAATCCTGAAAATAATCCCCAAAGAAGTCTTCGATTATTCCATTCTAGAATAGATATTAGAAATATGGGAGAGGTTATTGTTAATTGGCCCGTGTTGAAAAAAAACCTCTTTCCGTTTCTCAAAATTCATTATGGTTTTCCCGGAATCTTCCTTAGAAGACGGGTGGTCGAAATGGACAAAAATAATTTTTTAATTGGTGAAAGTGGTTTTCGGAGGGAGGAAAGTGGATTTCGGGGAGGGTAGAGTGGTAAGTGATTTTAGGGGGGTCCGAAATGATGTGGGAATGACATGTGGCAGGAGAAAAACTGCTTTTCAGACCCCCTTGTTAAAGTTTGGATGGCAGGGGGGTCCAAAAAGATTATATGTCGTTGATTGTTTTTGTATGGGTGATGTATGAAATATATGGAGTACGAGAGTTATTTAGACTTAGAATATATATTAGTTAGTTTAAATTTTATTTGCTTTATTATATAATTTTTTATTTAATTTAAGCTTTGTTTTAATTTTTATTATGCATTTTTTTATTATTTGTTTTTAATGTTTTGTTTTTATGTGTTTTGAATTGTTTTATTTATTTGTTTTTGTTTTTATTTTAATTGTTTTTAATTTTTATTTTTTATAATTTATTATTAACATTATTATTATTGCACTAACCTAATTACACTTAATCTAATTACTAATTATTAACCAAACTAATTAATTTTAATTATTAATTATCAACAATATTAACCTAACTAATTAATCTTTATTATTAATTATCCTAGGTTATCTAATGATTTATTAAACTAGTTATTTTTGTTAGTTTAACCCTAGTTACCTAACATCATTTCATGCAGGGATGAAATTAGTGGGGGGACTGATGAAGTGGATGGTGTAATGGAATGAATGGTGGATGAGATGTGGCACATAAGATGAATGGGCAGGGGAGTGAGTGGCACAAAAGTGAATGGAGGATTGGGTAAAATGGATGGGAGGAGAGGAAAAATTATCCAAGGAAACCAGTCAAGCTAGGAGCCTTCTTGGAAATAATTTGTAGGATAAAATATTATTTACAACATCTCAAATATAAAAATCCTCAACTATAATCAAGTGACCCTATAAAAATGTATAGGACCCTAACATAGATCATCTTGAAGCTCATCTGGTGACTCCACCTTCCCATAACCCTTCCTTCCCCAAGCCTTTTCCCCCTGGGAAATTCAAGCCTTCTAAGGTTTACCAAAGAAGGCCTCCTCTCAAGTCTCCCGTTGTTAAAACGCTTTTCCATAAATCCCTTCCCCTTGCTCCAATGGCTCACCCTTGGGCAAGAGACCTCTACAAACCCCTCAATATGGCCAATATCTAGGGTTACTATTACAGGTGAATCCCCTGCGGACAAGTGGATTCCCTCTTGGTCTCTAGACTCCTAAGGCCAAGACAGAAAAGTGCTTAACGTGGACACTGACATCCTTTTAGATCTAATTAAGCTAATATATGAAGAGGAAGAAGAAAGATGTGTACCTTGTTAACGACGTTTGTCCTCGCAAAGTCCAAGCTGAGCTCAAATCTTGAGCTCCTTGATAGGTCGTGTAGAACAAAAAAAGATACAATGAGCTTCCTATTCTACTGAGATTATCTCAAATACAGATCTATCTACTGAAGACAAGTTCATGTGAAACAAACATAAACTTGAAAGAAACAGGCCAAGCATGTATATGTATTAATGAGAACAAATGAAGAGTACTTACAATCCTTTGATGAAGGTGCAACAGCTTCTTCCAGCTCTCCTTGTCCAACCCCTTTGCTCAAGTAATCTACACTGATTATGCTTCAATGGTATCTCACTTATGGGATCATAAGTTTGGTGTAATTCTCAATCTCCATCTATGCTTTCACCAGGAGGAGGCCTCCTTATATAGGCTTGGAGAGGCCTAACCACTTGAGAGATCTTTGGGGTAAGTTGAGGATTCCTGTCCTTCAGTTTTGGATCTCCCCTAAGATCATGCCTCGAACTCAGATTTGAATCCAACCACCTTCAGATATTGAGGGAATTTTTCCCTGATTTCCTCCAACAAATCAAATTTCTCCCAAAAAATGCCAGCGCTCCCTCAAAAAGGGACACAGAGCATTCGAACGCTCCCCTAGAAGAGGGTACAGAGTGCTAGTGCTCCCTGACAGTATGTAGGGGAGTGCTCCCTTCCAAATTTGACTATTGAGTGGCTTTTTCAGTGGCAAAAGACTTGTACTCCTTGTCAATTGATTTCCCTTCTTCAAGACTAGTATTTGAGGTGTCTTAAGTGTTTTTACGATGTCATTAGAGAGATGACATAGACAAGATAATGTTTGTGATACTTGCGACACTTGAAACCAATATGCGACACTTGCGATATTTGTAACGACGACACTAGCCATCATTGCAATGAGTGATTTTGATGTGTAACAATTACCCTAACTAGATGCCAACAGATGTCAACAAGTGGTTGTCAAAGTTCCCAGGAAAAAATGTGATAACTGTCGAAGACCACATTTATGTCATGGGATGAGATATGGATAATGCAGGTATTGATCATGAAGATGTGGCCATGAAACTATTTGCCTCGGCATTGACCAAGGAGGCTCTTGATTGGTTCAAGGGATTCCCTGGTAATCAAACCACGACCTATGATGCCTTTTCTGCCTTATTTAAAAGAATATGGTCAAGAAAAGCAGATGGTGGGACACTTGCAACGCAATTCAATCAAATAAAGAAAAAGGAGAATGAAACGATAAGGGAATTCATTTCAATATTTGACAAGTTGTACAATCAAATTCCAATAGACTACCGTCCTACAACATCATCAGTTTTTCTCCTTTACATGAATTTGTTTAAGGGAAGTTTCGATACATTCTTAAAGATAAAAAACCCATATCATTGGCATAAGCTAAAGAGTTCAGTATCGACATTGAAGATAATCTCCTTGATTAAAAATAGAACCTTTTCAATATCCCCGCAACAAGTCAAAAACAAGGACTAAGGTTTCCAACAACAGTGCTCCTGATCTGATTGCTCTCATGACTCAGAGATAGACCAAATGAACACTCAATTTGATTAGGTGAGAAATTATCTTATGAACCATATGACTATAGTGGAAAGAAATTAGTCTGCTCCTAGACCTTAGTTTACCAGACAACAAATAGATGCCACCGGTTGGAAACCAAGACCTCAACAAGAGGCAAAGGCCCCATATACTTTGAAACCTGTTGGGACAGTTGATGCAGAAGATTGGTGTCTCCCATGCCAAGAGCCTGACAGGGAATATGAGTGACCCCGACAAAAAAAAAAATTATCTTGACGATATAAACTTCATGATTTGCAATCTCAACAATGAACAGGTTACTCAAAAATTGGTCAATGAAGCCAAAAGAATAGGAGAAAGAGAGGGGAGACTTCGAGCCTTAATTAAGTTGAAAAATGATCAGAATAAGGAACTAAAAAGGATGGAAATTTTAATCTACGGAAGAAAAAATGCTTTAGCCCCTCAGTCACAACCCGATACTCATGTGCTACCAACAGAAAAGGTGGCTCCACCACCACCACCACTGGTATGTGAGTTTCTTCCTAAGACAACTCCTACAGATGACATTCAGTTGAATATAGATGTTGCAAATATGTTTGGAAAACTGAATATGACGGTCCCAGTGACAGAGATGTGTAAGATCCCTTCTGTGAAAAAGGAAGTTTTGAAAATCTTGCAGGTACCATCCAAGAAGGAGGATCCTCCCATCGTACTAAACACCATGTATCTGGATCAGCCAAAAGACAAGAACCCACCTTTCTATCTCTCATTAGGCATGAATGGATTCCTCTTGAACAACTGCATGCTTGATTAAGGGGCTTCAACAAATGTCATATCTTTGAAGGTAATGAAGCAGCTTGGTTTGAAGACAACTCTACCTTATGGAAATGTTTGTGGTATTGATTCAAGAAGAGTTAAGGTATTGGGAGTATGTAAAGAGGTTGAATTATTTTTGATAGAATTTCCACATATCAACGTCCTCATGGATATATTGGTAATCAATGTCCCTAATGCTTGGGGGATTCTCTTTTCAAGGACCTGGCCCTTAGCCCTTGGAGATTCCCTTAGTATGAACCTTACACGTGCATATATTCCCATGGGCGATGACACATACGAGACCCTGCATAAGAGGGAGAAGAAAGATACGCATGTGATGAATTTGAGAAGGGCCAATGAACACTACCATGATATACGTCCACATAGTTTTGAGTATGATCCTTTTGAGTTACCCTTCATGCAGGAAGATGCAATGGAAATGTTTTTTCCATGGACGGATAAAAATAAAGTTGCACAGTACCATAATAAGGAGCCAAAATCTATTCATATTATACAAAAGGAAGATGAGAAAAGTAAATATATAGTCAAAGATATTGTCCACACAGAGCCATTGTACGATAAGAATACACCTTGCACCAATTTAAATGAAGGAACTCTTGTGCTCATGTGGGACAAAAGAAAGGGCAAGCCTAGAAATGAACATAAAGACAATAACTCAGGGCTTGGCCCTTACATCATCAAAAATAAGTCTGACAAAGAAAAGTACTATCTGACAACATTAGATGGGAGAAAGATGACATTGCCCATAGATGGGTCTCTTCTTCGAACTCACATCCAGGTCACATGAATTATTCAAGGCCCATGCCCCAGGTAAGTAGGTAACAAATTTTGATTCCCTTCATTTGCATCTTGATTTATCATACTAGTTTAGATGCATTTCATTTTCATTTTTCTCTACTTACACATTGATTTCATGCTTAGTTTAGAAATTAAAAAAAAATGACAATTTTTTCTTTTCTAGTTTAGTGGGTTTTAATATGATCATATGAGAAAAGGGATGAGTAGGCCATTCTTCACTTGACAATTTGATGTTTACTTGCAGGTATAGGTCTACCAAGAGATGCTACGATTCTCATGCACTCTACGATGAACACATGTCCCCAAGTAGGAGCAAGATGTTATCCCCATTTTGTGGATAACTAAGGAGATGATGTCTTGAGGCCCTCAAGTTGCAGATATGGAGTGCCGAGAGACTACATGACCGGTAGTACCCTTTGCACAGATGGAAAACCCACTCACCACCACAGATGGTAACATGTTTACAGATGGCATCCACCACACCAGTTAGCTTCTGAAAAGCAGTGGGCCTTTCTCCATGAGGTAGAAGTCAGTATTATGGTGAGAATCATTTCAATACCTAAGCCATTTGATTATGTTGTATCTTAGGTTTCTCTAGATTTCATGATATGTGCTTGGACATTATTCCTTTTTCCCTGCTTCACCTTGGTGGTTGACATTGTTCCCTATTAAGTGGTCTTCTTTTGGAATGGGTTTGTTGTTGGGAAACCCCTTGATGATCCATTGTATCGTTCCCAACCATACTTACCATTTTCCATCATTATTCCACTCCATTTCCTTATCTCTTGGGATTTTAGGGTGTATTGACCCAAGAATGGGTTGTCCCTCATTCTATGGGAAGAAGGGGCTAAAGGCCCAGAGGGGTTGGTGTTGGGTAAAAGATAGAAGCCATATATGAACCTTCCAGATGCTTCACCCAAGGATCACCCAAGAAAACAATAAAATGCTTATCTTTGAATGAAAGGGGACCCATAATATAACAAAGAAATTCTTGAAAGGTAGATTGAAGGATAGGAGGTCTCATCATGAGTCAACCTATCACGTCCATGGATATCTAGTGGTATGGCATTGTCATTATCTGGTCACCAAACTAGGGCAGTGACTCTCAGTTGCATGGTTGAGAGAAAGGGGGTCTCATCACCAACCAACCTTCTCATTTCCATTAGGCATTTGTGGGTGACATTTCCACCATCTGGTCACCACGTCAGGGCAGTGACCTTCAACCTCTCCTTGTGCTAAATAAAATATAAAGAAAGAAAGATAAAAGGAAAATAATGAGCTTGGAAAAAGTGCATTGTGGATGAAGGTACCACACACCGTCTACAAAGGCACCCATGAGTGAGACACTACGACCCCTAGTATGTCATGAGCCCTATTCCCATTGAGTATTGACCCCATCAACCTCATACACTTTACATGCCTTAGAGATGGACATATTGGAAGTTCTCCTTGACCTAGGACAATATCTACCCAATAAGACACCTCGTCAACCCTCCCATACTTAAGCTTGACAAGTCGCATAGTGTCTTTGAGATGTTAATTGTTTGATATAGTAATATTTGATGCACATGCTTAGATGGCGTATTTATTGATTGGATCCACTTATCATGATGTTATGACTTGAGATCCTTGGAGGGCGTGTTCATTTATCTTTGCAGGACCTAGCTGGTGGACAATTTTTTGAGAGAAAGCCTAGCTTGGGCTTCCATGGGGCTACAAGCCCACAGGTTGGATGCCAGGGGCCTGCATGCCAGATGAGAGAGAGATGACTCAAACGACATTGATGATGACTTGGATGGCCTAGCCCACCCATTACTTGCTAAATGATTTGCCCAGGAGGGGAAAAACGTCCCACTTTTGAGCATGATGTCATGATATGGGGGCTAGGGATTGGTGGTGAGGTGCCACTCATTTTCACTTGGATGTTTTGAGAAGAAGATGGTCTTCACCATGATGAGGTCACCTAGATGCTTGACACATGGCCTAAGGAGGCCCTTCCATGCTTCTCCAACACCAACAACCTCCTCAAAGTGGAAAAACGTCCCCTAAAGGGGTGATGCCATCCTAGATTAGGGTTTAATTTGTGCAAAAGATGAAATTTTAAGTAAATTGTTTAGTATTATTGTGTTAAGGGGGAAAGATTAGGATTTTTGACCCCTAATCTTGTGTTTTACTCCTTATTTTGTGGACAAGTCATGTTGGCTAATTTAAGTATAAATAGAGATCATGAGATCTCATTTTAAGTCATAACTCTCCTCTTGTGAGAGGTTTTGGTTTGAAATTTTCAGCCTCAGTTATTTTAGCTCTTGTGCACTTGTGTATGGCTATTGTTGTGAATGGTTAATGGAAGAAGTGATGCGCTAGCCTTGGAAAGTTATTTTATAGCTCTTGTGGTGGATTGTCTTAGAATCTCTCTTGATCTTGGTATGGTTTTTACTTCCTTGCTATAATTTTATTTAAGTCAAGTATTGTTATGCTAGGAGCTAGGTGAGAAGTATAAGGGCATACACCCCCACCATTGTCTTCACCATTTTTTCTTGCTTCATCTCATTGATTAAGGGTTTGCTAAGAGAAGTATAAGGGCATACACCCTCTTAGCTTAAACCCTAGCTTAGAGAAACTTTCCTTAGGAAATAAAAGGGATTACACCCCCAAGGAGGTAGCTTCTCGAAGCTCCTTGTGACTCCATTAACCCAATAGTAAAGGCACTAGTCATACTCTTTTTTGCATTGGAGATATAAATTTATTGCATTCGGAACCATGAATTTCGGTCATTTTTACTTCTTGCAAAGTGGATTGTTTTCCTTGTGCCTTGGGCACCTCACAGCCACTAGGGAATCCTCATATAATGGATACTCATTGCTGCTGTTACAAAATTGTATATTCAGCCATTAGGGCTGAAGAAACCCTAAATTTATTGCTTTAATAGTTCTCTTATCAACCATTGGTTTTTGCTCAATGTTTGCATACTTACTCTACTTGTCATAGTACATTTTTTGGCAAAGTTTGAGGAGATTTTAGTGGCTGATTTTCTTGCTGTAATACATTGAATGTTACAGCCATAAGGCTGATATAATTTTCTGTAGACAAGTGTTTACAACAGCCTTATCTTTTGTGCTAGAGTTTTAGCTTTTTCACCTTGAGTTTAGCTAGTCTTTCTCTTGTATTTTCTACTTGATCTCTAGCAACTTTTGTGCAGATTTCTAATATCATTTATTTGCTGATATATGTTTTTATCTACTGCTTCAAATTTGGTACAACGAGCTTAACTTGATGATACAACTAACATATATTGTTTCAAAGTGTCTTTTCTTGTGTCTCAGGAAATTACAATCATCCGAAAAAGCATTACACCTATGGGGCAGCCATTACTTGACTTGCAAGGAATATCTCCCTACCTTTATTTCCATCTAGACTTGTCCTCTAGGGGCTTAATTTCCACTTCCCTCCATCTCCATCTTAATCCCCCCAGGGTCACCAAGATCGCCTCCCTATAGTGACCTAGTCACCCTTGAAGTGTGGGACCTGCATCGAGGTGACATTGGGTGTAGGATTCCCATAATTGTAGCACGTGTTATGTGGTTGGATCAGGATTTTCCCAACCTACATTTTTTTCCATAACAAGGATAACATAAAACAAGTACATAAGTCCATATAAGTAACCAACAAGGAAACCCACATGGATCTCTCTACAATACAAGGATGTATGTGTGTCAAAATAGGGTTTATACATCCCCCAAGGTGAAATGTCCTCCAAGCATGATTCTCCTTGGGATCAATGCCCCTTGCCCAATATGATGCACTCTCTAACAAGTAATTATTCAAATGCTCCCTCTTCCATAGTGGTATGATATCCAAGTGTCCTCATTCGAGGTGATACTCCTTTCATTGTGTGCCACTTGTCCTCTCATGCACCCCATGCTACTATCATGTGTGCCAATGTGGTTATACCATGATCTAATTCTCCTCCTATGCATAGGTGTCCAATTCCATATCCAATATCCATGAAGTATTATCCTCAACCCAATCATCCTCAAGTCAAGTGTCCAACCTACAAGGTATATATCACATGGTCCCAAGCTCTAAGGCCTAAGTTTTCTCCTCCAGGTGACTAGTGCTTCTCTTAGGGAGGTACCTCCCCTAATCTAACAACTAAATACCCCATTGTGTGTCCCCAATGGGTTAACCATCATGTCGATCAAGGTAGCGAACTCCTAGGTAAGGGAACTATGTTAACATTCTAACCAAGTTCAAGCATCCACCCAAATTGAGCCATCCATATGTCCATGAAGCATCACCAAAGAGATGGGAGACCTAGTGTTGTCCTAGCAAGGTGAAAACACTTTTAGAGTAACCCCAATACCTCTCTCTCTCTCTCTCTCTCTCTCTACGAGAATTTTTTTTTCTATAACACCAATCCACTCACTTTAAATATGCAAATTGTAACTCCAATGTCTCCACAAAGCTTAAAGAATACTCCTACACCATGATAGAACATCATATATACTCTACAAGAGTCATACCCACACATATAGGTTCACACATCTTAGAATCCAAGCAATCATTTCTCACAAAGGTGTGTCTCTCTCCAAGCAATCAACTAAGCAATTTGTAACTCAACCTTTGAATGGTGAACTTGCAAGGAGAATACAACAAATCCACTTGGTTTACACCACAAAACCAAGCTACTCCCTCTTCCTCTAAGCTAGGATCTCCAAAAGAATAATGTTTAAATTGAAGGAACATAACCCTAGACCATTTTTTATTGTTGAACTCTAAAATCAATGCAGAATGAGGAAGACATAAAAAATAACCTTGTTATCCCCTAACCTAGGGATAACTAAGGAGATTGTGTATCGAGGCCCATGGGTCTTGGACATGGAGTACCAATATCCATATTGACTTGAGCCTAGCCTTGGAGGGCCCATCCTTTCCTTCAATACCTCCATCCTGTCAGCAACAACAACATCCATCCCATCAGCCTAGTCCTTCAATAGCAATGGCTCTTGCTCCATGAGGTAATGAGTATGGGTATCATGATATGTGTCACTCTGATTATCAAAACATTTGAATATGTGCATTTAATTCTCTTGTTCATGACATGTTATTGGACCTTATTCCTTTTGACTTGTCCATACCAAGGGAGGGTGACATAATTCCCTAGCAAGTTAGTTCCCTTAGGAGTGAGTTTCCACTAGGTGGGTTCTTGAAAGGTCATCATCCATTCCCACCATACTTGTCACTTTTCATCATCTTCCCTCTCATATATCCACTGCATTGGTTCAGGCATTAGGTTTTCCAAGCTAGCAAAGGGTTGTACCTTGTCTTGTGGGAAGAAGGGGCTAAAGGCCCATAGGGTAAAAGTAGATGGCAAAAGATAAGAGCCAAAGGATCAAAACCTTCAGATCCTTCGCCTAGGGATCCCCGAGAAAGCAATAAAATGATTCTCGGTAAGAAAAAGGAGGGACCCAAAAAATAAATAAACTCAAGACGTAGTTGGAGGATAGGGGGTCTCATCACGAGCCAACCTATTAGGTCCATGGGCATGTAGTGGTATGACACTACCATTCAGTTGGTCACCACACCAAGTTAGTGTCTCTTGGTGGCATAGCCAAGAGAAAGGGGGTCTCATCATGAGCCAACCTTCTCATCTCCGTGAAATGTTTGTGGGTAACGTTGTCACCACTGGTCACCATGCCAGGGCAGTGTCCCCTATCTATTCTCTTTAAAGAAAAAGCAATAAGATAAAAAGGTAAAAAGGCATTGAGTGGGATTGGAAACATTTGCATCCATGACAAAGTGCAACTCACCCTCTTTAGAGGCACCCATGGGTAAGCCCTACATTTCCCTGACATCACTGCACCCATTGCCCAAAAATCCCCATACCATCTCATGCACTTACATGACCTAGATTTATCTTCACCTAGAAACATCCCACATCTAAGGAGAATTAGCCTAATGGGACATCCTGAAACCCTCTCCGAACTTGGCTTGTAGAATAGGATAATGTCTTTGAGCATTTGTCTGGGAACGAAGGATTTTATGCACATGTTTGGGTAACTTGATTGTTAGATGTGATTGACATTGCTATGATCCTTGTGACTTATGAGCCCATGGAGGGTGTACTTGTTTTTGTTGTAGGACCATGCCCAATGGACATGTACATATGGGGATATGATTAGCTTAGACCTCCATAAGGCTAAAGGCCTGCCAGATGGATGTTGAGACCTCAATAAGGGGCATACATATACTAGAGGCTTTCACTAGAGAGATAAGAGGACGTTCCAGCAGAGACAACCTGACAGGCCTGGACCTAGGGGGTTTTTCCCTTCAACCATGATGTTGGCCTTTGAATTCATCATTTAGAGCCTTGACGTCACCCGGTTGAGGCACCCAGCTTGAGGATGACATTGGTTGGAACGTGTGGCAGTTCCAGAGGGATTTTGAGCCCCTACGTTCCACTTGGAGGGATAATGTTCCAGTAAGGAGGCTAACGTCACCCTAGGAGGGGCATGATGTCAACCTAAAAATCTTAATTTAGGGTTTTATTTGTCAATTTTATGTAAAAATGGATTTTTGATGTAAACTGGCCATGTCGGCCTTTTTAGACCTAAAATGTAATTAAAGGTCTTGTGTATTATATAAATAAGGGATTAATCCCTTGTATTTTTTCATCATTCTTTCACTCAAACAAGTGAGGTCTGAAATTCATCTCCCTTAGGGTTTATTGGATGAAATTAAGTGTTGCACAACTCTTGGAGGAGGTTGATATTAGTGTTTTTGGCATTTTTCTTGGTGGAAAGTCTTCAACTAGGCTAATTGCTAGATTATTCTTGGTGAATGTAAGTGAATTTCTGCAATTCTTCTTTACTTTGAATGGTTATAGTACATTTGCTTTGCATTTTTACAAGAATATGAAATTGTTAGCTTAAAACCCTAGGAGATCAAGCACATGTTATTTTCCTTGTCTTAATAGCTTTTCACCTACTAGATTTTGCTAGAAAACCTATCTTTTGAAGCATGTGCTAGAGCCCTACCATTGTAGCACTCTAGCATCATTTGCTTCATAAAACCTTTATTTACTTCAAGCTTGAGCTAAAGAAGAAGGAAAACCGCTATGGCCTAGGGTTACCTACTTCCTAGTAGTCATTTTCCTTCCAGGGCTTGTTGATTGAGGCCTTGGGTTACCAACACCTCAACCATCATCCCTCTTTGTCCTTAGCTCACACATTATCATTTGATTTCTTCAATATTGTTGCTGCAAAAAGTGAATCCATTATCCCTAAAGACATTGATATAGAACTTATATTTGATTGATTGATGAGAACAACCCTTAAATATCTTACCTCAAGCTACCTACTAACCTTTCCTAACCCTAGATTAGACTAATCCACTAACATTCTTGTTGTTGTTACAAAATTAAGCTACAACCAATTATTACAGTAGTAAAATCTCTTAAAAGAAATTGCAAAAGTTTATTTTTACATTGCCTAATTAGCTTTTGACAAGTGCTAGTATATTGATATCGTTAGATCATCATTTTTTGTCATTTTGAAGCTTATTTAAGGAATTGATTGTGAAGCCATTAATATATATACATTGTTGTTATATAATTTTTGTTTGCTTCATCTTGTATCAACTTATTACTTTCATTGACAAGTCCAAGGTTTTATGAAGCACTAACATCAAATTGCACTTGCAAAAATAGTGTTTTTCTTGTTGTTTTGTTTTGGGCAGGTACACTTAATCATATCATTGTTTCACTTATTAAAACTTCGGGACTTTCTGGTCGGTGTGACTTGTGAGAGGGGATACATTTTATTGATATCTAAACCTTTTCCTTCTCAAACCCCTAGGTACTGGGGACGTCTCCCCTGGGTTTCAACCCTAAATAGAAAGAGGTGTCTTATTAAGGTTATTTTGAAGCTTATTTAAGGCATTGATTGTGAAGCCATTAATATATATACATTGTTGTTATAGAATTTTTGTTTGCTTCATATTGTATCAACTTATTGCTTTCATTGAAAAGTCCAAGGTTTTATGAAGCACTAACATCAAATTGTACTTGCAAAAATAGTGTTTTTCTTGTTTCTTTGTTTTAGGCAGGTACACTGTTGTGGGTGGGTGGGAATCCCTCCTACAGACTTAGCATTTAAGGGCTCTAATCATGCATGCATAAAATGACCATTTCAAAGGCCTCTACTCTTTCCTATTCTCCCAACACAAAAACCCCACATTCATGCAATACAAAGGTGTAAATGAGACTTGGTAACTCTACCTTAAGTCCTTCGTTTGATGTTGATCCCTTTGCTTTCACTCACTCTTTAATTGCAAGCCTCCTCCCAAAGCTAACCTGCATTCACACATGAACAAACAAAAAGCTACGAACATGCATTTCATATACTAATTGTTGGGTTAGTTGTGACAATATCATAAAATAAACATTCAACTTGAACACGTGATATGGCAGGACAGGAAAAGTATTCCTTTTTGTATTAATCTTCACAAGAGTAAACTTACAATATGTGATCAACACTGCTCCTCGAAACTAGTCTTGGGCTCCTCTTCAACTGTCCTCCAACTGATTTTCTCTATACTTCTCTTTGCACAAGGATGGCTAAAGGTTGGGACAAGGGGAATGCTCAATTGGGTATAGTTTCTTTACTATGATTTTACTCCTTTCAAATGGGACCCCTACCCCTTCTTTTATAGGCTAGAAGGAGCTAGGTATTTGGTCGAATGACCGACCATGCATGGTCGAAAGGTTTAGTTAACTTACCCAAAGTTGTGTGTTCTGTCAGCAACTTTCCTTTTTCCGTGCTTTTGAAAGTACACACGGGTTGTATTGGGGCAGATGGCGTGTACACGTGTGCAATAATGGAGCAGGGTACATGGGCCTTTATAAAGGGGGTTTTTAAGAAGAGTTTTTCAGTAGTGTTTTGGAAAAGAAGGAATCTAGGATGGCCTAATGCCAGGTAAGCATATCTGGTGCAAATTAGGGTTATAATAGATCCCCCCTAATGTGTGAGGTCAGAAGAGCATCTGATGGCCAAAATAAATTACCAATCTTTATCAATGTACCAAATCGATGAGCCTAGGGACCAGAATTCAGGAGGTGCCATCTGCAAAATAACAAATGTCCCATCGAGGATGGCATACCCATGCTCAGAATGAAATAAAATCATGGCTACCAATCAAATACATTATAGATCCATGTCATATAACTATATAAAGTGTAGCCGCGAGCAATACACAACGGATCTACATCTCGAAATAAAAAAGATATACATTTATAGTATCCATCTTCTAGAAGATGATAAGGCCTGATGACTGGAGATGAGGTCTTTAGACCTCGAGCATAAACTTCAAAATCTTCAAAACTTGCGTAGGAGTGTAATATGAGTGTACAACTTCACTACCCAGAGGTCTTCGACGGCTCGTCGGTCATGGACTAGAGGATCTTGATGATCAGGTTGAGAGCTTCATGGATTTTGAACAAAAGACTTGATTGGACCTTCGGGATGGTCGGGCATGAGGGCAAGAGACAAATTGCAGATGGGCTAACTTAGGCTTGGTAAAAACTTCCCTTGGACAATAGCACGACAAAAGATGAGACTCAGGCAGCATGATATTTTGACATAAGTTCATGATGCAGGAGGCATCGCAAACTCCCCATATGTTTGGAAGAATAACCAAATAGAGGAGGACACAGCTTTATGTAGTGAGAATAGCTTCCTAAGGTCATATTAAATCCCAGGGCTTGACAAACAAATGAAAGGATATGCTTTGTCCAAGGGCGACTCATTGTGCTACCAATAAAAAGAAAATACTTTTCCCTTCCTCTTTTTGGGGTATATTTGATTTTTTTTTTTTGTCTTTTTCAATAATTTTGGAAAAAGAATAAAAGAATGTTACGTTACAAAGGAGGAATGAGTGTCGCAAACATACGAGTTCTAGGCGTAAGGACAAGACTGATGTTCAAAGCAAGGACACTCGGAAAAAATCCCTCCTGGGGCCAAAGGTGACAAGACGCAAAGGCAAAGTGCGACAGGGATTGCGTATAAAACATGTTTCAGATGGTTCAGTTGAGAGCAACATGGAGCCGACATTAGGCCAAAGACATGGGTATGCAACTGCGATTAATAAGACAAACAATGGTAATATCCTTCGATGTAAGTTTAACGAGCCCAAAGAAGGTAAGCTCAGTGGTTTTTCATATTTAGAGAGTTTGAAAAAACGTAAAAGGAGACTCTGATGGGGTACCTTTTTTCGAAGGTAGTCTAGTCGGTTTGAAAAAGGGGTAAACTAACACCGACAGGATGTCTATTCAAAACAATTTTAATGAGTGTGATAAAGACAAGATCACTCGACAATTTTTTCATTTTTAAGGAGTCTGAAAAAATCTTAACTATGGACTCCGTCAGGAATGTTCTTCTGGACCATTTTAACGATTGTGAAAGAATAAGGTCACTCGACGATCTTTTCAATTTTAGGGAGTCTGAAAAGAGCTTAACTATGGACTCCGTGAGGGTTCCTTTTTTGTAAATTTAGTCCCTCAAGCCCGAAAAAGGGTTAAAATTATACCTGAGAGTACTCTTCTAGAGAACCGAGGCTCCTAGAGTATACCTTTGTTCATACAATTGACCATCTGGACCGAAAAAAGGGTAAACTACCGCCAGATAGATGTGCCTTCAAATTTTAGTTTAATGAGCGTGAAAGACAACAAGATCGCTAGACAATCTTTTCATGTTTAGAGGGTCTGAAAAGAGCTTAAAAGAAGACCCTTTATGTTTTTGGGAGTCCCGAGGGTGAGGTCAAGAGTGATAAGGAATAATGCAAATGAGGCTCGAACTCGTAATCAGGGAAAAATGAACGGGACTCCCTAGCCTAGAGTCGTTAGTGATAGCATGGACACCATAATGCAACCAAGATCTACCTAGGGCATCCATGTTACGGTAATCTCTACAACCAAATTACGACAATTCTAAAGCAACAATAATGGTTCTGTGTCACAACTTGGTGGGATCGATCCTATGGCAAAGCGGAAAAGACAATGAGATGCAGAAAGTGGAGGTGGAATCCTGACTTAAATGCAACGAGTTGGAAAAAATGACTTTTTACCAAAGGAGCGTCAAAACTTCCTAAAACTCAAAAAAAATTCCCAATACCCAAAGTAATACTTCCCGTGACCATCCAAAGAAGACTCTTGAACCATCTTAAATGATTTTTAGTTTAGAAAAAATGACAAAAGGGTCCAAAAATTGACAAAAAAGGGCCAAAACCTCTATAAATAGAAGTTGGCAGCTCATTATTACCATTGTTAGTTCAGAAATTGACTAAAAGCCAAAAATTCCCCTTTGTGAAAAGAATTGATTCTGGGAGCCTCGGTGGAAGAAACAACCATCCACTTGGACCAAGTAAGTATAAATTACCTCATCTTACAATCCAATTCTTTAGTTATGCATTTAGTTTCATTTTTTGGGGGGGCGTCGACCTTCAAAAGGTCGGCCCTACGTCCACGTGGGTTGTCCTGGGACAACCCGCATGTGCACTCAATTTGTCTTATGGCAAACCATGTGTACACACGACTGTCATCACAATAGCCTGTATGGACCCTCCATTTAGTGCAAAAAAAAGTTAAAAAAGCAAGAGTTAACCCTCCTAAACTTTGCCCATGTGCAGGATGTATGTGCACTGGAGAGAAAGAGAGCATGAGGATATTAGTGCGTTGGTTGGGGAAGACCCTAATGTTGTTGTTGCGTTAATGCAATGTGAATTGTTAAAAAAAATTCTATGTCCTTTCATGCGAGCACAACCTAGGCTACTGAATGCCTTGGTTGACTATTGGCATCCTGACGCAGAGGCCTTTATGCTAGAGGGGCAGTTGTTGGTTCCAACGATAGAGGATGTATACTTTCTGACTGGCCTCTCCAGGAGAGGGGAACCAGTCAATTTCTATACGTTTCCCTCTGGGCCTCACAATATATCAGAGTTGATTAGACTCCATTGTGAGGCGAGTACAGACCGAACAAGCTCGCAAGTGTCGATAAGCAATATCTCAGACTTAACACTGTAGGAGATCATGTTGCTCATTGGGCGAATTACTGGGTCTGCGGCTTTGCATCAGGCGTCCCATGCACAGATGAACTGTGCAGTTCAATGCCTAAATGCACTGATTTTTGATTGGAGCACCACATTACTGGATTGTATGAAGAGGCAGGTAACAGACTGTCGGTTGTGGACTTAGAGGAACTTCGGGTTTGGAATGATTCTTTGCTCTTTCTTCTTTGAAAGAGTGCCTAGTTTCAACCCTTGAGAGGTGGTACGAGGGCATCAGCCTCTCTTCCCGCGATATGCAGATGGGCGGTGTTGCTGCTAGGACAGAGGGGAGGAAGGACCAATGAGTCCTTTGATGACGAATTTTTTTCTTGGTTTTCACAACAAATCCCAGTCATAGAGGATTACCCTTATGTTGGGATTGACTTCTCGAGAGATCCTGAGATACTGGTACCTCCCGACGAGGAGAGAGGAGAGATGGGTAAGCTTGCATTGTTTGTTTGTTTTTTGTTAAACATATGTAATTTTTATGTTTATATATATATATATATATCATTTTTTTTTATACCAGAGCATTTGAAAGATATGTGTCTGTTACGTGGAGATGTGGGGCTAGTGAGACTAGCAGATTACGTAAGGAACAAGTGACGTCCTCGGCCAGGGGCCGCACCCACCGCCATAGGGGGACCAACAGCAGCAGGAGAGCTTCCAGCTGGTGAGGCTGAGAGGGTTCTGAGGCGAGTAGAGCAAAATTTTATGTCGCTCACTCGCACAGTCCCCATGGCAGAGATTGAGGATCTGCCACCATCTATGTAGCCTCATGTAGTGGGGGCACCACAGACATGGGTCTGGCTTTTTCGGCATTTGGCTAACGCCGTTGATTATTACAACAGGGCCCACATGCCCTGTCCTTAGTTAGGCTAGACGTTTCACGTGTCGAGGGTGCTACTTGTATATTTTTTGAGGGCATAAGCCCCATGACTCGTTACCGGTTGTATTTTTGAGGCGCTTGTGCCCACTTATGTACTCTAATGTTTTTGATATTATATATGGATTTTTGTGTCTTTTTGTGGGTTTATGTAACACGTCTAGTTTACAAATGTATTGACATGTGTGTGTGTGTGTGTTTTTCTTTATATGTGTGCAATATGCCAATCTAATACATGATTAGATAGGGTGTCTGTAACTTGATTCAATCTCCTAGGAACATGGATATATATAATGTAATCAAAGTTTTTTTCTAAGAGACATACCCTAATAAACCATCGGTGTAGAGTAGGATCGTAAACATGGTACACTCCATTTAACTAAGACACAACCAGTTGAGCGTCTAAAAATACCCGGAGGCGAGAAATACCATGCGACAATGCGTCATGCAACAATTCTATAATTGCACTGTATTCGACAATATTGTAGGTGGTGTCATCTAAACAGATACCTCCTGAAGAAAACAATTGGCCTTGAGGTGTGTAGATTACCCAAGCATCGGAAGCAAGCCTCTGAGTGTGTTTGCTGGTGCCATCCGCAAACCCAACGAACACCTCTGATTCACTTGACATCTTCCATAGTGAAAAATATGACATCAACACGACACGTCCATAAAACCGAAAAGGGGATAAAAACTAAAACATGCAAAATGTACAGGAACTATACATATGTTACAAAAGGTTACCCAAGGTGACCTACCTATGAGTAATACTTCTTGAGGTAGAGCCCATTTCTAGGCTCTGCCAAAGCATTTCCTTCAAAGTCTATCAGACGATAAGCGCCCTTTTTTAGAACCTCTTTTACGATGAAAGGTCCAAACCACATGGGTTGAATTTGCTTTCCCCCAGGGAGTCCTTATCCTGGTCATAGACTAGGACAAGGTCGCCTTCAGAGAAAATTCGAGGACGCACGGACCGATCATACTGACACTTGAATTTTTGTTTGTGAGCCTCATTGGCCAAGGTTGCATCACAACGCTACTCATTGAGCTGCTCAAGGTATAATAACCGCTCTTCGAGTGGAGAAGTGTCTGGCAGTAACTGTACTGCCAACTTTAGGGAAGGGATTTGAAATTCTATAGGAAAGACTGCTTCCAGCCTATAAACGAGTTGAAAAGGTGAGAAACCGGTTGCAGTCTTAACAGACGTTTGGTAAGCCCATAATGCCAAGTATAACATCAAATGCCAATTTGACTTGGCCAAATTGATCGTTCGTTGTAGGATGGTCTTAAGAGATTTATTTATAGCTTCCACCTGACCATTCGCTTGGGGGTAGTAGGGTGACGAATTTTCTTGCTGCAACCCAAGATTTGATGTTAACTCGGTCATCATTTGGTTCTGAAAGTGACTGCCATGGTCAGTGACAATCTCTCTCGGGACGCTGAACCTTGCGATTATATGGTTGAACAAAAAGAGAGTTGCAGTCTCTCCATCATATTTAAATGTTGGCAAAGCTTCAACCCACTTCATGAAGTAGTCTACGGCTACAATGATATATCGGTGCCCCCTTGCTGAAGGAGGGTTGCATGTAGTGTGATCAATCTACCACTTGGTGAAGGGACCAAGTGTGATGACAGGAAACATGGGAGCGGGATGTGCCCTCATCTTCCTAGAGAAGATCTGACACTGGTGGCACTTCTTGACCAATTCTATGCAATCTTTGATTAGTGTCGGCCAAAAGTAACCAGCTCTTAAATCATTTGGGTTGTTTCCAACCCAGACAAATGACCGCCACAGGCTCCAGTATGGAAATCGTTAATCACGATTTATGCTTCTTCATGAGTGAGGCATCGGCGAAGAATGCAATCTACACCTCAACGATAGAGAGTGTCCTCGAGGATGAGATAGTTATTAGCCTAATGACATATACGGTGACGTTCATCATGAGAAGTAGAGGCGGGGCACTTCAAAGTCTGGAGATAGATAAGAATATCTCCATACCAGGGGTCCGAAGATGCTATCAAAAACATATCTCCTTGAATAGGAAATTCTCCAGGCATAACATCAGTTGACTTGATCGGAAGTTCCGAGATAAGTTCCACAAAGACCAGTGACTTTTTGGATTTCGCTGAAACGAAATCTAAGTCAAATTCCTGGAGGACGACTATCCATCTACTGATTTTTCCACCAATTACCCTTCGTGTCAACATGTATTGAAACGTATTCACAATGGCAATGACGGTGGTCTTGCGAAACAAAACATAATGACAGAACCGTTGGACAACATGGACTGCTGCCAACGCAAGTTTTTCGATATGAAAATAATTAAGTTTCGGTCCAATGAGGCCTCGGCTCAGGTAATAGATCACATATTCTGAGAGCAAATCACCTTCCTAAACTAAGACCATGTCGATGGTTGACTTTGTTGAAGCCAAGTATAATAAGAAATCTTTGTTATAATTGGGTGGCCAAAGCAGAGGGGCAGTTGTGAGGGCATGTTTCAACGCTTCGAAGGAGAGTTGAGCGACATCGTCCCAATGAAAAGGAACATATTTCTTCAGTAAGCGCATAAATCCCTTTGTGATCTCGACATATTTTGCGATGAAATGCCTCAAAAAGTTTGCCTTTCCCTGTAGACTCTGAAGCTGAAGGATTGTACGTGGGGGAGGCAACTGAACTATTGCCTCAACCTTGAGAGGATCGACCATGATCCCTATTGTTGACACTATGAAACCTAACAAACGACCCAATGTCATGCAAAAACTGCATTTGTTGGGATTCAAGCGAATCCGGAAGGGGCGACATCGCTCAAAGATAAGTCGGAGGTGTGTGGGATGATCATCTCTCTTACGAGAACGTGATGTTAAATCATCTAAGTAGGCCTCCATGATATGTTTGATATTGTGGAAAGAAAAATACATAGCCCATTGAAAGGTAGCGCCAACATTTTTTAGACCAAACAACATCTTACAATATGCAAATGTACCCCATGGACAAATTAAAGCAGTTTTGTGTTGGTCTTCGGGTTTGATTTGTATCTGATTATATCTTGAAAAACCATCCATGAAAGAAAAGGTCTCGCAAACTGCACATTCATTGACTATCTGGTCAATGAATGGTGTGGGAAAATTATCTTTTGGACAGGCCTTGTTCAAATCACGGAAGTCTGTACATGCGCGAATCGTGCCCTGTTTCTTGTTGACTGGCATAGGATTTTACACCCATTGGGTCAAATGGACAGGATAGATAAAACCTGCTTTAAGCAGTTTCTCTACTTCAACCTTAATAGTTGTTTCTTTCTTGGGATTAACTGGATGAAGCTTCTACTGAACTGGCTTGGCATCTGGATAAGTTGTGATTTCATGTTCGACTATTTTTGGATCAATGTCTGGCATTTCCTCATAATACCAGGCAAAAACGTCGCGAAATTCTTTAAATAAGCCTGTAGATTTGAATCTCTTCGGGGGAATAGTCAGCTCCAACGAAAACATTCTCCACAATGCCAGGCGTTCTGGATATATTAATCGATATAGTTTCAGCGATAGTTTCCATATTACCCTCGACATAAACCTCATGTGTAGCCAAGGGATTGATAGGACAAGACCTATCTCCAGTCATAGTCAAGGTGAGTTCCCCTACTTTGATTCTGCTTAACTCTGGGAGGAAGTATGATTTGTGATGGAGATGGTCCCAGGTTTTGTCCAGACTAGTCATTGCTTCGTCTAAGAGCAATACTAAGTCTAACGAATCGGTATCAGCGAGGGAACCATGAGCCCAAATAGGCTCGAGGATTGGATCTAACTCTTGTGTAGAAGTTGGATCGGTGTCGGCTGAAGCTTGCTGGACTAAAGAGTACACTGCCTCTGCCGCAGACAAGGGCATGGACATACCATGGTGCCCTGTCCCTTCCATCATGGTCGATGGGGAAGGAATAATCCACAGATCATTGAAGTAAGTCGTGTGAAACGATGAAACTTGGAAAATCTCAACCTTATGGTGGTCTGATACGAACTTGACATCGCCTTGAGGAGGCAGGTAATCAAAAGTACCCATCAAAGGTGGGCAGAAACCAACCCTACGTTGACGATGCTCGGTTGGGGATTATCAATCATTGGGACCGCAGATGCCCCCAATGAAGGGTCATGTTGGGAGAAGGACAATTGATCAATGGTCACGATTTGGCCCTCGTGTGGAAACAACAAGACCTAGAAAACTGTAGCGACCACTGCTTGCATGGAATAGGTCCAACTCCTACTTAACAAGAGATTGTAGTCGAGGGATGCGTCGACTACTTCTACCTCGATGCACACAGTCTTCACTCCTAACTGCACGGGGAAAGAGGGAATGATGCCATGTGGTCGGAATGAACGACCATCGAAAGCGGTAAGAAGAGTAGGTGATGCAGGAAAAACAGGCTTGCCAATGGCCTTCCAACACGCCAACGACATGACGCATGTCGAGGTGCCCTCATCAACCACCGTGTGGAAAATGTTTCGAGTACAAGTTTTTGTGGGGTAAGCCACTACTATCTAAAATGCTATGTGGTAAGGGAGATGAGATTTTAAGTCGGTTGTATCCAGCATGATTGTACTTGGATTACAAGTCTCGACAGATCCTAAAGTGGCTAACAAAGCTTTCCTCTGGGAAGGGCATCTCTGGAGGACCTCCAAAGCGAACATCGCACAAGGGGTTTGAGACAAATCCTCCACCACAGAATAGTTTTGGGTGGCCCTTGCATTTGGTTTGTGAGAAGCTTTCTTGAACGCACCTTTTGGGATGCGTTTCATTGTTTCACCCAAATTTTTCTCGATCTGAAGAGGAAGAGATGGGATTTCAACTTCTTTACCTTTCTCAGAGGTGCTTGTCTTACTGTAGTCATGCGCTCTAGTCGATATAAAAGCATCACCTTTCATCATATACACATTCGTGGATGCAAGATTGTTCGAAGATGGAGAGGGTCCTTGACTTCCCCCTTCCATGATTGTAGAGGCTTGGGTTAGGTTTTGCCCATGTTGAAATGGATTCATTAACACAATAGGCTATTGTTGTGACACAAACTTTTGGGCCTCTGCAAGCCGAGGGAACTGGTGGGTCGGGTGGTCTTTTGCGCACAGGTTACATGGATACTTTGCCTTCTGTTTTTTGGTGTTGCCCCCGCCGGCATTATTAGTGGGTTTCTTATCCCCTTTACCCTTCTTACGTTTTATTTTCTTTCCATCAGAATGCTGGGTGGCCTTCGGATTTGTCGATTTCACACTGTGTACATTTGACGTTTGGGTAGGGGGAGCATTTGAAATAGTAGTTTGGCTGGCCGCTATGTGTTGTATAGACAATTGTTGCAATTGTTTTGTCAGTTGTTCAGTGGGCTTTGTTTGTGTGGAACCTACAATACCATCGGCATGTGGTCCAACTCTATGTCTAGTTTTATCAAGTATGGATCGTGGTGCATCCAGAAAAATCTCGTACATTAAACCAAACTGAGAATAAATTAGCTCAAGTTGTTGAGCTCTCATGATGGCATCTTCTTCGGAAAACACTCCCGACGTTGCGACGTCTTTGGATAGTTGTGGGACCAAAGAATTAAGAAACCACTCAAGTAGGAATGCTGGTGGGATTGGTACCTTGATCAAATTCTTTCGACGTCTCCAGTCTCAGATGTGATTAGAGATATGGTATGCTTTAGTCTGTTCGAAATTGGCCAACAATTCTGTGTCGGCGTCATATCTCACAAGTAATTGGAAATGGTTTAGGAATACCATTGTCAATTCTCCAAAGGAATAATATCTCGAGAGGTCGAGCTCGATGTACCATTTCGCAGCACTCCCAATGAGAGTGCATTGAAACAGTCGCAATTGTATGGAGTCGTCTTTCAATGAATTAGACAAGCACCAAATATGGAACGTGGTCACATGATCCTCTGGATCTTTGTTAGTCTTGGCTTCGAACTTTAGTATGTCCGAAGGCAATTTCATCGGGATAGGGGGCCAACGTGGATCATGACAGATGGGGTCATTCAACAACCTTGTCAAGTCTGGAAAATGTAAGGTTGCCAAGAAAGGTAGTTTTGGTTGTTGTTGATAACCATGGAAAAAGGGACCTGGAGTTTGACTGGCCCCAGGTTGCCAGGAAAAGTTGGGTTGCTGGCTAGGATTCTAGTAGAAACTGTGGCCTTGACCAGCGTATTGATTCGGCATTTGAGGAGACATCATTGGCTGGTTCTCGTAATAGGACATAGACGGTTGGGCGTGGGGTGCATTAGAAGGGATTTGTGAAGGGTTGCCCCATACCAATCCCATGGGCATAGGTTTTGTGCCTTTCCCGAGGTTCCATTAGTTGTGAAAGGGGTTGTCCCCGATCAACATTCCTAATGAGGGAACTGATCCTTGCCAAGAGTTCCAAGGTCCTAATCCGGAAGGAATTCCTAGGTTTGCCCCCTGTACAAGAATAATACCCTGCACCGGATTTGGTTGCCCATAACCGGGGTTTCCCCCAGTCGAGAAAGCAGTCAACGAGAAAGTGTTATTACCAAATGCTCTGAACAAATAAAATGGTGTCGAGCCTACCGACATATTATGGGAAGGTAGTCCTTGACTCCCAACTCCAAACGAACTATTAAGTATGTTCGGCCTGGTGGAATGTTGGTGAGTTCCGCCGAGCAAAGGGGACGAAGGAGGTATATGACCTCCCCCGTAAGGGAAAGCGTTATAGGAGGTGGAAGGGCCTCCCATGGATCCTTGTAGAGGAGTGTTATAACTCCTTGCCCCTAGACCTAAGGTCTGTAAAGTGGAGAAGGAAATTACAGGACTCGTACTTGAGCTAGGCATCCCATATGAAAATGGAGGGCTTGTCGCACTCTGGGTGAAGGGAGAAGTAGCCGCTGCCATTGACGGACTTAGACCACTGCTCGAGGTAGAGGCGGTCGATACCACGGTGGTCTGGACCGACGACGGTGGGTTCAAAGGTAGAATACCCCCGGTGACGACAACCGTGGCGGGAATATTAGGATTCCCAGAAGAAGATACAACATTTGCTTCCATTATTGCCCACTTTAAAGGTGTCGAAATGTCCTTTAACAGAGGTTGGTTAGGTGTGGTTTCCTGTGACCCGGTCGCTTCAAACAATCCTTGTTGGTCTAGTTTTCGCCTTAGAGGTGGCGAGGGTGGCTCTAGTGTAATCGGTGGCAGGCCCAGAAGCCTTTGTAACCGACGGAGCTATTGATCCTCCACTGTGTGAGAAGATCAATGACACGCTAGGGATTTCTACTCGTTCACCAAAAATTAACACACACTAGAAAAATTCCCTACAAGATAAAATAAGCAAATACTAAACTAGTTGGAAGAACAGTTACAACAACCAACACTAGAGCAACTTACTAGAGCAAGTGCAACTCGAAAACGGAAGCACCCTCAGGGTATACTCTGCAAAGCATGGTTCGATGTCTATCATAGGTACCATGGTATACCCCCGTAGTCACCTGTGTATGTCACTAAAAAAGATAGGCAACTAGGTTGCCAGCGCGCGAACGGTCACTAGGAGGGTACATTGGACAGTCAGGTAGACCACAATGAGCAGGGTATCAAGCCCGAAACCTGTCAAGGGTATCGAAAGCAAGTGTTCCAGAAGACAACTGAGGACCTCGAATTGATTAGAGACCCACTAAGCTCTGTGGCAAATGCAATCAATGAAATCCCAAGACAAGCCCTCTATATGTGTTCTCCACTACGATTGGTCTAGCTTTGGAGGGATTATCCCCGCTACCTTTCCGCACGCGACCTCATGTTTATCCCCTTGTGTTAGAGGGGGGTCCCGGATAACTTTCATGATACTGGACTTGGACACTCCCTAACTCAGACTCCAAAGTTTGATTTAATGGCCTTGAAGAGTTTCCTCTCCAACCTAATTCAAGGCCCTAACCCTAAACTAGTTGGTTGACCCTACAAACATAAAAAGTCTAATTAATTTTAGATTTATCGTTAATTTTTATGGCTTGTCTTAATTCAAAGGTTATGAAAGTGAAACTAGTGATGTTTTGAGAGACAAAAAGAAAGATAAACAAAACATCGGAAACAAGATAACTTCTTCTTGACAAATTCAAATTTGCTCTTTTAAATTCTTTAACCAACTTTTCAAAATAAAATTTCCTAAGATCTTTGAACAACAAACTCAAAACATAATTTCACTTGACTATGAGCTACTTATCGTCTAAGTAATTGTCAAGAACTTATGAAAGCAAAGAATTTTCCTGGTTACTAATGCACACCAACAACTATTTAACCAAACAAAGAAATAAAAGATCTTTTTTTATTTGAATACTCACAAAGCAAAAAGGAAAAATATTGACAAGTCAAGACCAAGAAAACTTCTGGACTAAGTGCAGATCGCAGAGAGTCACTTTAAAAATATCACACAAGCAGATTAAAATGGACTCTCACACTTGTCTAAAAACTCTATAAAAGGAAAATTTTGAGGAAAACTTCTTAATGAAAAATAAATCTATTGTTGTGATCAAACCTAAGTTACTGACTGCTATGATAGAGACCAAAAAACTTGAGAGGTATAAACTCTTGACAAAGAAAATGATGATTGCCTCTCCTTAAACACAATTTTTTCTTCACAGGCGTGTCGCTGACAGTTCAATAGCCAGTGTGTGCATGCGAGTTGTGTAAAGTCAGGGCACGTGTACACGCGTGCAGACCTTATGCAGGCCATGTGTACTTCTGAAACTACTCAAAAATGAAAATACAAGCAATCAAGCACTGACAGAGACTACTGGTACTGAGAACCAGAATCTCTAGAAGATTCAGAAACCTACTTTGACAGAAAAAGAAAACAATTCAAGGAAAATTTCATAGAACAAAACCAATCTGAGGTGAAACCTAAGCTACAAACTGCAAAAAACAGAGACTAGAATGAGTTCCAGAAAACCCCTGAGAAGGATCACTTCTGACAGGGGAGAGGATGAATGCCTCTCTAATAAAAAAATTCTGAACCTAGCCACGCTACTGTTACTTCATCAGCTAGCGTGTCCACACGTGTTGTGTGAAGATTGGGGGCGTGTACATGCATACAGGCCTTATACAGGCCGCATGCACCTCTGTGACTTCCCGAAAAGAAAATGCAGCCAAGCAAAGAAAGAAGAGAGTATTGGTATGGAAGACCAGAATCCCTGCTAGCTTAGACTTTTGTAGAAACTCTAAAAACAAGTAAACAAATTTTTTTTTTTTTAGAAATACCCAAGAAAGGACTCCCAGAAACCCTAGAGATCCCTAGTAGGATCGCCAATTCTGTTGTGGGTGGGAATCCCTCCTATGGACTTAGCATTTAAGGGATCTAATCATGCATGCAGAAAATGACCATTTCAAAGGCCTCTACTCTTTGCTGTTCTCCCAACACAAAAACCCCACATTCATGCAATACAAAGGTGTAAATGAGATTCAGTAACTCTACCTTAAGTCCTTCATTTGATGTCGATCCCTTTTCTTTCACTCACTCTTTGATTGCAAGCATCCTCCCAAAGTTGACCTGCATTCACACATGAACAAACAAAAAGCTGTGAACATGCATTTCATATACTAATTGTTGGGTTAGTTGTGACAATATCATAAAATAAGCATTCAACTTGAACACATGATATGGTGGGACGAGAAAAGTATTCCTTTTTGTATTAATCTTCACAAGAGTAAAGTTACAATATGTGGTCGTCACTACTCCTCAAAACTGGTCCTGGGCTCCTCTTCAACTGTCCTCCAACTGCTTTTCTCTATACTTCTCTTTGCACAAGGATGGCTAAAGGTTGGGACGAGGGAAATGCTCAATTGGGTATAGTTTCTTTACTATGATTTTCCTCCTTTCAAATGGGATCCCTACCCCTTCTTTTATAGGCTAGAATGAGCTAGGTATTTGGTCGAATGACCGACCATGCATGGCCAAAAGGTTTAGTTAACTTACCCAAAGCTGTGTGTTCCGTCAACAACTTTCCTTTTTCTATGCTTTTGAAGGTACATGCGGGTTGTATTGAGGCAGTTGGCGTGTACACGCATGTAGTAATGGAGCAGAGCATGTGGGCTTTTATAAAGGGGGTTTTTAAGAAGAGTTGTTCAATAGTGTTTTGGAAAAGAAGGAATCTGGGATGGCCTGATGCCAGGTAAGCATATTTGGTGCAAATTAGGGTTATAACATACACTTAAGCATATCATTGTTTCACTTGTTAAAAGTTTGGGACTTTTTGATCGATGTGACTTGTGAGAGGGGATAACTTTTATTGATATCTAAATCTTTGCCTTCTCAAACCCCTAGGTCACCGGGGACGTCTCCCCTGGGTTTCAACCCTAAATAGAAAGAGGTGTCTTATTAAGGTGACAATGATAGGACAACCTCCTGTTATGCCAATTTTCCCTCCTTTAGCCTTTCCCCTTTAGACAAGTACAAATTGCGTGATAACATTTTGGCTTCATTGTTGAGTAACACTGAGTCAATTCTCCTCAAAGATGACACTTTTCGAGAAGCCTTTCCTCAAAAAGCCTTTACTTTGCAAAGCTTACTTGGTGACTCCACTAAGGGTGATACCCTCATCCCTTTGATAGTTTCATGAAAACTATCTGGCGACTCCACAAACATCAAGGAGGTACACCAACCCTCCCAAGTCCTTTAGAAGAAAACCTCCCTGAAATTCTCCTGTAGTAAGATCATTGTTTGGGGGCAATCTTCCCTTGAAAACAATGTCTAGCACAAGAAATCAGACTATTAATCCAAACCAATCCAATAACCAAAAGAAATGGTCATCCAATATCTTCAAACTGCTAGACATGACATGTATACCAGGATACCCTAGGCAAATGCCCCCTAAGTATGAAAATTAGTCACCTAAATTCACTGGAAATGATGTATTCAGTGTCGAGGATCAGAGGAGTAATTTTTGGGCCTTCTTCCAGCTTCATCCCATCAATGATGATGTTGAAGATCTAGCTATGAAATTATTCATTGCTAGCCTCCATGATGGCACTAGGTGCTCGTACAATGGGCTCTCTGATGCTAGTATTAAGACCATGGATACGTTGGAGGAAGTATTCCTCAAATTATGGAGTGTCAAGGAAGACCCCAACATGTTGTTGATAAGGCTGAATAACCTCATGAAACAAGAGAATGAAACCGTTAGAGAATTCCATGACAAATTTGAAAATTTGATGCAAAAGATACTAGTAATCCATCGTTCATCTGATAGTTTCCTTATTTACCCTTACACCAAAGCCTTTACAGGACAGTTGGGATATCTCCTCAGATATAAATACCCTCAGACAATCCAATAATCCCAAGAGGTAGCTACAAGGATTGAAGAAAACCTTTCATCATCTAGAGTCGAGCCTTTCTCAACCCCAAGAGTCAGAATGGACACTAAACCTAAGATAGTTCACAATGTTGAACCAACCTCATACATTAGCGCTAGTTTAGAAAAGTTACAATGGACTGTAGATGGCATGGTAAAAACCTAAGAGTTGATGATGAATAGGATTTTCAACATAGAGAGAACTCAACAACAAGCCCTTGGGTTCCTTACAAAGGGAAATTTCAGAAAGGTAACCAAGTTTTTAGAGCAAAGAATGATCAAGAGGTTCCCAATACTTTATCCCCTGCAAATATAGTAGATGAAAACCCTTGGTTCTTATAATGCAGTGAGTCACATTGGGAGCATGAGTTTCCTTTCAACAATGGTAATCATGACCAAGTGAACATAGTTAACCATACCATTGAAAATCCTCAATATTTCCTTAATGTTACACTTGAATGAGTCACATTGGGAGCATGAGTGTCCTTTCAACAATGGTAATCATGACCAAGTGAACATAGTTAACCATACCATTGAAAATCCTCAATATTTCCTTAATGTTACACTTGAATAACATCAAGAAGGCATAAAGGAAGCAGCCGGGAAAGATAGGATGGAGGTGATAAATAACCTTGACCAAGAATCAAGAGAAAAGTTGAAGAAACAAGAATTCCAAGTGTATACTAGACAAAATAGAATGAACCAACCTCTCTTTATTGGTCTTGTGGTATCACAAACAAGAGCTCCACCCATGAACATACGCCTTCCTAAGAATCCTCCCAAGACTGACAAAGTGGATTTTAACTTTGACTTTGAAGGTGAATTAGCAAAAATGCATGTAACCATTCCCTTGAGAGAAGTCATCAAGGTCCCATCTGTAAAGGAAAGGTTCGAGAATTTTTTCAAAATCTCGGATGGACCAATGGACCCTCCTATTATGTTACAAGCGTATCACTTTAGGGTTCAATATGATGGACATCCACCTTTCTTCATGACCTTATTGATCAATAACCAATGCCTTAATAGTTGTATGCTTAGTTCATGGGCAGGTGCTAACATGATGTCTTTGAAGGTCATGGAAAAATTGGGCCTAAGGGTCACATGGCCTTACAGGAATGTATGTGTATTTGAGTCCAGAGACATACCAACTCATGGGGTAGTTGAGAATGTTGAAGTATTCCTTGGAAGATACACCGAGAGAGTGATCCACATGGATATCGTGGTGGTGGATGTCCAGGATGTGTGGGGAATGATATTATCCAGAAATTTTGCTGCAATGTTGGGAGGCACTCTAGAGATAGATCTCACATATATTAATGTGCCTATGAATGATGGAATAATAAGCTACCTCCCGAATGTGCCAATGACCAAATTCCATGTGCAAGAAATTGGTGATGACATTGGAACTAACGAAACACATGAACCGGTCAAAGAGAGTCATCATGTATATTCCCCTGACGACATATCTTTTGATACAGAGGAAGACTTTGATCAAATACAATGGTCAAGGAAGGAGGAGTATCAACAAATCCTAGACAAATATAAAGACAAAGAAGTTAGGGTTGCCAAAATATTAAAGAAAGGAGAAGCTAACATACTAATCCAACCATCCCAACAAGAAGTCTTCACAACAGAATCCGACCCTCCTCCCTCAAGACAATACACTAGGGTTGTACAAGAGACAACCAAATTTAAGACCAAGGATTACAAAGAGGGAGATACAGTCTGGATGTGGAATACAAAGAGGGAAGAGACTACTAATGTCAAAGGGAGTGCACAGTTTTGGCTTGGAATTTTAAGAATTGGAAGAAAGTCAGTCAATGATTCCTACTATTTATCCACATTGGAAGGAAGAAGGCCCACATTACCGGTTGGTGGACACCTCCTCAAACCCCATCAGGGGTAAGAGACTTGACTTCACAGGTAAGTGCAGGTAAGTAGGTAGGCATTTTGCATTCATTGTATATACCATCTACATTTCATGCTAGAGTAGTTGTATTTCCATTTGTATATATGCTTGCTTACTTTCACTTTATTGTACCATATATGATCCAGGGGTGATATCACCACCCCAAATGATTACTAATAGACTTTGTTGATATTTAGCAGGTCACAAGTCATACCAGAGATTTTGAGGTTCTCATGCGCTCTACGGTGAGCACATGTCCCCAAGTTGGAGCTAGATGTTATCCCCTAACCTAGGGATAACTAAGGAGATTATGTCTCGAGGTCCACAGGTCCTAGACATGGAGTACTGAGAGCCATATTGACTTGAGCCTGTCCTTGGAGGGCCCATCCTTTTCTTCAATGCCTCCATCCTGTAAGAAACAACAACATCCATCCCATCGGCCTAGTCCTTCAACATCAGTGGGTCTTGCTCCATGAGGTAATGAGTCAGGGTATCATGGTATGTGTCACTTTGATTCTCAAAACATTTGAATATGTGCATTTAATTCTCTTTTTCATAACATGTTCTTGGACCTTATGCCTTTTGACTTGTCCATACCTAGGAGGGGTGACAAAATTCCCTAACAAGTTGGTTCCCTTAGGAGTGAGTTTCCACTGGGTGGGTTCTTGAAAGGTCATCATCCATTCCCACCATACTTATCACTTTTCATCATCTTCCCTCTCATATATCCCCTGCATTGGTTCAGAAATTGGTTTTGCCAAGCTAGCAAAGGGTTGTACCTTGCCTTGTGGGAAGAAGGGGATAAAGACCCAGAGGGTAAAAGTAGCTGGAAAAAGATAATATCCAAAGGATCAAAACCTTCATATGCTTCGCCCAAGGATCCCCAAGAAAGCAATAAAAGGCTTCTCAGTAAGAAAAAGAAGGGACCCATAAAATAAATAAACTCAAAACCTAGTTGGAGGATAGTGGGTCTCATCAAGAGCCAACCTATTAGGTCCATGGGCATGTAGCAGTATGACACTACCATTTAGTTGGTCACCATGCCATGGTAGTGGCTCTTGGTGGCATAGCCAAGAGAAAGGGGGTCTCATCAAGAGCCAGCCATCTCATCTCCGTGAAATTCTTGTGGGTAATGTTGTCACCACTGGTCACCACGTTGGGGTAGTGTCCCCCAGCTATTCTCTTGAAATAAAAAGAAATAATATAAAAAGGTAAAAATGAATTGAATGGGCTTGGAAACATTTTCATCCGTGACAACGTGCAACTCACCCTCTTTAGAGGCACCCATAGGTAAGCCCTACATTTCCCTATCATCACTGCACCCATTGCCCAAACATCCCCATGCCATCTCATGCACTTGCATGACCTAGATTGGTCTTCACCTAGAAACATCCCACATCTAAGGAGAATTAGCCCAATAGGACGTCCTAAAACCCTCCAAACCTAGCTTGTAGAATAACATAACATCTTTGAGCATTTGTCTGGGAAAGGGGGATTTTATGCACATGTTTGGGTAACTTGATTATTAGATGTGATTGACATTGCTATGATCCCTGTGACTTATGAGCCCACGGAGAGAATACTTATTATTGTTGCAGGACCATGCCCGACGGACATGTACATATGGGGAGATGATTAGCTCGGACCTCCATAAGGCTAAAGTCCCACCAGATGGATGTTGAGACCCCAACAAGGGGCAGACATATACCAGAGGCTTGCACCAGAGAGAGAGGAGAACATTCCAGCAGAGACAGCCTGGCAGGCCTGGACCCAGGGGGGTCTTTCCATCCCACCATGATGTTGGCCCTTGAAGGCCCTTGACATCATCATTCATATCCTTGACGTCACCCAGTTGAGGCACCCAGCTTGAGGACGACATTGGTTGGCACGTGTGGCAGTTCCAGAGGTATTTTGAGCCCCAACGTTCCACTTGGAGGGCTAACGTTCTAGCAAGGAGGATAATGTCACCCTAGAAGGGGCATGACGTCACCCTAAAAAGCTTAATTTAGGGTTTTATTTCTCAATTTTATGTAAAACTGGATTTTTGATGTAAATTGGCCATGTCGGCCTTTTTAGACCTAAAATGTAATTAAAGGTCTTGTGTATTGTATAAATAAGGGATTAATCAATTGTATTTTTTCATCATTCTTTCACACACACAAGTGAGGTCTGAAATTTGGCTCCTTAGGGTTTATTGGTTGAAATTAAGTGGTGCACAACTCTTGGAGGAGGCTTATATTGGTGTTTTTTGCATTTTTCTTGGTGGAAAGTCTTCAACTAGGCTAATTGCTAGATTATTCTTGGTGAATGTAAGTGAATTTATGCAATTCTTCTTTACTTTGAATGGTTATAATACATTTACTTTGCATTTTTCCAAGATTATGAAATTGCTATCTTAAAACCCTAGGAGATCAAGCACATGTTATTGTCCTTGTCTTAATAGCTTTTCACCTACTAGATTTTGCTAGAAAACCTATCTTTTAATCATGTGCTAGAGCCCTACCATTGTAGCACTCTAGCATCATTTTCTTCATCAAACCTTTATTTACTTCAAGCTTGAGCTAAAGAAGAAGGAAAACCGCTAGGGCCTAAGGTTACCTACTTCCTAGTAGTCGTTTTCCTTCTCGGGCTTGTTGATTGAGGCCTTGGGTTACCAACACCTCAACCATCATCCCTCTTTGTCCTTAGCTCACACATTATCATTTGATTCCTTCAATATTGTTGTTGCAAAAAGTGACTCCATTATCTCTAAAGACATTGATCTAGACCTTATATTTGATTGATTGATGAGAACAACCCTTAAATATTTTACCTCAAGCTACCTACTAACCTTTCCTAATCCTATAATAGACTAATCCACTAACATTCTTGTTGTTGTTACAAAAGTAAGCTATAGCCAATTATTACAGCAGTAAAAGCTCTTAAAAGCAATTACAAAAGTTGATTTTTACATTGCCTAATTAGCTTCTAACAAGTGCTAGTATATTGCTATCGTTAGATCATCATTTTTGGTCATTTTGAAGCTTATTTAAGGCATTGATTGTGAAGCCATTAATATATATACATTGTTGTTATAGAATTTTTGTTTGCTTCATCTTGTATCAACTTATCGCTTTCATTGACAAGTCCAAGGTTTTATGAAGCACTAACATCAAATTGTACTTGCAAAAATAATGTTTTTCTTGTTGCTTTGTTCTTGACAGGTATACTTAAGCATATCATTGTTTCACTTGTTAAAAATTTGGGACTTTTTGATCGGTGTGACTTGTGAGAGGGGATAACTTTTATTGATATCTAAACCTTTTCCTTCTCAAACCCCCAGTTCATCGGGGACATCTCCCCTGGGTTTCAACCTTAAATAGAAAGAGGTGTCTTATTAAGGTGACAGTGATAGGACAACCTCATGTTACGCCAATTTTCCCTCCTTTAGCCTTTCCCCTTTGGACAAGTACAAATTGCGCTATAACAAACCTCTAAAAACTCCAACATCCTTAAATTCATTGTCACTAGACAAAATATTTTGGCACAACATCAATAGCTAATGGGGATATCCTATAAAAATAATCACATCTTCAAGAAGACCAATGCAAGTGGATTAGAAATATGAAAAGCACAAGATAATATATATACATCTTAACTTGCAGATCTTGAAATACAAACTTGTTGTAAGAGTAAAAACAACCCATAAAGGGTCATCATTAAAACACAAGCATTAGAATTCCTCTCATGCACCTCAAACCTTTGCAAATTGAAGAAACAACCTCAACAAGGTCACCTCCCTATTACTGAGAGAATCATGAAACAAGAGTATCATCAAGGTCAATTCCCTTTAAGTGAGAGAATCCAATGACCCTATCACTAATACTCATCACTACTTCCATCAATTGCAAACTTG
The DNA here is from genome assembly GCA_009831015.1 of Picea engelmannii. Lineage (NCBI taxonomy): Eukaryota > Viridiplantae > Streptophyta > Pinopsida > Pinales > Pinaceae > Picea > Picea engelmannii. Next base: position 279,270 of record ML785978.1, read on the forward strand.
GAATTAATCACTGATTCTTCCACCATAGGTACAAATGAACAAGATCACCAATATCCTAGCATTACATTAACTATCACATCCATGATCAATCTCTCCAAAAATGTATAAGATGTACAACCAATACTATCCCCAAGGAATAATATTGGGATCTCTCTTCATCTATAAAAACCATTGAAATTAAGCAAGGTTTCTATTCCCGTAAATCCTTGACTCGCAACTCAACCAAAACAAACAAGCCAATAATCATCAATTTATCATAGAATAAATCATCCCCTCCCGAGCTCCAAAAATCAACAAACAATTAAATGGTTAAGCATGCCTATCATATGTATCAATCCACTCTAAACTCTAAAATCCACTCAAACAAATCAACCACCTATCACAATTCCTCCCAAGCATCACACCATGGAAATATAGATCACATACTAGCCATTAATGAAGTAGATCCTCCACCTATCACAAGTGAAAACACACAAACATCTATTGGAAAAAATCTACCACTTATCATAGATCCTCTTGGGCATCACACCCACTAAAAATAAATCCATGCCATCCATAAATACAATAGAACACACTAGAATAAATTGACCATCTATTGCAAGTCCTCTTAAGCATCTCACCCGTTGAAAATAAATATCTGCCAACCATCAATAAAGTAGAAAATCCAATTATCATAGGTGAGAACACTTTGGTATCCACGGGAAAAAATCCACCACCTATCATAGGTAGGAACACATTGGCACCCACAAGAACAAATCAACCACTTATCACAAGTTCTCTCGGGAAATACACCTACTGAAAATAAATCCATACCAACCATCAATGGTGTAGATCTACCACCTATCAAAGGTAAAAACACACTCATCACAACAGAAACTAGGGTTTCAACCCATCAAACCCTTCATCGTTGCAAGTGATTATCTCAAACAAACTAGGGTTTCACCACCCAACAACCATTCCCGAGGTCAATTATTGAAAAAATTGGCCTTCAAAACAGCTAGAAGGTAATCTAGGTCAAATCAGCTTTCATACCATGTAGAAATTTTAAGAATCCAACTATTAATGCAACTTTTGAAAGATCATATTACTTAGCTAATTGAATATGAAAGGTTGAATTACAATAGCTAATATTTCACTTATGTCCAACCTAATTCGCTAGGTATCCTAAGAAAATAAATATCAAACAAGGGTATCTTAATGCTAAAAAGTTATATCCCTTAGGGCACACTTTTCCAAGCATAAAACATATAAAAAATGTCTTATAACAACATACTATAACAACATTAATTCTAGATATGTGTTAAATTGCTTGACCAATTCATCGATATGTTAGGTCAAATGAGCATGAATAATAAGGGATAAAATCTACTCAATCATGAAGATAACATAAGTTGAAAATCAAATCCGCAAGTGCCAAATATTTGGAAAGAAAGAAACTTCATATATATATAAAATATGAAGTAAAAGTACATACTGCATGTTTATCACAAAGCTAGTAAATTCAAGCTCTCCAAACCCTAGCTAGGGAAAATATAAGAAAACCCTAGCCACCAACTCCTCTTAGCTAGGAATCACTTCCAACCAAAGCTAGTCACTCCACTAAAGATCCTCAACATGGTAGTATCAAAATCAACAAGTCCTCCTTGGCACATACACCAAGCTTGTATCACACAAGCTCTCCACACTAGTTCTCTCGTCTTCCTTGGGTTTGATTAACCCGAGCCATGTTGCATCACAAAAGTACATGAAAAGACAACTTCAATGCTAGCCTCCAAGTCCACATGTTTATCCTAGGGTTTGAATCATCGGACCCTAGGTCTTCAACTCTTACATCAACAAGAAAAATGAACTCTATGGAACATCAATCATACAACAATTGAGTCTTCTTCCAAGCAAGGAATCACACCAAGCTCAAGACTTTTAGAGATAACTCCCCATGATCTTGCTCTAGCCCCCATGCATCATACAAGAACATGGCTACTAAATCATGGAAGGCATTAGCTCCAATCCTCGTGCCTTCTACTAGGGTAGAAATCTTGGTGCTAAAACAAGAGCTACAAGAACCTTATACCTCCAATGTCATGTTCTTCTCTAGGTTTTACAAGCATAACAAAAACCCCAACATCTCACAATAACAAACCCTATCATCACACAAAAGTGACCAAGACATCTCTCTCTCCTTATGTTCTGATAGGGTTTCCTCATGAATCCTAGCATCTTTCTCCCTACAATACTCCTCCAAGAATATTAAAAGATAGAATATAGTACTACGATGATGATTGATACAAAATATATCTTCTCCCTTTATATATAGAGTGGGTGAGAGAGTTTAACATAAAACAAGGACATAAATCCATATAACTAACCAACAAGGCAACCCCACATGTAGCGCTCTAAAATACAAGGATGCACATGGGTCAAATTAGGGTTTATCCAACCCCCCCAAGGTGAAACACCCTCCAAGCATGATCCTTCTTCAACTCAACAACCCTCCTCCAAGATGGTGCACTCTCCAACAAGTTGCTAGTCCAACTCTCCCTCTTCCATGGTGGTTCACTACCAAGTGTCCTCGTGCAAGGTGCTCCTTCTCTAACTATGTGCCTCATGTGCTCTCTTGTGCCCAATGCTACTCTCATGTGTATCAATGTGATTATCATGCTCCAATCATTCCTCCTCAACATATGTGTCTACGTCCACAACCAACCTCCATGAAGTATGCTCCTCAACCCAAGCATCCTCAAGTCAAGTGTCCAACCTCTAGGGTGTATATCATATCATCTCAAGATCCTAAGGCTAAGTGCCCTCCTCCATGTGCCTACTGCTCCTCCTCCAAGTTGGTACCTCCGCTAATCAAACAATCGACTTCCCCACTATGTGCACCCAATGGGTTAGTCATTATGCCAATCATGGTAATAACTTCCTAGATAAGGGTGTTGGTTAGCACTCTAACCAAGGTATCCACCCAAACTAAGCCATCCATATGTCCATGAGGCATTTCCAAGGGGATAAGACACCTAACATTGCCCTAGCAAGATGAAAATGCTTTTGGAGTAACCCCAAAAGATAACACTCCTTCTTTATGAACAAAGTGTTTTTTGTAACAACAATCAAATCCCTATAAATATACAACTTGTATCTTGAGTGCCTCCATGAACTTGAAAGAATACTCCTTCGTCATGATACAACATCATACTTACTATATAAAAGTAATAGTTTGCACACCTCAACATCCAAACAATCACTACCCACAAAGGTGTGTCTCTCTCCAAATAATCAACCAAGCAATCTATGACTCGATCTCCGAATGGTGAACATGCAAGGAGAATACAACAAAGCCACTTTCATTTACACCACCAAACCAAGCTACTCTCTCTTTCCCTCTATTAGGTGTTCCAAAAGAAAAATGACCATCTATGAAGTTGAAGCTTTCATATCAAAGTTGAAGGTTAAATATCGAAGTTGTTTATTATATTGGTTTTTCATGTGAGGCTATTGGAGTCTCACTTTATATTTACGTCATTTGGTCTTACAACATTGGTTCAGGCTTGCTCTCCTTAGATCTAGCTTTTTCAACATCCCACCCGACCCTTATGTTCCCATCACGCGGATGAGGTACACATTGTTTTGGGATTATTTTTCTGCAGCCGCAACACATTCCCCCTCCTATTTGCTCTCGAGGTTACTGCTATACCAATGTAGCCCTTGTGCACAGACCAAATTGTTTAACCATATGTGCAGTTCATCTCCTGGGTTGACCTATATGATGCACTTTTGTGCCTTAGATCTCTCTTACCATACTGAGCCAACGATCTGCCCACCAGCATACTCCATCCGCCCTCAACTTTCGAGATGAAGATAGGTTTCTAGGCATGGAGTAGCAGCAGCAGCCCATATGTAGGGTTTCAACAACAGCCCATATCTAGGGTTTCAACATCGTATTCCTTTTACTGCGGAGTAGCAGCCCTCATATAGCAACCATACAAATTAATTGGAGACATAGTGATTGAATCGTTCTAAGAACATCGTCCCAACTCTTGGCTTTTACGTGTGTCAAGACCAGTGGTTCGGTCACCTCCTTTTTCTCTCTTCAGCTGGAAGTTCGGGCACAGATCATAACTAATATCTTTCTTTCTCGGTCACCACATCTTTATTTGTCCTCGGATCTGTGTTTATTCTCTCCATGCGGCCTCAAACTACGGTTATGCGTACCATGTGTGGGGCGTGGTGCTTGTTTGGCCATGGTAATTAGGGTACAAACACTTCTTTGGGTGTTTCGATGACTCCTTTGATGATATCGCCCCAGGAAATCCTATATGCTCAGCATAATCTCTTCCATACCCTCGTTGGACGCAGATCTCTGGTGCCTTAACAACTATGGCGTGGATTCTGACCATCGAATCTTGCTAATTTCAGTTGTCTCCAGTTGAGTTGGCTCTTTCCAGATTGCAGGAACGCTGGACCTTGTATTATTTCGCTCCATTAACTGCGCAACAAAGCACAAAGTGGACATGCCTTTTCTTCCTTTAAGGGTTTCTAGAAACCCTAGAGGAACAAACCAGATCTCTTTAGAGGCAACCATCCAGTCAGTCGGTTCATTCATCGTTGCTACATTCTATAGGTCAATCTTCTTTTCTTTGTACCTAAAACATCTTATTCATTCATCGTTGCTACATTCTATAGGTCAATCTTCTTTTCTTTGTACCTAAAACATCTTATCTAAACAGAGTTTTACACCACTTAAAACATTGTTCAATGGATGCTTTGGTGTACAGGTTTTTACCTAGATCCCTACCATGTCATAGCACCATAGCGTATCATCGTTGATTGTGGGGTTCCCCTCTTTTCTTGGCAAACCTTTACTGGATGTATTGATACCTGTCTAGATTGCAACCAAGTTTCCAGCACCATTGCTTCTTCATCCTTGACATTCTCATTTTTGCCCTGCCGTTAGTTTGGGATCTACTAATTGGAATGCTATAACTCCCTCATTCCATACCCCTTGTGTGTGCCTTGAAGATCGAAGAATGCTTAGGAACATCTTCTATTTAGCACTTGCACCAAGATGGGTCCAACTATAATCTTGATGAAAATTGTAATGAGCAACTAATATTCTCTTGTACTATATGTCAAGATAATAAACATGATGTTCAATCAATCTCTATCTCTATGCTAGATCATTTACTAACCACGATGTTCAATCAAGCTCTATACCAAGTCATTTGGTAAATGACACAAGGGTTTCACACTCTTTTGGCAAGAATTTTCTTAATCAGCATTATAGATTAGAGACATTATATTTACCAAACCTAGGAAGCATCTTGATCAAGAAAAAAATGGTGGGGTCATATCATTTCAAGACATCTCCAAGAACATCTCATTAGAAATTTCTGAAAACGACATCAATCCAATCATTCCCTCAACAAGTCTCCTCAATAGTATCTTTTCTAAAGGACA
>ML785978.1:336913-377309 GCA_009831015.1 Picea engelmannii
ACTTTGACTACTTTGACCTTTTGGGGCTTCTAGATGACATATGAGGGTCCTCCAACTTCGTAAGGCCATAACTCTTAAACCGTGAGGAGTTATGTGACGTTCCACATACCACCAGAAATGGAATGACATGTACTATCCATATATAATAGTATTATCTGAAAATATATCATAACTCATATTTTTATCCATCAAATAAACTTGGGTCCATTACCCAAACCTGGGGTCTCCAACTTCTCATGGTCATAACTCTCTAACCGTGAGGAGTTATGTGACATTCCACATACCACTGGAAATCGAATGACAAGAACTATCCATATAGGATAGTTTACTTGACAAATTCATTGTCCTTCATCTCATTACTCCACAATTAAGCATGGGTTCTCTTACTCCGCAAAGCATCTTCCCGTGAGGGATTTCACCATAAGGGGACCACTTTGGGGTTCATCCATATTTACTTCTTATCAACCATGACAAGACAATAATGAGTCATATTTACATCAAACAATCTTGGGTCCATTACCCAAACTTTTGTGCTGTGGGGATTTCTTCAAGGATTGACATCAATGACAACCAACCTTAATCAACAATATTGTAATGATCAGAGCTATGTGAAGCTTTCATATAAACCGGTGTTCCATGACAGGCCAAAGTACATTGAGATCAAGCATTATATTCTTCATGATAAAGTCCAAAAGAGATAAGTATTTCTCCAATATATCTCCACAGATGAGCAGATAGCAGATATTTTGGTAAAGCCTATGTCCAAGATGAAAATTTTGTGTACTTGAGAGACAAGCTGGGGCTCGTGGAGACGACTTCCTTATTGGAAAAGGAAGTGATTACTCCCAGTTTGGGAGGGAGAACTGATATGTTATTGATTTATGGACAGTCATTTTCCAGTTCGGAAAATGGTCCAGGATGGGAAGTTCCTTTCCAGTTCGGAAAATGTTCCAGGATGGGAAGTTCCTTTCCAGTTCAGAAAATGGTTTGATATTTCTAATGGACAAGCATTTTCCAGTTCGGAAAAGGTCCATATCAGACATTCATTTTCGTAATGAAAATGGTCTGATAGATTATTGATGTACCATAGACAACGATTCCCCTTGTGGCCAGTGTGGGGGAATGGTCTAGGAAAATCATTCTTCTTGGCAGTGACTCTAAGTAGTGGTCAAGTAGAATGGTTTGCCTTGTCAGGTAGTCATTCTTTTGAAGTTCCCAGTTGTGAGTAGTTTTGAAGAATGGTATGTTTTGGAGGTTGGTGTTGTACAGTCATTTCCTTAGCAAATATTTTGGACATTCATTCCCTAGGGAAGGCTCATTCTCTCCGAGTTGCACTATGATTAGTGCCGGAGGAATGACCTAGTAAGGTGAACGGTCCAGGTTCAACAATGAGGGACATACATTCCTTAGGGAATAATCATTCTCTCTAGGTTGCACTATGATTAGAAAGGAATGGCCCAATTAGGTGAATAGTCCAGGCTCATAAATCAGGGACAACTATTATTCTATGCTTGGGCAGAATAGTCCAGATATCCCAAGGCTGATGTTTTACTTTCTGAGGGAAGATACTCTTCCAGATCTCACAGATGTGAGTGGAAGAATGGCCCAGATGACCCAGTTTGTATCATGATATTGTTATGCAAGTTGATATCATATGATATTATTGTTGTGGAGATTGTATGTCTCTGGAAAATAGTTGTATGCCACCATGGTGGATGTGTTCTACTGGTTGTGACTATGTGTTACTAGTTAGTAGATGTGTGCTGCTAGGTGTGGTTGTGTACCACTGGATAGTAGTTGTGTACTACTATGGATAGACACAGTTGTGTTCCATTGAATGACATTGTTTTGATTTCCATGGAGACTATCACTAGTGTTGGAGATGATTACCAGCTAGATGGATAGTCAGTATGATGATGGACAGACATTCTCCCTATGGAAAATGGTCCAGGACAGTCATTCTTCTAGGACGTATGTCCAGATTAGAAGAATAGTCCTTGTAGCCCATGGCGTGGCTTCCAACATCTGTTGGAACAATTATTCTTCTAAGACATATGTCCGGATTAGAAGAATGGTTATTGTATCATTCTTTGGAGTGAGTGACTTATTCAGCATCATTATTGATTACTTAGATGGAGTATGGCTTCGAGAGATGATGTAGTTGATGCTATCAAATGATATTGATAGTGATGATTGTGCTCATGATTTGATCATGAGATATTTTGTGTGGCTATGATGATGCTACCAGTTGAATGGTATGTTTGTGCTCAAAACCATTGCCTTTAATACCTCCTTATCTAGGAGGGAGTGTTAATATTATGGTAGTTGCGGGAGGTATTAACCTCCATGTGTAACCTTTGACAAGACTAGAATATTCAAGGAAGCAATAGAAACCATAAAACCTTGGATAATAACTCTAGGAGACAAGTCGACTCAAGAGAATATTGAGTTATTAGCCTCCAGAAAGAGAAGTCAGCCCAGTCAAGTGAGATAGAGTAGTATAAATAAAGGGCACTAGAGCTCATTTGTGATACTCACTCTCACAACTACATAAGACCAATGGTGTGCAAGTTTGGAGAGGAACTGTAGTTGCAGTTGTTACAACTGGCATTTCAGTTTTGGCTTGGACTTTCTCTTGGTTATGGTTTGGAATTTCTTCTTGGTCTTTGGTTATTCTTGCTTGGTGCGCTAGCCTTGGAGAAAGGTGTGCTACCTTGGTTGGTTGTTGGATTGCTTCCGAAATTATTATGTCCGTCAAGGTTAAGGTGCTTGGGTTGGCCTTTGTGCATATGGTTGGGTGACAATATTTTCTATATTGTCTATGGTGAAACGAGCACACCTATTTTTCTAAAAAAATGTACAATATGTACAATATATATTATATCCAAGGGATAACACTAGAAGCTCCTTCCATCTGTAACAATCACTGAAATTGAGCGAGGTCACCATTCTTTTAAACCCTTGATTCACAACTCAACCAAAATAGATAGGCCAATAATCATTAATCTATCATAGAATGAATTAGCATCTCCTAGGATTAGAAAAAAAAACAACAACAAATGATTAAGCATGTCTATCACAAGCATTGATCCACTCCAAACATTAGCATCCATTGGAACAAATGAACCACATATTGCATGAATTTTTGGCATCATGCCTACTGAAATATAGATCACATACTAACCATCAATTAAGTAGATACTCCACTTGTCACAAGTGAAAACACATCGGTATCTATTACAACAAATCATCCACCTATCACAGGTTCTTTTGGCCATCACAGCCACTAAAAATAAATCCTTGTCATCTATAAATAAAGTAGAACAAGTTGTATCCATTGGAACAAATTAGCCATCTGTCATAGGTCATCCTAGGCATCTCACCCACTAAAAATAAATCCATATCGGCCATCAATAAATTATAACAACCACCTATCACTAGTGGTAACACATTGGTATCCACTAGGACGAATCAACCACCTATCGCAAGTCCTCTTGGGCATCTCAAATACTAAAAATAAATCCATATCAGCCATCAATAAAATAGAACAATTGCATATCACTGGCGAGAACACACTGAAATCCACATGAAAAAATAAACGACCTATTGCAATCCTCTTTGGCATCACACCCATTGAAAATAAATTCATACCAACCATAAGTCAAGTAGATCTACCACCTATTAGTGGTGAAAGCTGTAATATTCCAAATATAAAAAGTATGCAGAACATAAATAAATAGTTAGAAATGGCAGATGAACAACAATATAACCATAAAAAAAACCCCAATAGTACCAAAATGATACCAGAATAACACCATAAAGAGAACTTTGATTACTGAGAGCAATGTTCACTTGCCTCTTCGAGGGGGAAACCTCCAACAGAGCAGAGCTCTATTACAATAATATCCAATACAAAAGTTATCATACTCTTGACTCCTATTTTTACTAAATATGTCTAACAAAAGAACCATCTAGAGGAAGATCCTTCTAGAAGCGGAAGCTTCTATTAGGTCTTCTTACATTGGACTTATTCTTCTTTATTGCTAGGCCTTATTAATATTGACCTTTATTACATCAGAATATATTATTCTACTTACGTAATGGGTTAGGTCCCTAACAAAAGCACACTCTCATCACAACAGCAATTGGGTTTCAACCCATCAAATGTTTTGTAAGTGTAAGTGTAAGTGTTAATCTTAATCACACTAGGGTTTCACCACCCTACAACCATTCCTAGGTTTCAACAACTAAAATATTCAGCTTTCAAATCAATAAGAAGGAAATCTCAGTGAAATCAACTTTGATGCCATGTATAAATTTTGAGAATTGGACAATTAATTCAACTTCCAAAATTTGACCTCATTTACTTGAGGTTTCCCGAATTTATTTCTTGTAAACTTCCAACCTTAGGCATGAATCTAAAATATCAAATTACAATAGCTAATATTTCACTTCTATCCAACCCAATACACTAGGAAGTCAAAGAAAATAAATATCAAACAAGTGTACTTCTTTACCAACAAGTTGCAACCCTTGCAACCCTTGGGGCACACTTTTCCAAGCATATAATAGATCTAAAGTGCCTTATAACAACATATTATAAGAGCAATGATTCTAACCTCTTATCTTCTAGATATGTGTTACATCACTTAACCAATTCAACTATATGTTATGTCAAATCAGCATGAAGAACAAGGGCTAAAATCTACTCAATCATGAAGATAACATAAGCTAGAAATAAAATTTGCAAGTACACAGTTTTTGCTCAACCAAAGACTTCATATATATAAGAGATTAAGTATAAGTACATACCACAACTTTATCATGAAGTTGGTACAAGTCAAGCTCCCAAAACCCTAGCTAGAGAAATAAGAAAAATCTAGCCACTAACTCCTCCTAGATAGAAATAACTCCTAATCAAAGATGGTCACTCCACCAAAAATCCTTAGTGTTAGTCCCTAAAGTTGCACTTGGTTGTGAGAGGGCAAGCTCGGGCATCATCAGGTTATTGCAATAGTATTTTAAGGGTTTTATGAATTGGTTTTTAAAGAGAATGGTTGAAACTTGGTTCAAGGGTTCAAGGTAAACACATAACTCAAAATAAAGCCAAAAGATAACCCACTGATTTAGTTAAAAGTAGTCACATTAATAGATCAAACAATAAGGTAAATAAAGTGAGAAAATATGAGAGCATTCAATTTGTCAACCCCATATAGATTTCTTATTTCAAAATATAATTGAGAAACAAGAACATGTACTTGAAGGCAAATCTTGATAATAAACAATAAAAGTAAAGTGTTCATTGTATTACTTAAAACCAAGAAATCAATGCATTGCAATAGAAAAATGACTTCAAGTAAGAAAAGAAATAGAATATGAAGTGAAAGAAAATCTGACCATCAACATGCCTTTTCCATTTAGTATCAATGTGGAATAAAAACGGTCTTATGGTGAAATTCAAAATAGGTCCCTGAAAGCCCAATTGTCAAGCCTCATATAATCTTCCTTGTGTCTATTTAAAGTACACAGAGTATTACTACAAATCCTATTTTCTAGTATTTAGTTTGTAATAGGAACTAGTCAATGCATGTCTTCTAGGAGAATCAGCTCAAACGGGCACTAATAATGCCAATATAGTATAAAGCTCAATAGCTAACCCAAAATATGATTTACAACAACTTGGAAAATCACACAAAATTTGGAATCATTTCTTACTGAATTGTTCCATTCAATATATCAAAATTTCATTTGATCCAAATATAGAAATTGAATTGTTCATCTTTTACTTCCTAAGTAATAGCATCAAAACATTCAAAATTGCGGGAAAGAACTTCATAAACCATCATGGTATAATGACTGCACTGGCTTTGGTGTCTCTCTACTTAAGTTTGGTTGTTAACACAATATTATGCCAATATAACCTGAAATTGGACTCTCACACCTCCTTAAGCATGGATTTTTGTTCTTTTCTTTTCCTTTTAAAATATTGTATCTTCTCTTATTGTTTGGCATTCCATTTCTCCACCAGAGTTTTCTCTTTCTTTAATTGTTTTACCATACCCTGCAGCTCCTTAATCTTGTCTTTTTATTTTCTAAATTTAACTTTAAACTCTGGATATTCCTCTACAGGTGCAGGTAGATTCAGGTCTATAGCAGCTTGAGGATTTCTTAATTTGATCATATATCTTGAAGATAATCCAGAGCTATGGTATTCATCTTCAGTGCTATCAGAATCCCTGGTATCTAGAAGGTCTGGAATTTGATCCGGTTCTGCAAAAGGATCATCTTTGTCATCATAAAATACACATGTACCTCTAAACACAAATTCAGATTTTGAAGTTGATCTAGTGGTTTCTCTTGTCATAGGTCTCATGGAGTATTGAGCAACATGTTTTCCCTTTTCTTGTCTCTTCCTCAAGTTTTCATATTCTTTCTCAGTCCTGTGCAAAGAAGGTGTTTCTGCCTTTTTTTATACATGTCTTGGAATATTCTGAATTATCCTTTATAATTATAAGATTCTCCTTTTTAATGGATGGATCAAACATGGCCTTTGAATTTAATCTAAATTTATTGGCAACTCTGGTGTAGTTTCTCCTAGGGAACTTAGGCACATGTGTTGGATTTTTGCTCTATTTTTTTCCTTTTGCATTCTTCTTACTTGTAGATTTTTGTTTCTGCTTGACTGAGGACTGAACTAGGTTCATAATATAATCCTCATCTTCATCAATTTCCATATTTATATCTGGATTAGGAAATATGTCAATGTCTTCATCTAGTTTAGATTTATTACCTCGACTAGTGGTAGCTTCCTCATGATCTTTACTTACAAGAAAATATCCAAAGGTTTGTTGAGTTTGAAATTTCCTCTTGCTAGCCCGAGTTACCCTAGTTGCAGGTGATTCTTCTTTATTTATGAACTCATTTGCTTTACCAATCTATTTTTGTTGGGTTGATTTCTTCCCTATGGCATTTTTGGATTTGGTTGACTGTAAATCGTTTCTTAAAGACTGGATTAGCCAATCTCAGGATCTCTGGACTTCGTTTAAATAGGAGATTACCAATGTCTTAATTAAACCCTGGTGAAAGAGACTGCCTTTAGCTATAGCAGGATGGGATTGCACCCTTTTGGACATTTTAGATAAAATATTAAGCAAAAAGTAGGGTAAATTAAGAGGATAATCACCATTAATATGAATTAGCAGTCTGATATGGTAGAGATAAACCAATGAAAACCAGCCCTCACACGTAATGTACTTGTAGATGATTAACAAAGTGGCACACCATTCCTTCTTTACCCAACTATGTGGTATTCCCTTTTTCTAGTTAGGGTTTTTTTTCTCTGGGATTAAAAATTGATTCACAAATTCCATAACCAAGTTCTCCTTCTTCCACCAGCTTTCCCCACCAACTGGAAATCTACAGGCTTTAGCAATTGAATGTTCAGTCACAAGCATCAGTAATTTCCAAACTATAGCTTCAAAGCCATCAAAATTCTGTGTGAAGACCATTGAAATATGTTCATCGTGCCCCTGGAAGGTTGTGAAAAAATCAAACCAACCCACATCTTTGAACCTCTACGCCATTTGAGGGTATGCTTCGAGCAATTTTGTGCCATTGGGCTCTAGTCTGATAATCTCACCGCCCTTCTTTGGTTCCATGCTGCTGATATGGTCCTGTAAACAAATATAAGAGGGTTGATGATTTGAATTCTCAGTTCCTGTGGGATATTAAGAACTAAAAATCACTTTTTTCTTCAATTTGATCCCTGCACAAAATAGTCGATGCACTAAAATAGAAGGTGATGATTTTGTTATGATTTTCAAACATGTTGATTTGATACAAGTGTGGAAAGTACAACTCAATCCCTCATATGTAGTTGTTATTATTGCAACATCAAACCGAGAATAGATCGTGAATATGGAATGGAGAGCCTCTAATCATGATTTGAGAAATTATGACGTGAGCAGGGTAGGTTAGCGCACTAAAAATATGATTATCCTAGCACTGCGAGAATAACGTTATTCCTGTAGCGCCTTTTCTGACTTGAAAACAATTTGAAAATTCTAATAATGAATGGACAAGTGATGTGACAAGATTTATCATATCAAATCCTAAACCTTTAAAAACCTCAAAAATCATTTTAAAATGCAATAAAAATGGAAAAAATCACCATTTAAACCAAGAGGTAAAAATCAAGTTTGGGCAACAAAGCATAAGAAGGGAGGATTAAGGATTAGGGACACTCACTTAATCAAAAAACAAAGTTAGAGACTAACATTGGCTCCTTCTAAGGGTAAAGCTTCATGAGGAAATTTTAAGATCTATTGACCAATGCCTTTATATCCTTATGATTCTTTGATTTCCCTATTCTGTCACCCTTTATTTAAAACACAAATTGTAATGAAACAATTCCATTGGGTATATGGAGTCTTTATTTGAGTTCAAAAGAAAACCTACTATATAGACTAAATTTTTTTTGATAAATCTTAAATAAAATAATGCTTCAGGAATCTCCCATTTATTGGGCCTCCAAAAATCTCAGTGTCATCCAAATTATGTAAGAGAAAAGTATTGTTATTCGTGACCTTGGCTATTTTGAAAGGACCATACCATAAGTTGTCAAACTTACCATGTTTATCTTTGTCCTCTCTTCTAGCATCCCATCTCAATACAAGATCTCCTTCTTTGAAAATATCTTTCTTGTTTCCCTTATCAAATGTGGCTTTGACTTTTCTTTGATGAACAACATCTTTCTAATCCATCTTTTCTCTAGCATGTTGAACCTCTATCATCTGAAAAACTCTCCTTTGAATATCATTGGATTCTTCTAGCTCCTCTTGCAAAAATTTAAGAACGGGTAAACCCAATTGAGTTGGGAAAATAGCCTTTGTTCCATACACCATTTGGAAAGGGGAAGTTTCAATAGATTTCTTATTCCTGATCCGATCAGCCCATAGGGAAAATTTTAACTTGGAATCACATGACCTCTTGTTTTTTGCAAGTAGCTTTTTGATAATCCTTATGAGGATTTTATTGGACGATTCTACTAACCCATTTCCTTGGGGATAGTACGGAGTGGATTGGACCAATTTGATGTTATACTTATTGTAAAAATAAATCATGGAGTTTGATTTGAAAGCTTGAGCATTGTCAGTAAATAGCTTCTTAGGACAACCAAATCTAGAAAAAATATGCCCTTCAATAAATTCCATGATTACCTTGTCTATTGCATTCCAAGTTGGAATTGCTTCAATCCACTTAGTAAAGTAATATGTGGTTGTAAGTATCCACTTATGTTGTCCAGAAGATGAAGGATTGATTTCCCCTATGAAATCTAAACCCCACTATTGAAATGGTCCATGAGAAATAATGGATTTTAAAGGCAGAGACATAAGTTTATGCTTTCCTGCAAACTTTTGACATGGTTCACATGCCCTAACCTGAGAAAATATGTCTGAAAATAGTACTGGCCAATAATAGTTTGCTCTTAGAATCTTGAAAGCAGTATCTTTCCAATGGTGATGATCTCCACAAACACCATGATGTAAATCACAAAAAAAATGTTTTGCCTCTTCTTGATTAACACACCTCCTGCATTTTTCAAATGTCTACTTCAAATGTTGCAAGTGTTCTTCATCAGAAGTTGAAAATACAGTGATGTCATCAAGATAAATAACCATAAACATGTCTTTCTCACCAATAAATGCAATATCCATAGCCCTTTGAAAGGTTGCTCCTGTATTCATCAATCCAAAAGGCATCTTTTCATACATGAAAGTGCCCCAGGGAGTGGTAAAAGTTGTTTTCTTCGTATCTTCTTCCATTAATGATATCTTATTATACCCTGAATAACCATCAAGCATAGAAATATTATTTTCCCCTACTGCTCTTTGTAAAATATGATTCATTTTTGGTAATGGATAATTGTCTTTTAAAGAACATATGTTCAAATTCCTAAAGTCCACACAAAGCCTTATCTCTCCACTCTTTTTTCTGACAAGTACTAAATTAGCTACCCACTTTGAGTATCTTAGTGGTACTATAATTTTGGCATCCAATAACCTTTTCAATTCTTTTTCTATTATGGGTAACAACAATGGATTAAATTGCCTAGACTTTTGCTTAAAAGGTTTTGATCCAGGATTTAAAGGAATCTTGTGCTACATAATCTTTGTATCAAAAACCTTTAGGTCTTCATAAGACCAGTCAAATACATCTGAATATTGTTTCATCAAATTTACATACTTGTCTCTCTGTTTTTTTGACAGGTTTCTAGATAATTTCACCATCCTAGGATTTAGATATGAACTGATATCACAGTATATCACATCAATCTCTTATGTTTGAATAACAACTTTTCTGGAAACATCATTGTGGTCAAAAAATATCTCAAGTGGAACCAAACCTTTGGGAAGATAATTTGTTTTCAATTCAATAATTTTGTGCCCAACAACATTGTCTTGGAGAACATTTGTAGCATGTATTTCCATATCATCGTTCTCATTACCCTGATCTATTGAAACATTGGAAAACTCATCAATGGTATTTAAGAATCTTTGAATCTCCCGCTCATATTTTAAAACTTTCCAATTTTTTATGTTATCTGGTATTGCGGATCTATGTCTAACCTCAATCTCAAATTTTAAGTTAGGAAAAAATAGAGTCTTGAAGTTATTGGTTGCAAGTGTTAAAGAGTCAGCCTGCTGATTCAAATTTATGTGTACAAAAGTGATGTTGAATGCCTTCCCACACCTCATTCCTATATTGCTTTAGCCTCTACTATTTGTTTTGATAAATGTTTTTTATCTGATGGATAATAAGTTATGAATCTCCAAAAACAGAAAGTTTATCTATACCCATATTTTTAGCAGCTTTCAATCCTAACAACGGAGTTTCATATTCACTGATGTTGTTGGTTGTATGAAATTCTATTTTATATGACATAGGAATGACTTCTTTGGTAGGGGGAATGAAAACAATCCCATCCCCAGAACCTTCTTTTGAGCAATCCCCATCAAAATACATCTTCCAGACAAAATTTTATGCACAATCTTCAACTGTAAGTGTTACTTTCCTAACTGATGTTTCAGCCATCTGATCACCAATGTGAAAAATAGAAGAACCAAGTTCATATTCTACAACATATATGGGATTATTACTAGGGTTTTCATGATCACTTACCAAGTAAGCCAGCCTTACTTCCCTGTACAATCTCCGATGTTCTCCACCAAACACAGGCATGGTAGCATAGCTGAGATCCATTCGTAATGCGCCTCCTACTTTTTTATCACATTACCTTGACAAAAGCATCCCAAATTTTGGAGGTATGTCGGACACAATGACATCCAATACCCCACTTTTCATAGGTAACCGAGATAAAGTAACAACAATGTATTTAATGACCCCCAAACATTTAACTTTTCTGGAGTCGAATGAATATAGGTCTAGGTAGGGTTTAGTGATGTATAAACTTAATTCATCCATTACCACTTTTGGCATGACATTGTGTGAAGCCCCTGAATCCATTAAACAGTTATGCAATATTTTGTCATGAATGTTCAGAGATATGTAGAAAGGAGGAGAAGCATCAGTCTTGTCTTTAATATGAGGTCCAATGGTTATATTAGGATTCTCATCTTCAAGGTTGATAGTATCTGAAAAGGTGACATGAGCAGGGGGTTGCAATGCCTTGAGAACTGACTTCCTAAAAGTATTTTTTTTCATTAATTCTATTAGAGCTATGGGGATTTTAATATTGTTAATTTCATGTTCCAAGATAAAAGAAGGAACAACCTTTTCAACTTCCTTTAACTCTGTAGTACCAACCTTGACAGGTTGCTTTAGTTGTTGAACAATTTTTATCCCTTGAATTTCTTTATTGACTCCTTATTTAACTGGAGCACTAGCATTCTTTGTTGAAACATGTATATCTACCTTAGGTGTATTTGATTTGGACCTAAGATCATACTTCTTTCTTTTAGGTTCTTTCTGGATAATTTCATCAGCATCCCCTTCTTCAAACTGAATTAATATAAGAGCATCTTCATAATCATGTTGTGTAAAATGAGTAGGAGACAATTCTTAATCATTTAAATGCACTGTAGGATCATCTTCAGTATCATCTACTTCTTCAACCTTTTCTACTGCATTATTTTGAAAAGGGGGAAAACTTTTTGATCTTCTTGATTCCTTCTTTCTCTTGGTAAGATTTGAGGTACATTATTAGGTCTCCTAAACTGGTTAGGGTTTATGTATCCACATTCCTGTGTAGGTCTGTTGGGATATTTTTGTTCCATTTTCAGCCTATCCATTTAAGATGTCAAGGTTTTCAACATTTTCGCCATTTCATCCATCTTAGAATCAGATGTTGTATGAGAAGAAGAAGGTAGTTCTTCTTTCTGTTTTTTCTAGTCTCTATCACCCCTGGACTTTAACTTTTTTGCTACTAGTATATTGGATTCTACCTCAATAGCCGCTTCATGCATCAGACTCAGAGTAGCAGACCTCCTTTCTCTCAACAACAGAGAAAATTCAACATCAAAGGCATTAGCAAAAGTAATTTTGGTTGATGTTTCTGAAGGCTTGATTTCATCTGGAATTTTACTATACAATTTATTGAACCTTTTAGTAAAATCAGATATAGATTCTCCTCGTTTTCTTTCCAAAGCACCAAATTCAGTGATGTAATATAAGTAGTCATTCTTATCTCCCCAATGTCTTAAAAAGGTATCATCCAGTGCATCAATATCAACAATTGAGTTAGGTGGCAAGCTTCTAAACCATTTTCTTGCTTCACCATCTAAACTCTGCAAAAAAAGTTTCATCCAAACATCTACATGCTCCACATTAAAATTGTCTGCAAAGTTGTAGAAAGAATTTAAATTCTCTTCAACAATAACTCCTCCTCCATTGAATCTTGGAAAATACTATATATAATCATTGGGTTTGAAAGCATACATGATTTGTGGCAAGTTTAATGGTGCATATCTAGTTGCAACTATTGCATCCATTCTATTTACAACCATATTTTCTACCTTTGGTGTTTGAGTTGTATGAGTGAGAAAAATTGGTGATGTAGAAAGATAGATTGTTCCTTGAGTGAAGCAACTTAACTAAGTTGATATAAGTTCTTGATCTTCAGAAAACATATGTTTCTTTTCTGGACTAAAGTGGGATGATGGTTCCAGAAAAAAAAAGGGTTTTCAAAAGAACAATAATGTGGTTTATTTTCTTCAGAAGAAAAATATCGAGGTGAAGATGAGAGTGTTTCTGGTTCACTTTATCTTTACTATGATCTCTCAAAGCTTCAACTATAGATAAAGTATTTGTTTGTTCTTCTTCAATGAGCTCAGCAAACAACTTCCATTGATTTAGATTTAGTTATGAAATAGTTGAAGGAAAGGAAACAGTAGCAGGCTCAATAATAGGCTTTGTTTCACTCTCAGGAATCACTCCTTCATCTGATGTGAGTTTGAAAGTTTTAGAAGACTATCCTTGAATGCTGGTTGAAGGCATTTTTTCTTTTGAGAGAGAGGACTGTCCAGGAATGATTTTAGGTTTTCTTAATAATTTTCCAGGGTCTGGCACTGCTGCAACAATTTTAGGGTCTAGGTTTTTTCTGGTAACTTGCTTCTTTATAGAGGATGAGGAAGTTGGAGGAGTTTTAGGTCCTTTTCCTTCTCTTTTAGGAGCCAGAATTACCACAGAGGAGTCGCCAGGTGAAAAATACACAGTCTCATGTAATTTTCCAAAATCTTGTTCACCATCAAGATTTGGATCTGATCTTATCATTCTCCTAGGAAAAAATACTTTGTGTCTTCGTTCCCTGGTAACAACGCCAAAAGATGTTAGTCCCTAAAGTTGCACTTGATTGTGAGAGGGAAAGCTAGGGCATCATCATGTTATTGCAATGGTATTTTAATGTTTTTATGAATTGATTTTTTAAGAGAATAGTTGAAAGTTGGTTCAAGGGTTCAAGGTAAACACATAACTCAAAATAAAGCCAGAAGATAACCCACTGATTTAGTAAAAGATAGTCACATTAATAGGTCAGACAATAAGGTAAATAAAGCGAGAAAATATGAGAGCATTCAATTTGTCAAGCCCATATAGATTTCTTATTTCAAAATATAATTGAGAAAAAAGAACATGTACTTGAAGGCAAATCTTGATAATAAACAATAACAGTAAAGTGTTCATTGTATTACTTAAAACCAAGAAATCAATGCATTGCAATAGAAAAATGACTTCAAGTAAAAAAATAAATAGAATATGAAGTGAAATAAAATATGACCATCAACATGCCTTTGCCATTTAGTATTGATGTGGAATAAAAATTGTCTTACAACGAAATTCAAAATAGGTCCCTGAAAGCCCAACTGTCGACCCTCATAAAATCTTCCTTGTGTCTATTTAAAGTACACAGAGTATTACTACAGATCCCATTTTCTAGTATTTAGTTTGTAATGGGATCTAGTCAATGCCTATCTTCTAAGAGAATCAGCTCAAACGAGCACTTATAATGCCAATATATTAGAAATCTCAACAGCTAACCCCAAATATCTTTTACAACAACTTGGAAAATCCCACAAAATTTGGAATCATTTCTTACTGAGTTGTTCCATTCGAAATATCAAAATTTCATTTGATCCAAATATAGAAATTGAACTGTCCATCTTTTACTCCCCGAGTAATAGCATCAAAACATTCAAAACTTCAGGAAAGAACTTCATAAACCATCATGGTATAATGATTGCACTGGCTTTGGTGTCTCTCTACTTTAGTTTGGTTGTTAACACAATATTATGAAAATATAATCTGAAATTGGATTCTCATACCTCCTTAAGTAGGGTTTTTTGTTCTTTTCTTTTCCTTTTAAAATCGTGTAGCTTCTCTTGTTGTCTGGCATTCCATTGCTCCACCGGAGCTTTCTCTTTCTTTAATTGTTTTACCATACCCTGCAGCTCCTTAATCCTGTCTTTTTATTTTCTAACTTTAACTTTAAACTCTGGATATTCCTCTACAGGTGCAGGTAGATTCAGGTCTATAGCAGCTTGAGGCTTTCTTAATTTGATCATATATCTTGAAGATAATCCAGAGTTGTGATCTTCATCTTCAGTGCTATCAGAATCCCTGGTATCTAGAAGGTCTGGAATCTGATCTAGTTCTGCAAAAGGATCATCTTTGTCATCAAAAAATACACATGTACCTCTAAACACAAATTCAGATTTTGAAGTTGATCTAGTGGTTTCTCTTGTCACGGGTCTTTTGGAGTATTGAGCAACTTGTTATCCCTTTTCTTGTCTCTTCCTCAAATTTTCAAATTCTTTCTCAGTTCTATGCAAAGAAGGTGTTTCTGCCTGTTTTTTGATACCTGTCTTGGAATCTTCTGAATTATCCTCTATACTTATAAGATTCTCCTTTTTAATGGATGGATCAAACATGGCCTTTGAATTTAATCTAAATTTATTGGCAGCTCTGGTGGAGTTTCTCCTGTGGAACTTAGGCACGGGTGTTGGATTTTTTCTCTGTTTTTTGCCTTTTGTATTCTTCTTACTTGTAGATTTATGTTTTTTCTTGACTGGGGACTAAACCGGGTTCATAGTATAATCCACATCTTCATCATTTTCCATCTTTATATTTGGAATAGGAAATATGTCCATGTCTTCATCTGGTTTAGATTTATTACCTCGACTAGTGGTAGCTTCCTCATGATCTTTACTTATAGGCAAATCTCCAAAGGTTTGTTGAGTTTGCAATTTTCTCTTGCTAGCCCGAGTTACCCTAGTTGTAGGTGATTCTTCTTTAATTAGGAACTCAATGGATTTAGTAGTCTGTTTCTGTTGGGATGATTTCTTCCCTTTGGAATTTTTTGATTTGGCTGATTGTAAATCATTTCTTAAAGACTGGATTAGCCAATCCCATGATCTCTAGAATTCGTTTAAAGAGGAGATTACCAATGTCGTAATTAAACCCTGGGGAAAGAGACTGCCTTTAGATGTAGAAGGATGGTGTTGCACCCTCTTGGAAATTTTAGATAAACTCTTAAGCAAAAAGTAGGGTAAATTAATAGGATAATCACCATTAATATGAATTAGCAGTCTGATATGGTAGAAATAAACCAATGAAAACTTGTCCTCACACGTAATGTACATGTGGATGATTAACAAAGCAGTATGGCATTCCTTCTTTACCCAACTATGTGGTATTCCCTTTTTCTAGTTAGGGTTTTGTTTCTCTAGGATTAAAAATGATTCACAAATTCCATAACCACATTCTCCTTCTTCCACCACATTTCCCCGCCAACTAGCAATCTATAGGCTTTAGCAATTGAATGTTCAGTCACAAGCATCAGTAATTTCCAAACTATAGCTTCAAAGCCATCAAAATTATGTGCGAAGACCATTGAAATATGTTCATCGTGCCCCTGGAAGGTTGTGAAAAAGTCAAACCAACCCGCATCTTTGAACCTCTATGCCATTTGAGGGTATACTTAGAGTAATTTTGTGCCCTTGGGCTCTAGTCTGATAATATGGCCGCTCTTCTTTGGTGCCATGCTGCTGATATGGTCCTGTAAACAAATATGAGAGGATTGATTATTTGAATTCTCAGTTCTCATGGGCTATTAAGAATTAAAAATCACTTCTTTCTTCGATTTGATCCCTGCACAAAATAACCGAATTACTAAAATAGAAGGTGATAATTCTGTTATGATTTTCAAACATGTTGATTTGATACAAGTGTGGCATGTACAACTCAATCCCTCATATGTAGTTGTTATTATTGCAACATCAACCCGAGAATAGATCGTGAAGATGGCATGCAGATCCTCTAATCAAAATTTGAGAAACTATGACACAATCAGGGCAGGTTGGCGCATGTAAAAATATGATTATCCTAGCGCTGCAGAAATAACGCTATTCCTGTAGCGCCTTTTCTGACTTGGAAAAAATTTGAAAATTCAAATGATGAATGGACAAGTGATGTGACAAGATTTATCATATCAAATCCTAAACCTTTAAAAACTTCAAAAATCATTTTAAAATACAATAAAAATGGAAAAAATGACCATTTAAACAAAGAGGTAAAAATCAAGTTTGGGAAACAAAGCATAAGAAGGGAGGATTAAGGATTACAGACACTCACTTAATCAAAAAACAAAGTTAGAGACTAACACTTAGCATGTCCTCCTTGGCACATACACCAAACTTGTTTTACATAATCTCTCCACACTAACACTCTTGTCTTCCTTAGGGTTAATAAACCTTATCTATGTTTCATCACGTAAGTACATGACAACACAACTCTAGTGATAGCCTCCAAGTCTACATGTCCATCCTAAATTTGTATTCATCAAACCCTAAGTCTTCAACTCTTGCATCAAAACAAGCACCAATACCTCCATGGAACATCAAAAACAAAACCACCAAGTCATCTTTCAAGCAATGCATCACACCAAGCTCAAGACTCTAATGTTCCTCCTCAACATGTGTTAGGGTTCAAAACCAACCTCCATGAACTATGATCCTCAAACCAAGCATCCTCAAGTCAAGTGTCCAACCTCTAAGGTATATATCACATGGTCCCAAGCTCCTAGGGCTAATTTCCCTCCTCCAAGGGCCTAGTGCTCCTCCTAGGTAAGTACCTCCCCTAATCAAGCAATCAACTTACCCCATTGTCTACACCCAATGTGCTAGTCATCATGTTAATCAAGGTAACAACCTCCTAGGTAAGGGCACCATGCTATAAATCTAACCAAGTTCAAGCATCCACCCAAATTAAATCATCCATATGTCAATGAAACATTGCCAAGGGGCTAAGAGACCTAGTGCTCTCCTAGCAAGGTTAAAACAATTTTAAAGTAAACCCAAAATCTAATGATATCATTAAAACATGTACCTTGACCTAATTGATATGTTCTAATTAGGCGATTCAATCCCTAGTATGGAATTAATTTTCAAAGATGGTTATGAGAAATTGCATTTTGGTCGGAAGAACCCCATGGAAAAAATTCATGGCATGGCTTAATCTTGAAACTATCATCATGACCTTGACCCAAGTGAAAGGTTTGTGTGTTGCTCAAAGTATTTGGAAAGCATGGGAGGTTGCAAAACCAAAACTTGAATAGATAGGCCAAGCTCTAAAATATGTGCTATCATTTAATGACCACTTGATGTGGTGGCCTCCAATATTGTTGCACGAGGGAAAGGCATTGGCCAAGAATGCATGGTTCTTGGCCCTTCATTTTTTTAGATTAGCAGACTTTTTTAGAAATATCTCTTATCCCAAGATGAGATTGGTGCCTTGGCCTACATTGAAAATCAAGGTTTATGCCATCAAACCTAGACCAAATGTTCCTTGATCTAATTAAGGATAATATTCACAACTCTTTTTTATAAAGTTTGGCCTCCATCTCTTCATGCTTGGTGGAAAGATGAGAAATGGAACAAAACCAAGGGTTTAAAAAAATATAATCTCATTGATTTGATCCAGATGGATGTCGGTGGCCTCCCACCTATTCCAACAGGTTCATTTTGGCATTTTTTTCCTAGTTTTTTGGTCCCTGACTTCCGAGGTCGTTTTGAGGCCCTAAACAATGTTTTTGGGGCTCGCCACAATGAAATTGTGGACTGAGTCAAAGTCTAATAACAACATGTGCAATCCTCTGATAGACCTTTCCAACAGGCTATCGTGCGCCTAAAACGAAGATCGTATGCAAAAGTTACAACCCCGGGAAGTTGATGTACTAGCTTACCCCAACATGGCCCACATGAATTTTGGCGCTTCATCTCCTAGGGTTAGGTTTTTGGATGTCTATGGTTTTGGCATTCCCATTTATTGTAAAAAAGGTTTGGAGAGCCTCATTGTAATCATCGTCTTGCGAATGATCGCAATTTTCGCATCTCTTCTCAGAGATAAGCCATCACCATTCTAGCAAGCTTGTTTTCCGTTGAATTTTACAGTTTCAACATATTTCCTTATTAAATAGAAGCCAGTTTTATTGTATCTCTGTTATTTTATGTTAATCATAATAAAAATATGTAGTCATTTCATTCTGCTCATAAAATCCATATCAGTGGTATCAGAGTGGTATGCTCCTTGTCGTTCTTAATGCATGTCCCCGACGAGGTTAGGGTACAAAGAATTGGGTCTCGAGATTGTTTCTCTTGAAGAAAAAATCTCTCGTGCGCCCAAGCGACCTCTCATGGAAGGAGAAAAGAAGGCGACGGGACAGGAGCTCCTTTCAAAATGTTGCTCGAGGAATACCTCACACAACAGAGGAATGAGATGATGGATATTTTTGCGCAAATCCTTCGGCGGCTACCAACAGGCGATGCATCTTCCTTGAGTGGCAGTGTCGCCCCCTTCAAGGTACAAATCAACTTTGACATTCCTATATTTGAAGGTCAGATAGACGCAGATGTTGTAGACAAATGGTTGAATCTACTAGAATGGTATTTTTATGTCCATAACTTTTAGAATAAAGAAAATATTACTTGTGTGCTCCTCAAAGTCGTTCCCCCTGTCAAATATTGGTGGAAACTTTCTATGAGCAAAATGAAATAGAGGAACCCTCATTATTTACAGTTGTGATCACCTGGGAGTCCTTCAAGGATGCTATTAAGGAACAATACTACCCTGCCAGAAGTTATGACTACCTGTATACAAAATGGACCACACTACGGAAGGAAAGAGACAAAACAGTTCCAAAGTTCACAAATATCTTCCATACCTTGTGCACCAACATGGGTATCAAATATTATGAGAGACATATGGTGCTCAAGTATCGCATCAGCATGCATAGATATATCTAGACCGAAATGGATTTTCTGGACATCTCATCCTTAGGCACAGCCTATCAATATGTCGTCAAGATCAAGCAAAAGCTTAAACAAAAAATGCAACAATTTGGGCCTGGGAACTCCTCACAGCCAAAGCAAGGAAAGGGCAGCCCCAACGTGCAGAACAAAGGACATAGCAAATATATACAGCCTCAGGAAAACCAATCCAAGCTGCAAGCAAAGAAGGACACTGGAAAGACAAAGAAAGATATCGGGAAGTGGTGCGACTTCCATAAGAGCCCATGGAATAACACTGTTGATTTCTACTCAAAGCAGTCGTTGGTGGCTGAGGTGAAAGCCTTTGAATCAGATGTGGGTTCCGACTTTGAGTCAGAACCATAAAGGTAGAGACAGATCATTGACGTGGAACCCAGAGCCACAATTTCTACCACCAAGATCTAGCCTGATGAACCAAGCGAACCAGAGGAAGGCGAGCGTCTATTTCATTCACAGATGTGGGTGAAAGGCACCCCATTGCACTTCATCATTGATAGCGGTAGCAAGAAGAAACTCATCTCAGCAGAGGTCGTCAAACGGCTAGCCCTGCCGACAACGCCGCACCCGTAACCCTACACCATTGGATGGCTCCGTCAAGGAAGCGATCTTCGTGTCAGCCAAAAGTTTCATCTTTCATACGACATCAAGCCCTTCAAAGACAAGGAAATAAAGGAACATTAGCAACATAAGAACTCAGCTCAATATTCCTTGAGTTGTGGAGTTTTTCACAACATGGAAACATATCATAATTGAAGTGATTTTTTTCACTTGTCTAAAACTAATCAATGCCATGTTTAATAATGCACAACTTGATATGAGTTTTTATTGGTGACAACTCACCAATCCATGCTAATATATAGGTGTAGCTTGGTGCTTAGGTCCAAAAGGTTGAACAAGATGTGGCGCACCTACACCAATTGGATCACTGGAGGGCACACCTTTCACTTTGAGTAGGGAGCATCAAACTACCCTCCAACTTAGTTGACTCACTCCATAGAAATCCAAGGACTAGAAAGAACACCCTGACACAAAGCTATTCAAATTGTTCATGGGGAAAGGAAGCATTGTTACAGTTAGTCATGTCCTCCCATGCACTGAAATGACAATTTTCTACATTTTCCCTTGTAGTTTCAAAAGCAAAGAAACCTCCAAAGCCCACTCCAAGAAACAATGGATGGACCTTGATCATTCTTAACCCACAACCAACAATGGTTGGGGCCCACCTCCAAGGATCATGATGACCCCACCTAATGTGAGGTCGTTATGGTTTAGTGATTTTTTCCCCATTGAATCCACTTCCATTATACTTCTAATCTTTGACTTTGTCATTTGGATATTGTTTTGCATATCCTTGTAGTATTCCAATTTGGTGGAGAACATTGTATCCATACCTTAATTCCAATGCACATTGATTTTGGTACAACTAAAGGAATATTTAAGCAATTTATAGAATCCAACAATTTCTACCTCCAATAATCACTAATGGTGATCAGTTTAAGATTATTATCATTGGTTGATTGGTATCATTTATTTCACTTGTTTAACATCATGTTTGGTAGAATTTAGGAAAATAAATTGTCAAGCACGAATGTGATAAACTACCAATCAACCTCAAAAAATGAACAATTACCTGCACATGTAGTCATGTCCATACATTATGTTTTACAATCATACTAACCTAACTACATACTAACCTCACACTACTACTATCATTTTGGCCTCAAGAGATATATTTCTACCCACATTGTTTGCTACTACACACACACACACCCAAAAATGATGTGCAGTGGATACACTACCATGAAATAAAATGAAATTTATTGCTTTGTACCTAATATTTGTTGCCATGCACACTTTACACATGCTCGTCTCATTGCAGGTCATTTATCTCGTCGACCTAGGAGCACAACGACACTTTTGTTGAGAACTCAAATCATCTACTAAGTCTTTGTTTATGCATATCCATGTGGCATTGTTGTTTCTACTTGTCAATCTACCCACCAAACTGAATAAATATAATATTGCAGTAAATTCCTCTCCTATTATTAGAATCCAATGACATAGGAAATCAAGTTTCTATTCATTTGGAATTTTTATTTAATTTTATATATTATGAGTCTATCAAAATTTAGAAAAAAAAACCCTAGGAAAACTATTCTACCATGCACAAAATATGGGTTATAGTGAAACTCCAATCAAACCTAAAATTTCTATGTTATTCTTATCAAATTTATGGTTAGAAAGAAAAACTTTTACTATACTATTAGCTTACTCCAACAAAACCCACAAATACTCGACTATTTATTTTTTTGAATTAATATAGTTTATAAAACTTTCTTAATTTATAATTTAAAATTTTATATTACTAAATAATATTTGAAATTAAATCATTAATTTCAATTAAAATATTAAAATAATAATGTGTTCAAGGTTTTATGTCAATAGAGATTTCAACTTAAATCATCAAGTTAAACCGTCGCATAATTAATAATATTTTTTTAATTGAATTTAAGTGGCTTATAAAACTTCTTCAATTTATAATTCAAAGTTTCATGTGAATGGAGATTTGAAATAACTTATATTAAAAACAAAATATAGAAGACCTTTTCCATTTATAATTTATAATTCAACTTAAATCATTAAGTCAAATTAAATCAAAGTCAAAGTATACTAAAAAAAATTAAAAGCCAGTGTCTATTAAAAGCATAATTACATGAAAGGGTAAGAGAAACCAACCTCTTATAATAAATCAAATTCAAACAACTTATCTTTTTAGGCATATGTGTCTACTACACTTTCACAAACCCTATGCTTTTGATTTGTCTAATGTGTGTCTTACTTTAGACTTCATTTAGTGTGATAACTCCACAATCGCTTATCCTTCATTCATCATTAAAAGTGTTTATGATAGTATGTGAGAATTAACCATATATAAATGTAAATATATAATAATCCATATAAGAAAAGAGACTTGAATATTATTCATTGGGATGGAAAAAGTAATGTGTATCTTATAGCTTTGCATAGATGAACGAGGTGTTAAAAATAATTTCACCATAATATATATCTTAATTTTTTATCTTTCAAGGAGTTAAAATGAATCTATGTCAATTATCTATGAATGAGATAAAATATAGTTATGTAACTTGTTGGAATTTTAATTTACGATTTAATTAACTTAAGCTTCTTATAAATCAACTTTATAGCATGACTTTTTTAACAACATGCAATGCTTTTGTGTTATATTTCCAAGTTAAGTTCTATTAAAAAGGTAAGGATAAAGCATGTTTATAGTACTATAAGGTTGTGTGAATTATAATGTTGGATGTATGATCAATGTTATCAAACATTGTACAATGGTTGGCTTTACATGGTGTTAACATTGGAGAGATGTATAGTTGAATTCCATGTGTCATATTGGTTTTATGGCATTTTTCATACATCACTACCTATCCAAATATGATGTATGTCTAGAACCTACACAACTTCATGAATATTATGAATGAGCGTTATTCTCGACGATATTATAAGATATGACCATTAGAATAAATCATTTGTTAATCTAGTGATCTTCTTAAGAGAAAGCAACCAAAGTGAAAATGGTGATCTAGGCTTAAATCCGTGCAGTGTGTGGCAATGAAGTAAATTTTGGAAAATTGAAATTCAGGCAGATATCGGGGATGATAAAGGAGATGGGAGGTTGCTTTAGCTTCATTAGTTAAATTAAGGATATTAGGTGTTAGATTATGTTCTTTGAAATCCTTTTGTCTATTTAATGAATTTTAGCTTCCCCATAAGTTAAGGGTTAAGATGGAAGGTAAGCACGCATAGTTTTATATATGACCATTAAGCTTCCATTCAAATTAGGTAGTGAAAATTCAAGTATAAACTATGTTCTTCTAAAGGAAAACATTTGGACTCTAACATTGGGCCATAGTATTCTTCTTTGAGTTGAATTTGTGGTAAGATGGAGCATCCAATGCTCAAGATTACTAATAGTATATGTAAAAGATTCATCTTGTTATAAGATATGTGAATAATATGATCTAACCACCAATATGGAAAAATCACCACAATCGTTCAAGCCAATCTTACAAAATATATATGTGAAATAAGCCTTATTACTATAAGATATGTGGCACACACAAAAGACATTTTATGTTCTTTTGATTATGAATTATTAAAGTGTGAAGCCATAGAGAATCAAATTCACTTACATTCCTTGTATGTTTAATTGATTGAAATCTTAGATTCATGCTCACATTCTTGACAATTCCACAAGAAGTAATCTTATTTAAAGAATATTATGGCTAGTCATGATTTAGGAATAATAGCCAAAAAGATTGAAAATTAAAAAAGCAGTCACTAGCTCTAAAAAAGTCTCTAGCGATTACACCTAATAGAATGATCATGTTTTTATGTTCAATGCTTTTTTGTCAATGCTCATATCTCTAAACTTGACTAGTTATTTGAAGAGAGTGGCTGATTTAATATATTGAAAAAAGTTTTGGATAATTTGTATTATATGTGGATGCTTTGAACCTCTTGTTTGCAATTGGGTGGATTTAAAGGACAAGTGATTTCTTTATATTAAAATTGATTACATCAGATTTAAAGGACACATGAATCGATTTCCTTCTATTAAAATGCATTAAAAAATAGATGTAAATGTGTACTTGGATTAAAGGACACAAAAAGTGATTTCCTTCTATTAAAATGTATTAAAAAATGGATGTAGAGGTGTGCATGGGTGGGGAGGGCTAGATCAGAAAGCTTGATAAATGGGTGAACTTCATCAAAGACATAAGAAGAGATATCCTTCTATAAAATGGACCAAAGAAATGGATGTAGAGATGAATAAGTGTTAGGTAGCTAGAGAGGTGGTAGTGAGGGCCCATAGTGATAATAGTGGAGGCTATTCAATGTAAGGTGGACTAGATCCACTATATTATTAAATAAGGTCCACTATGGTAGTTAGATATAATAAATGGTTAGTTAGATATAATAAATGTAAGAGGATTTCTTAGAATGTTCTACTTCTAGAAGATTCCCCCTCTAGAATGTTCTTAGGTGATGCTAACACTATATAAAAGGGTTCAAGCAATATAATGGGATATGAAGAGAATTATTGTCTTTGTGTCTTTGGAGCAGTAGCTCAATAGGAGGATGCCCCCTCGAAAAGACACGTGAACAGGAGAGGATCTCTTCCATAATAGGATCCATTGTATGGTGTTTCCCTACCTCAAGGGTTTGGTAATAATAAAATGTGGTTTCTTCTATCTTGCTTTATGGATCTATTGTGTATTTAGTATTTGTGGTGATTATATTTGTAGATATATTCAGGTACATAACAATTGGTATTAGAGCACTTTCCTTGGCAGACATTGTGGAAAAATATTTTTTATTTTTGCATATTTTTTTTCGGAGAAGAAAAAAGAGAGTCGCGACATTCCATAAATTTTTGGTATATTTCTGTGCAAAATTTGTAGAAACCGGTTGTGGATATGATTTCCTCTTAGAAAAACACCTAAGTTGAAAAACGAAATCGTCCCAAACAAAGTCCGAGAAGTCAAGATATTGAAGTTTTAAAATCTGTAATTTTTTAGGGTTTTTTCCGCAGACGACGTCGCGATTTTTTATTTTATTTTTGTTGTAGTTGGAGGCCGAATTTGCCCAAACAAATTACAGATCTGAGTTCCTCTCACAATTTCACCCAATTTAAAAAATACAATCAGCCGAGCCAGAGTCCGGGAAGTGAAGTTATGAGCATTTAAAATTCAACAGTTTTTCAGGGTTTTTTCGGAAAACGCCGCGATTTTCTGTTGTAATTTTGTGATGGCAACGGGACTGCAGAGTTCATAATTTTTTTTAGGGTTCTCAGATGGATATTTCTTCTCAAACCCTCAAAAAAATTCTACAGATTACTGAAGCATTCAAAACTCAATTCTTTGACACATTGTTTGGCAAAGTGCATCATAGATTGCATGACCTTGCAGATGGCCTCAATGATAGTTTTCGTAGTATTCAAGATTCACTGGATAGCATGCATGAGAGATTTATTATGACAGACATCAGAGATAAATATAATCAAGAAAAATATGCTTGGTATGATTTTGAGGCCGATTGTGATGATTGGTATATGGATAGTTATCATTTATGGGATGACAACCACTTTCATATTTTATTTGATGACTCTAATCCACCTTCTGTAGAGAACATCAATGTGACAAATCGGGAGCCAATGATTATTACCAGTTTCCTTCCTGCATATTCTACAGTGCTACCATTCCTTCCAGATTCTGCTACGACCATTTTCCACTATGTGTATGGATCTTCTTATTTGGATCCACATGACAGGTGTCAGTCTTTGGAGCATCATTTTAAGTTGGTTATTGTGTTCCAAAATATTCCATGGGGAGTTCACATGAGCACTTGGACATGGGACTCGGGTTTACAATGGCGGTTGGATTACTTTAGCATGGTGGCTTTCCTTTCTACATAGGACCTTGGTTCTCTAGTATTCTTCAGTATTATGGTCCACAATTATCCATGGGACCCTGGTATATGGTTGTACAACAAGCATTGAGGACAACGCTTTCATAAGGGGGATGGAATGTTAGGTAGCTAAAGAGGTAGTAGTGGGGGCCCAGAGGGCCCATAGTGATAATAGTGGAGGTCAATCAATGTAAGGTGGACTAGGTCCACTATATTATTAAATAAGTCTCATTATGGTAGTTAGATATAATAAATGTAAGATGACTTCTTAGAATGTTCTACTTCTAGAAGATTCATCATCTTTCTTAGGTGATGGTAGCACTATATAAAGGGGTTCAAGCAATGTGATTGGATATGAAGATAATTATTGTATTTGAAACAGTAGTTCAATAGGAGGATTCCCCCTCGAAGAGGCAAGTGAACATGAGAGGATCTATTCCATAATAGGATCCATTGTATGGTGTTTCCCTACCTAAAGGGTTTGGTAATAATAAAGTGTGGTTTCTTCTATATTGCTTTGTGGATTTATTGTGTATTCAGTATTTGTGGTGATTATATTTGTAGATCTATTCAGGTACATAACAATACGTAGATAGAAGGGAGCTAAACTACAAAGCTCATTGACTAGGTGGACTTCGTCAAAGACACAAGAAGTGACTTCCTTCCATAAAAATGAACCAAAGCAATGGATGTAGAGGTGAGTACATAGCTACAAAGGGGTTAGATCACAAATCACAATCCATGGTGTTATATTACTTTGCACTATTGACCTCATATATTACTAACTTTCAAAATTATCCATGACAACATAAGCTAATACTGCAAGCCACTTAGAGAAACTTACCCCAAGTTTAGATACTTCAAATGAAGTTATCAAACACTTTTGTTTTATTTCCCATTTGATTTTATTAATCCTATCCTCTTCTAGAATTTTGTTATTTACAATGGATATAACAAACAACAACATATCAGGCTCACTATCTCCTCATGGTGGATGCAGGATTTCAAGTGCAATCTCTTGAACAGAATTTGACATCTCTTTCTCGGATTCCTATTATAGGAGACCTGGAAGGAACACAATAGGCACATCTTTAAAAATGAGTCCTTGCAGCTCCACACAATCTGGCATAAAATCAAGCTGGACATTTCCAAGACAGTACTTGCAAGCAAATGGCATGCAAAGGACTTTAAATGTGATGATAAGGAAAAGAGATTGTTGGCTAATTGGATCTTTGTCTCCTCCATCCCAACCCCCATTCCCTCTCGTCTCCCCTTCCTCTTCCACTTCCCCCTCTCCCAGCTCCTGGTCCCCCCCTCCTGCAGGGTTTGTGAAGCTCAACTTTGATGGTGCCTCTTGCTGATTAATTGGGTTGGTTGTCATTGATGTCAACCCTTGAAGAAAGTCTGGTAGCACAAAGGTTCGATTAATGGACCCAAGTTTGTTTGATGTATAATGGTATGGGTTTTTATATATTTGCAGGTAAGACTATTCTATATGGATAGTACATGTCATGCCATTTCTGGTGGTATGTGGAATGTCACATAACTCCTCACGATTTGAGAGTTATGGCCTTACGAAGTTGAAGGACCCTTATATGATTGGCTTAAAACCCCAAAAGGTTAAAAAAGTCAAAGTGCTTGCAAAAAAGAAATTATTTAAATAATAAGGTGAAGTGACAAAGTCAAAGAAAATTATTTAAATAATAAAGTGAAGTGACAAAATCAAAGAGGATTATTTAAATAATAAAGTGAAGTGACAAAGTCAAGAAAGATTATTTAAATAATAAAGTAAATAGAGAACTTTCTAATTATGGAAAATGGTTATAAAAAGGTTAACCCTAAAATGAGGAAAATGGGTTAAGTGGTCAAGTGGCTATTTGATACATGGACAAGTGGAAAATTGGGCAAATTTGGGCATACGTGACTATGTGGACAAAGTGGCATAGAAGATGCTTCTAAGAAAGCTACTTGGGGAGTATAAATAAGAGGCAAGGCTCTCTCTTTTTAATCACACTTAAGCAAATTGAATATCTACATGTGACTGAGGTAACCAAAGGATATCTAAGCCGAATTTCAGAGGGAAGGTGAAGTAAATAAGGCCGAAACTCAAGGGAGAATAAATTATTTTGATGATGTTTTCTAAGGTATGTTATTTACAGGTCATCTCACCATTTTCACAATAATTTTTTTTCTAGAATGATTCAAACCGTGAAATTGAGAGGCCATTGAGGAAACATATTCAAGTAGTTGTGGTACGAATTTCATCTTGCGGGTCGTTGTATTTTTTGAGTTACACTCCGTGGAAAATAGGGTTTGTGGCTAGTCCTGAAACTACTCTAAACCAACTATTTCAGGTAAAAATGTCATAAATTCTTCATAATAGATCTAAATTCAGTAAGACCAAATGTGTTGGTTAGAGTATAGTTTGTATTATTCTGTGTAAACTTTTCAAATCCATACAACAAATATTTTGTGCGGGATGCGCTCTACAAGTTCGCTCTCTAGAATAAGCCAGAATTCAACAAGGTATGTCATTTTTGCTATAACTCCTTTTCTGAGAGGTTCCAAGTAGTGACACCTGGTGGAATTGCACAAAACATATTGAAAAACATTGTATACTATTTTCATATATTTATTCATTACAGGTACATAGTTATGATTATTTCAAATTAGGGTTGTTGACTAATCCAAAACTAGTCATGTGAGACTAAAATAAAGTTTGATGAAAATGTTAGTCTCTTGTTGTTAAAGTTAAGGAAGGTTTTCAAGTTGAGGTACAGGTTGGTGCATGGTCGATGCACTTGTTTATGGTACAAGTTGATTACGGGTTGTTTGGTACATGTTGGTGCATGGTTGATGCACTTGTTTATGGTATAGGTTGATTACAAGTTGAGGTATAGGTTGATGCATGGTTCAGGTTATTGGTACAAGTTGTTTGGTGCACGTTTACAACAGTATATCTCACAGTGATAGTGTGACAGTGGTTCCATCATTCTACTTATACGTTGGGGCGGTTGGACGGGGCAAGGACAGGTGGTTGTAGCCACATTCCGGTTGTAGCGGGAGAACATAGGGGGTTGTAGCCTCCTTCTGGTTGTAGATAGAGAATTGGGGAATTGGAGCTTCCCTCATGTTGTAGCCCGAGAAACTAAGGGGTTGGAGCCTCCTTCTAGTTGCAGCTGGAAAACAAAGGAAGTTGGTGCTTCCAATGAATGTAATTTTTCAAGACATATAAGAAAAAACATTATGTGGTTTTCTCCCACTTTGGGTTTCCACGTAAAAACATTGGTGTATTTTGTATGTGTATGATTGTTCATTTGTTCATTGTTTATTTAATCTGCAAACATTGGATGATAATGCTACATTGATATAACACTTGCATTATATGGTTAAAAAGGATTGCATTGCTCTATTACTGATTCACCCCCCCCCTCTCAGTGATCCAACACCTCCAAGAGAAACATGGGCCCTGCAAACTTTGAGGTGTCTTCCGAAATGACTATGGTGACATTATCAAAATATGTACGGATTATATTGGATCCAACACCAATAATGGAGATGAAATTTTGGGATTGTTGAAAGGTCTGAATATCTCCCTTGAAAACCATTTTAACAAATTAATTGTTGAAGGGCATTCGCTTCTTACAATCAGAAAACTTTCAAAGAACTAGCATCTAGAATCTATGTTGGATATTCTTCTTGAATTCATTCTCTGATCCAATGCCATTGTCCCCTTTCATTTCAAATGAAAAGCCAACAAAGTGGCGGACTACCTTGGAAATGAGGGAGTTTCCAATCCCACTTCTTCCTTTGACTGTTGTTGGGATGCTCTAACAAATGGATCTTTGAAACAACAATGCCACTACCTAGCCCTCCAAGACCACACTCACTCGGATGGGGTGACAAATGGCACCAATGGCCATGCCAAAATTGCAAGTGGCGCATGTTACATGAGGAGTATTCCGATGAAGGGAGTCTTGTTCGTCACCTCGCAACCATGGTTGATCAATGTTATCTCATCTCTGCTCGTACCATTTTCTCAGGGTATGAATGTTGATTCGATTGTTAGAGATGTGCAATACAGAGTTCCTTCTCCTCCCACACTCAACCATTATGATCTCATTGACAACTAGTGAAGTGGAGTATGACCTTGTCCTGGGCGACATCATGGTTGAATGTTGGGAAAAGTTTGTTAAGGAAGGCCTGCAGTCTGAGGTGTTAGCACTAGAAGTTGCTCTTGGACTGCTCAAGTGCAAACCTAGCACATCATGAATAAAAATGTTTTATTGGATAACTTGGGTTTTTGGAAATTATGAGAGTGGTTAAATTAATCAAGAAAGCAATGAAATCATTGGGCATGGAGTCCATGAAAAGAAACTGTAATCTTGAACTAACATCCTATGTGCAACAAATCATATCAACAAAGATGGGATCAATTACAATGCTTATAAAAAGATGGAATGAAGAAATAAGAAAAACAAAACTGAAAATGATCAAAGAGCATCTTGATCTTCAATACATATGAAAACAAGAGGGGAAAAAATAGTTTTCAGAAAACCTTTCTAAAGTTGAATTAAAACTCCGATAAGCCTGTGGCAAGGGCTAGAGCATATCCTATACAATAACCCTCTCAACACAGAAATTGCAGACATATAACCTGTAGCAGCAACACATATCCAAGAAGATGAAAGATGGGAAAATGACTTACACATAAAAGAGAAAACAAATTGATACATAACTTCATTTTCAACTGAGGTCTTTTACATAAAAAAGCAGCACATGTCTACAACTTAAAATCAAATAATTTCCATGCCTTTCTAGCTCCCTCATAGATCTTGAAATTTTACCCAAACGTCTCGGGTCTCTCCTCCCATATTTTTCCAAGAGATCTCTCCTTATTTAAATAGACAATAGCATCCAAATGACTTAAGGAGGTAAAATCCCATCTCCTCCATTGGATTCTAATCCTTGGAGATAGGTGGCAACAATCAAAGAGACAAAAATCCAACAAACCGCTAATTTTTAGGAATTTGTTGGAAGTCATTAATAAAATGTCTCCACCTCATTGCATAAGGCCTTTGATGGAGCTAAATCTTAGGTGTGGGTGTCCCTTGAAATTTAACTTATCCTTGAGAAGCCATTCAAAAACTCCTTGACAGGTGGCAACCTCCCAACAAAGCGAATATCAAAACTGTGTCTGCTACAGAAAATTAGGTAGCGTTGTTGTAAAATAGTTGGTAGCACCACTTCTATGTCTAATATATCTCAAACCATAACACATTTTGAAAAACTGAGAGAGGTTTTTTTTATTTGGAATGTTATGAACAAAAACCTCCTCCAGTTTTCAAAAATACATTCTCAATTGTTCATAATCCAAATTTCAAGTTAGTGACTCAAAACTGGTAAAATAACTCTACACAATTCATTTCTGCCAAAATTTAGGTAGCGCCCACCTGTGTGTCTGCGTGCAATTCGGTAGCATAAATCCATGAGTGATTTTTATGCTTGGAACCTTGTGAGAGTGTTGTCAATGCTTGTTATTGACACTTGGCACCTTAACCAATCTTGTGCTAACATAGGCTCCATGGGGGATAGAGTCCTCCCTGTGAGGTTCTAAGAACTCTTGTAGTTTCAGTGCCTTATCCTTTGGGCTTGTGGAGTCATGCTCGGATGCATCATGCTGAAGACAACATACTGACAACTTATATTACTCTACTTTGAAACAGAAAGCAAACACACCTGCTCTTGATGGAGCTTATTTATGTACAAAACCTAAGTTAACTGACTTTTACAATGGGCTAGGTGAAGGCAAACTTCCACCAAATCCATTCAAGCAACTTGTTGACATGAGTCTTTATAATGCCAATGATTGACAGCAGACAAGAGAAATATGACAATGGTTTGAAAACATTTCCTATATCTCCTATGACCGTTGCTGACACAATAAAGTTTACAAGTTCCAAAACATTTGAGAAATACAACTCCATATACACCCCTTCAGGGTCATGAAAATGGTGAAAAAACACATGGGACTGATAGCATATTTATTTTTCCACTTCAAGTTGTTTACTGTAAACTGTGGATACAAGTGGAAGAAGGATTGACGTAGGTGGCTGTTGATCCACTGATGATTGTTGATTTACTTCTGGCTATGTATAAACGATCTCTTCATGTGCCTCAACTAAGGGTTGCTCCAGGTCAAATCTTCGGGTTATGTCTTTTGTGACAAGGCCAACCTCTGCATCATACTTGTTAGAATATAGAAGATGGTGTGCTCGTTTTACCATTGACGATACCCTCGTCACCCAACCACAGGCTGAAGCCTCCCTCCAAGCACCTTAACCTTGACTGAGAATTCCTCCGGAAGCAAACCCTAGGCTAGATATCCAAACAAAGGACAACGCATCTCTCCCCAAGGATAGTGCAACACAAAAGACTAATCAGATGTTCCAAACCCTAGCCAAGAGATATCCAAGCCAATACTGAAACTAGCTGCTGCTGCAGCTGCACCTACAACCCTCCTCCAAACCTACGCACCAACTGCAACTGTAGTGCGCACCAACTGGGAAAACTGCAGTCCTGTGATGTGACAAATGAGAACTGGTGCCCTGTATTTATAGTAATCCTGTCAGTTTGCTGGGGCCGACTTCTCCTTCTGGGTATGTGTCTATTCAGTATATTATTATTATTTCTGGCCGACTTCTTCTCTTGGAGGCTAATAGCTTAATATAAATTATCTTCTTGATCCGACAAGGCTTCTAGGGTTATTAGCCAACTCATTATGGTTTCTCTTGCTTTTCGGAGTCTTCTATTCTCGTCAGGTTCACACATGGGGGTAAATACCTCCCGCAGCTACCATAATATTAACACTCCCTCCTAGCTAGAGAGGTAATTACAGGTAATGGACTTGAGCACAAAACATACCATTTACCCGGTAGCATCAATATAGTCATCTAGACTACTTCATGACTAGATCATGAGCATCACCATCACTATCAATTGCATCATCTCTCGAAACCATACTTCATCTGAGTAGTTAGATATGATGCTGGATAAGTCACTCTCACCATAGAGTGATACAAGAGGAGTAAAAGCTTTGAACTGTTTTCCGTCTAGAAAATCTTTGTTCATCATTCATCTGAATGATCATCTCCAATAATCTGTCGATAGTCTTCAAGGCAATTAGAACAAGGATAGAACACACCTGTGTCTATTCATAGTAGTACACAACTACAATTCTGTGGTTAACTACCACATCAAGTAACACACAAGTACTTGATCAGCAACATATAGTTGCGAGCAGTGAAACACATTCACCACAATAGTCCTCATATATTGTCATATAGTCTTCATAACAAACATCTGAGAGCATCCTGCATAGAAACAATGTTATGATAAAAATTGTATCATCTGGGCCAATCTTTCACTCACGTCTGTGAGATCTGAAAGAATGTCTGCCACCATAGTAGTCTTCATCTGCATAGAAACAATGTTATCACAAAAACTGAATCAACTGGGCCAATATTTCATTCACGTCTGTGAGATTTGAAAGAGTGTATGTGTCACACACCCACTACGGTATAGTAAAATTCTTGTTTTTCCTCAAGGGACAGAATCCCCGAAGTCCTACGGGGGCCTAGCGCAAGCTAGTTCTTCCCTATTCACCTCTCTGTGATCGTGGGTCATGACCACAGACCGAACAAGTATGGTGTCCTTTCGCTCTTCGTGGCTCGGCACTACCAAAGTGTTTTGTCTTTCGACTCTGCAAACCCCGACATAGCGAAATGTCGAACCCTGATAGGGATAGCGAGTATAAGATCCTTGTTTGGGTCTTCTCCTTGTGACCAC
This sequence comes from Picea engelmannii, assembly GCA_009831015.1. NCBI lineage: Eukaryota > Viridiplantae > Streptophyta > Pinopsida > Pinales > Pinaceae > Picea > Picea engelmannii. The sequence goes on from ML785978.1 coordinate 371,095, forward strand.
ATTCCATGACCCTCGTCAAAGACTTTACCAGCCCTTCACGATTCGGGAAATCACGATGCATGACTCCTCCCTTCCCATTCAAATCCCCGAAATTCATGAAGTCTCCCAGGTTTCCCTCCAAAGGAGATCAATGGTTGTACGCCTCCCCTGATCCGACAGTCCATATTTCCTTCGGGACTTCTCTTTGACACTTTTCACTGCTCTCAACCTCGCAGGTTGAAGCGTCGAGCTCTCGTGCTCTTTTTCTCTGAAATCCCGAGACGCAAAAGTCAGCAATAGTTGACTTCCTCTTTCCACTTCTCGCAACTCGCCACTTCGTAAGTCCAAGGGTTGAGTTCTCATGCCCTTCTCCCGCAAATCCCCGAGACACGAGAAGTCAACGGAGCATTGACTCCCTTCTCTAGGTGATGCGTGTCCACCCGTCAATCACGCAGGCCCCACCTTGAAGTTTTTCCATGTGTTCTCTCATGCTCGGCTCTCAGCACTTCGCTACTCGTGACTTGGAGCACCCAATCTTTGGGCTCTTACCTTGCGAACCTCCGAGTTCACGAGATCCCTGGATCTCTGCCACCTGTCCTCCAACATGGACGGTATTGATAGCCCCTTGCGATTTTGGGGTTTCCAATGTCGAAATGTACTCTTCCTCAAGATTCGCAATCCGCCAAATCCCGATATGCTGATATAATGACAGTTGGCCCTACAATGGGCACTTTTCACCTTGTCGGGACTCTGGACTTCGCAGTCCCGAAGTGTATGGACTTCTTGTCCCCGAGATTCCCGATTTCCCGACGGATGACTTTCCTTTCGGGACTTTTCCCGAATGCTCCGATTGTCGCGACGCGTCCTCCTAAGATGGACGGTCTGGATCGCTTCTCGCGATTTTGGAGTTTCTGCTACTGAAATGTTCCGGCATCTTGTCCCTTCGATCTCTGAAACGTCGATGGGCTCCTGATCTTGCTCACGTGTCCTCCTATGATGGACGGCTCATATTGATTTCGGGAATTTCACTATGAAAATTCCTGACCTCATGTCATCGTGACTCTCGATTTCACGAATGCCCATATCCTGATGGCCACGCCTCTCGTTGGGATTTTCAACCTCCTGTTCACGAGGGCTTAACCCTCATGCATCTCTTAACAAATCCAATGGTTGTCGGGTTTTTCTGGCTAAAATCTAATGGCTCAGATCTGTCCCACGTCGTGCATTCTCCCACTACTTCATGGATGTGGAAAAATCAACGGTCGAGATGTTCTCATGGACCTTGGGGGTCTACGATCTCGATTTCCTTGATATTCACGAAGATAGAGGAAAAGGGCAAGGTATGTAACGCCCTTGTTTATTTCGTCAATCTAACGGTCGTGAATGACCATGGGTCTTCCGACGGAATCTCGTCCGTCGATCGATTCTTATCCCTACGTTGCTACTTCAGGATTTTAAGAGGGTCGTTCCTCCTTGTACAGGGTTGTTAAGACTTGCACTTCAAGTCCCTTTTCCGGGTTCTTGGTAAACCCTTCCAAAGAGGGAATCTCTGTGAAGAGATCTATTCTGGGGCATCCTGGAGATAGATAAGGGGAAACAACTTCCCAAGAACGGGCTGGAAGCCTGACTTGGTTCAACTTAGGCATAATTAGATTCATTTATCAACATAAGTCATGCGTGGTTTCCTCTGTTATAAGCATATATCTATTATTTCTTATCAAAACACTACACAGACATTCTTACACTGAAATCGTTCACAATTTCACAGTTCTATGAGCATATATGTTAGTATATGAATTTCAAGATGCAATATGTAAAACACTTATCAGAAATAACACCAGAAGTGAGTGCAACTGCTGAGAGGGGTGCTTGTTTCCACCCAACCGTAGGCGTAGCGACTCCCAGGGGATTTATCACTAGCCACCCCCGAGCTGAGACCAAGATGTTGTGAGACTGCATCTCTCTATCTACCAATGACTAGAAGCGAAGGTTGCAATCCTTCCTCTCTTCTATCACTCACTCTGCGTAATGCCAGAGTTGCCCTCGCGTCTGCCATTCGCAATCGCTTCTACCCCACGCCTTATCCTCTTACGAGGTTGCGTGTGGCGCGATTACCCTCGCGTTGATCAGGCCTGACGGCTCTATGGATAGGTTGTTCACCTCCCCATCCCTCATTAAGCCATCAACCTGTCAGTCTGCAAGGCATTAAATTCAGGGCCAGCGAGTCGCTTTTGGTTCTCCAGGCCAGTGGATTCCAAATACGGTATTAGTGCTCGGTGGAAGTTAACGCCACCTTTCCAGGTTCCCTCCACCGCCATCGTGGTCTCTTTTTCTACACATCCCCTCTCAGCAGTCCTGCAATAATATTCAAAATGTTATTCACATTCATTTACCTTTTCCTCAAGGTCCATTTACATCACATATTCACATTTATAAGTTCGCCATAGTTCTTGGCCAGTCCAGTTATATTTACAAGCTGGGGGAAACAGGGTGTTACAATTCCCTCCCCCTTAAAAAGGAACAACGTCCTCGATGTTCTTATATACTAATATGATTGGTATGTGCAGAAGTAAACAAAATCGGATATGCCTGTCTCATGGCATCCTCCATTTCCCATGTAGCCTCATATGGGCCAAAATGCTTCCACTGCACCTTGACCTGTGCAATGGTTCGGTTCTGGAGCGAGGTTTCCTTTCTATCCAATATACATTGGGGTTCTGGTAGAAATTCTCCCTCCGGTTCTACTTGGATCACAGACCAGTCAATTATATGATTAGCATCATGTACATATTTCTTCAATAATGAAACATGGAAAACATTATGTGCTTTTACTGTGGGAGGAAGTGTTATCCGATAGGCTACAGATCCCACTCTATCTAGAACCTCAAAGGGTCCACAATACCGGGGTGCCAATTTGTTACAAGCTCCCATTTTCAGAGAACTCCTTCTGGGCTTAATTCTGAGATATACATGGTCTCCCATTTTGAATTCTCTTGGAGTTCTCTTTTGATCGGCATAACTTTTCTGTCGGTTCTGAGCGACCTTCAGATTTTGTTTGATCTGAGTCACTTGTTGTTCCATTTCTTTCAACATGTCAGGTCCAAAATAAATCCTATTTACATAATTACTCCAGCTGACTGGAGTATTACACGGTCTACCATAGAGGACCTCGAAGGGACTCATCTTTAAGGATGCTTGGTAGTCGTTGTTGTAGGCGAATTCTACCAATGGCAGGTAGTCTTCCCATTTCCTGGGTTGATGCATTACATGCATTCTTAACATATCCTCTAATATCTGATTCACTCTTTCTGTCTGTCCGTCGGTTTGAGGGTGATAGGTAGTGCTAAACAACAATTTGGTCTCCAAACTAGCCATCAGTGATTTCCAAAAATTGGAAGTAAATTTTGTGTCTCTGTCAGATATTATCTCTCTCGGCATACCGTGCAGTCGAAATATCTCTTTCATGAATATCTGGGCGATATCTATCGCCTTCCAGGTTGATTTGACAGGGATGAAATGAGCGGACTTTCTCAGTTTATCCACCACCACCATAATGGCATCATTTTGTTTGGTTGAAGTTGGTAGTCCAGTGATAAAATCCATGGAGATGGTTTCCCATTTCCATTCTGGGATGGGTAAAGGGTGTAATAGTCCTGTTGGGTGTCGATGTTCTGCTTTAACCTGTTCGCACTCTAGGCATTGGGCCAAATATTTGGCTATGTCTTTCTTCAATCCAGGCCAATAAAACTGTTTCTGGGTGGCAGTGATCATTTTCTGGTATCCTGGGTGACCAGTGTAGGGTATTTTATGTAGTTCATCCATGATGAACCTCTTCAAGTCGTCACGATTTGGAATGTACATTCTATCTCTGTAGGTGAGCAGACCTCCTTCAGTCATCTGGTAGCCTTCATATTTTTCTCCAGTGGGTTCTTGTTGTAGGTATAGGGTCACAATCTGAGCGAAGGAATCTGTTTCTTGTGCATTTATGACTCTGTTCTTGACATATGTCTCGCAGGTACTCACCACTGCCAGGTGAATTGTTCTCATGCTTCTGCTAAGGGCATCAACCACCCTATTTTCCTTCCCTTTGATGTGTTTGATTTCAAAATCAAATTCGCTAAAGAGGACCATCCATCTGGCTTGTCTAGCATTGAGCTTTGGTTGGTCGAACAAATACCGTAATCCACAGTGATCTGTCATAAGTACAAATTTCCTTCCCAAGAGGTAATGCCTCCACATTTTTAAGGCATGCACTATGGCAGCCAGTTCTAGATCATGAGTCACATAATTGACCTCATGTTCATTCAATTTTCGGGATTTATAGCAGATCACCTTTCCTTCCTGCATAAGGACTCCTCCGAGCCCTTCCTTATAGGCATCTGTGCACACAAGGAAGTCAGCTTCTAGGTCAGTGATTTTCAACACGGGTGCATGGGTTAGTAGATGTTTCAAGGTTTGAAATCTTTCTTCACATTGTTGTGTCCACATGAATTTTTCCCCCTTCTTCTGGAGGGCATTGATTGGACAATCAATCTTGGAGAAATATTTTATAAATCTCCTATAGTGTCCCGCCAATCCCATAAAGGGTCTGATGTCTGAAACATCCTTTGGGGTAGGCCATTCCATGATAGACCTGATCTTGTCAGGATCTACTGCTACCCCTTCCTCGAATAGAACATGTCCCAAGTAATGTATTTGCTTCTAAAAGAAGTCACATTTGTTGAATTTAGCATAAAGTTGATGCTCTCTTAGCACTTGCAGCACAAGTCTAAGATGCTCTTCATGTTTTTCTCTATTCTTGGAGTAGATTAATGTGTCATCAATGAAAACTAGTACAAATTTATCTAAAAATTTACTGAGTACATTGTTCATTAAGCACATGAAAGTGGCAGGGGCATTGGTTAACCCAAATGGAACTACCACAAACTCATAATGACCATACCGTGTCCGGAAAGCGGTTTTATGGATGTCTTCACCTTTAATTCGGACTTGATGGTATCCCGACCTCAAGTCAATCTTTGAGAAAATAGACACTCTTCCCAACTGATCGAATAGATCATCGATCCTGGGCAAGGGGTATTTGTTCTTTATGGTTACTTTATTGAGTTGTCTATAATCTATACACAGGCTAAGGGTGCCATCCTTCTTTTTCACAAACAGGACTGGTGCTCCCCATGGGGACACGCTGGGTCGAATATAACCCTTATCCATCATCTCTTTCAATTGTAATTTGAGTTCAACTAACTCAGGTGTGCTCATCTGGTAGGGTGTCCTAGACATCGGCACCGCTCCTGGTGCGAGTTCTATCGAGTAGTCAATGTCTCTTTTCGGAGGTAGACCCGGTACCTCTTCTGGAAACACATCTCTGTATTCTCTCAGGATAGGGTGATCATCAGGGCTGGGTTTAGCGCCTTCGATTGTTTTTAGCACCTGTATTGCATATAGGGGACATCCCTTTCGGCAATACTTTCTCATTTGCAGGGTTGATATTTGTCTCACCGAGACCAATTTTCGGATCCCTTGGAGGGTTATCCTTTTTCCTTCTTTGCTCACACATTCTAAGGTTTTATGGTAACAGTCCAGTTTGGCTTTATGGGCGGCTAGCCAGTCCATACCAATCAACAGATTGTATGACCCCAGGGGTAATACATTAAGGGTTGCTTGGGTGGGGAATTCACCCAACCTTAGTTGGCAGGCTGGTATGACCTCTACTACCTTTATTTTGGTTCCAGTGGCTAACTGTACCAACCATGGCTTAGATTTCTTCTATGGCTGTAGTTTACACTTATCAACAGCTCTAGGGGCTATATAACTCAAATTTGAACCAGGGTCAATCAAAACAGACACTAGATGGTTGAAAATCATACCTTCTATTTCCACCACTGAAGCTTGGTGGTCAGCTTGGTTATTATCCAAGGCTGCATAAATCTGTGGCACACTCCTCGCCACATCATTGACTGTGGTAGCTTCCTGAATGTTATAAATTTTTCGACTGTTCTGTTGTTGGTGTGGACAGTCTCTCAGGAGATGCTCTTCTCCGCAACCCCATCATTTCAGAGGTTCTCTCTTTGGGTTATCAGTCTTCACTGGTACAGGTCCAGAAGTTTTATTTCCGTCTGATGATGGAAAGTTCTGTTGGAGTACACTCCGGGCTGGATAGTTCATTCTGGGGTTCTTCTTGTAGTTTTTAAATCCTGAGGATTTGATCCCCTTTTTCTGAAATCTCAAACCACTCT
>ML785978.1:405688-435964 GCA_009831015.1 Picea engelmannii
ATGGCAACTGTTGTCATGTTATGTTAAATTATATCTCGTAACAAAACTTGCAACCTACCTACTGCTATGTATTTTTCCATTACATCTCAGAAAAATAATGGCAACCAGCATACTGTTATGCCGTCTTTAATTTAAATCTCGAAAGAACAACTCCACCCTACAGACTGTTATGTTATATTACATAAAATTTCAGACGAAAAATCCCATTGCACAGAATATTGTGTTGTTCTAAAATAGATCTTGTAAGTACTTCGCCGTCGGTGTTATTCAAAAACAAAACTTAAAATAAAAAGTTCAAACGTATGTTGCATGTATTTATTAGCTTAAACCTCAATAACAGTCTTCTGTGATGAATTATCACAGAAATTTACTCGCCCCTGCGATAAATTCCCCTAACATGGCGATTGAAACAAAAAAGTAATGAAAGAGAGGTCAAGAGATCGCAACCCAACTCACCAGAACGGATTCCGCAGGCAAAATGTCGCCAAACTAAAAATCAAATTCGAACAAAGTTCACAGATCTGAGCACTGCTAGTGACTCTCTAAGCCCAAACCCTGCTTCCAGTGGAGAAACTGGTCACGGGTTCAAACCACGGAGCAGGCAAGGATCCCGATATTTTTGTAGCGTATTCAACTTTGCCTTTGAAGTTTGCTATGAATGGCCCTCAGGGTCTTTAGTGGATATGATTTATATCTTAACTCGGAATCGGAATCTATAACAGGTTAAAATAATTTAGGTGAAAACTTATTTAAAAAATTCTAGGTAGGATTTAAAAGTTACGCCTAAATGTTGTTTACAAATTTTGCCCTTAACCTTTTAATATGTTAATTTATTTTTCAAATATAAATTATTTTTCTTTAATATAAGTATGTTACATCTTTTTTCCATTATGAAAAGGAGAATGCCATGTTGTTTTCATGTACCTTTAACGTCTAAGGAATGATGGATTGGTGGTCTTGTGTTGCTTTTGGATGTAGTTGGAATGAGGTTGGCACACAATGAACTTTTTCTAAATACGGAAAACTAGTTAATATAGAGAACATAAATATTTAAGAGGACAATGTACATTATAGTTTGGGTAGGGAGAACAATGTTTGAGGAAGGATATGTTGATGTTTTTATGTTGTTTTTGATGGTATTGAAATGAGATTGGGTTAGGATAAGGACTTTCTCATAAACTTTAGGGAAAAATAGTTAATGTAGCGAACATCAATATTTAAGAGGACATTGTACATTGTAATTGGGATTAGAGAGAGTAGTATTTGAGAAATGATGGATTGATGGTCTTATAGTGTTGTGTATGGTGTTGGAATGAGATTGGCCCACCATCAACCTTCTCTCAAACTCTAAGAGAGAAATAGTCAATATAGAGAACATAACTATTTAAAAGGGTGATGTACATTGTAGTTTGGGTTAAGGACAATATTGTTTTCATATTCATTTGAGGAAGGTCTTAAGAAATATCTTGAATTATTGAAATTAATATGAACAATTTTAAGAATTGAAAATTTGTAAATGATCGGTTTGTTACATCTTCATCCTCTTCTTTATGGGTTTTCAATTGTAATAACATGTACAAGGGATTGGATCTTTTGGCATGATTGAATCGATGTTGACGTCACTTGCTTCATAGAAAGGGGTAGGGATCTTTGTCAATATTTCAGGGTTGGAACGATATATGTCCTTTTTTGAAGTTGTCTTGCAAGAATTAATCTTGACCTTTATGTTTGTTGTTTTTTCAACAAACCTTGAGAGACATTATTCTCAGGGCAAGCATCTTTCATATGGTGTGTCTATTAACAAACTCTACCTCGAAAAGTTGTGCTTTTGGAATACAATGCCTAATTCAAAATTGGCATAGATTATGATAGAGGTAATGATTTCCTTTTGACCCTAGACCCTAGTTTGTGTTAGACTTAAATTTGTGGAACGTGCATAAAGATAGGGAGATATTATCGAAATGATTTTTAAAAAACCAATCAATTTTATCATATACCATTGTTGGTGATAACACAAGGACATTGCCATTAGATGTAGCCAATGACATGATGTGTCTAATTCTCACAAACTCTACACAATAACCATTGGTCTTACATAATATCCCTAACTAATATAGATTCATGTATTCCCAAAACCATAATACAATTAAGGGGCAATGATCTACTCATGTATGAATTGCCCAAGTACATAATTTGCATATACAATCTCAACATCTCTTGGTTTGTTCTCTTCCCTCCTAGTGACTCTCTAACTCTCTAGAGTTGGCTCCACAACCTGAGTAGATAACTTCTCTCCATTAACTAGTGAATCCAACGTGAATGTATATCATATTGTTTATTTATTTTGCTCTTTATTTTCCTAACTCTTTGCTTACGTATCAAGCTCTTAAACCTGCATGTGTAGCTGTTGTGAGACATAGATGGTTTATAAGACACTACCTGCACCAAAAACTTTGTCAATACAAAGACTAGCTTTAGGGTACAACTCCCTAAATTAATGTTATAGCATCTTACCTCACTCTAGGACTAACATCGTCAATGATTTTGGTGACATGCCTTGCAAGTCATCTTTGGCTTATAGTTGTTATATTGTTTTTCCCATTAGGTGGTTCAACCTCCACAATTACTTTGGCCTACATCCCCTGGCTTGTCATAAGTAACCCATCAATAGCCACTTGGGGGCTGAGCAACCACGAAGAGAGTTTAGGTCCCATCATCGACACTGATTCAATACACACTGTCCAATACAACTCCATGTAGGGTTGACCCTAAGACCTCCCAAAGTCCAAGGATCAGAGGAGGTTTGGCAAGCCAATTCCTATACTGGACTTGCAATGGTTATTTATATGATGTTATAAGCTATTTTACTATAATGGCATATCTCTATGTTGAGATTGTGTTCTACATTAATAGTTATTAATACTCTTCTTCTTTGTCTCGCAACTATTTGTTTTTCATCTATGCATTGTTTCCTTTCATATTCAATTTCACCAATCTATACACTCATCATCTTCTTGTTTCATGCTCAGACATCTTTATCACATTCTTTGTTTTGCATCTATTTATTTCCCCTCTATCCACTGTTCATTATTTATTTTTATTATTTATTTTTATGTTTAGTATCACCAATCCACTTATTGTTTATTTTATTGTTTATTTTGTTATTTCATGTTTTATAATCTCCATCACGTTCTATATTTTTTCTTTATTTTATATTCTTTGTATTGAGATTTTGTTCAACGTTAATACTTCTCTTCTTCGTCGTTATCTTGTATGTAATGGTTTTCCTTAGGAATTAATATTTGTTTAACTTATTCATTGTTTCATAAATATTTATTTAACTTACTCATTAATTCATAGATGCCCCTCCATGGCCATGGAATATTTCAAGGAAATGAAATTAATTTTAATGAAAAAGGCGCGGTTATAATTGACCATGTGTAAAGTGTTTGACAATTTCATTGTTGCGGGTTTAATATTTCATTGTTAACGTGGCGTTGGTGGCTTACTTTCTTCATCGAAGTTTCTGTTTTTCACTTTTGATATATATTATGACGTGAAACCTTCTCCAAATAAAACTCGGAGGTAAATCTAAATTTAGATATTCAATGGTACTCTTTGTGGGCAGTATGTTTTTTATAATTTATTTTGTAAAAATAAATTAAAATAATATTATTTGGAAGTGTGATGTAGAGAACAATTATTTAAGTATTAATATTAATTTTTTAGTGGTGGTTTTAGTAGTTAGTGGTTATCTAAATTTAGAGATTCAATGGTACTCTTTGTGGGTAGTATGTTTTTTATAATTTATTTTGTAAAAATAAATTAAAATAATATTATTTGGAAGTGTGATGTGGAGAACAATTATTTAAGTATTAATATTATTTCTTAGTTGTGGTTTTAGTAGTGGGTAATATGTTTTTTATAATTTATTTTGTAAAAATAAATTAAAATAATATTATTTGGAAGTGTGATGTGGAGAACAATTATTTAAGTATTAATATTATTTCTTAGTGGTGGTTTTAGTATTTAAGTATTAATATTATTTCTTAGTGGTGGTTTTAGTAATTAGCAATTATGAAAATCTTTAAGATAAATTTAATAGGCTTTGGATATTATTCAGAATTTTTTTTATAGAATGAATTAATTACAAATGAAACATATTGTATAGAATAAGTGTTTTATTTTAAGGATTATTTAATTTTTTTTAATTAAATATAAATGTTTTAGAGTTATGAAAGGAAATATTATGGTTTGGAAGTAGAGTTGGTATCTTCTTTAAATGATGGTTCTAGGGATTAGATTAAGAAAATACACATAGTAGGTGTAGACTTTGTATTGAGATCCACCATATGAAGAAAGCATACCCAAATGCAAAGGTTTTTTTAAGAAAAAAAAAAGGAAAAGTAATTTTGATGGATAAGTGGGAATGAATTCAAAGGCAAATAAAGTAGAGAGATTTAGACTCAAAGTCTTAAAAAATAACTAACCATGTAGTGGAAGATTCAGACCAAAAAAGCAAATCATTCATTTTGCTTAGTTTAGACAATGCAATGTAATTAATGTTAATGTTATTTGAATTTTTATTGGTAAGTGGTCAACAAGATGAATATAACAAAGATGAAAAAAGAAGAAAAGGTGAGAATATATCAATATGTATAGCACAAGTAAAGAATTCACAAGAAAATTAATCCTTATAATCAAAGTTTATAATTAAATATTTAAACTTAAACAACTTAAATTCCAAATTTTAAAAATCAAAATTTGCTTATCAAACTTTAGAAAATTGTAAATAATTTAATTTTTTAATAACAATTCAATTTTTTTAACATTGTTCATTTGATATGGACATTATTATTAATTTCAATGTTATATCTTATAAATTATTCTTATATATTTAATATATTATAAGTTATTCATATAATTTAAGATACCACTAAAGTAAAATTATAAATTTTCCAATAGTGATTCATTATTTATTTCATAGAGACATCATTGTTAATATCAATGTTATATCTTGTAAATTTTTCTTGTATATTTAATAGATTAAACGTTGTTTGTACACATTAAAATATTACGAAATTTCACCACTAGGAATTTGTTTCACACTAATTATTTTAATATAAATCATGAATAGAATTATAAACATAAACCATTGTTGAAAATTATTATACTATTGATTGTTCATCTATTTCCTAGAAAGACGGTTCATCACTTTGTTGTTCAAACACAAGGCAAATGGATATGTGATAAGGATTGGAATATGGAGTTGGGATACCTACGCCCTATCTATGTGTTATTGGACTCCATGCTTTGATCCTTTGTAACGTTCCCCAACTTAACCGAGGAAAGTTATTATGTGGAAATACTCATAAAAATAAAAATAAAATTCACTAACTCATTTCTTGTAGCTTACCAACCACAATTTATACACATAATTAACTAGATTATGATACTCATAATTAAATGCATCTACATCATTCTAAATGAACATGAATGTATCTAATAAATCATCTATAACAACACATAAAAACCATTCTGATTCACAGAGTAAAATGCAAAGCCATAAGACTCATAAGAATACTCAGATATTAGACACACACTTATCTTTAAAAGAAAGTGTGTGCAACTAGCTGCTTGGAAAGGACGTTCCACCCAACCATAGACTCGTTGTTCCAAATCTCAATAGGAATTCACCCCCAAGATGGGACTAGGAATCCACACGAGAAGGGTGCCTCTCACAGCTCAATATCCCACAACCCATAGGTATTCTCCTACAACTATCTCAAATTTTCTCCAGCTCTCTTCCTTTCAACTCGCCCAACCCAAGGATGTACCCCTTCACTCTTCTCAATCCATTGGGTGTCCTATTCGTTTATCAGGGTCTCTCTGGCACAAATAACCAGGAATCTCTCTACTAGGAACTCAAGGGAACTCACTGCCAGGAAAATCTACTAGCAAACACTTGTTGTGACAGTGCAACTCCCATAGGAGTTCACTCTTCAGGCCTAACAACCTAGCTCTTCAATGTTTAGCTCCAAACACTCCAAAAACTCTCCAGCATGATCCAGAATTCACCCATCCTTATTTCTCTATCTTCATTTCTCTTTTTCCCTCTTATCTACTTATTGTTCATGTCAAAACTCAATGTGAAAAATTGCATATTCTCCCCATACGAATTACCTCTATTTTCCCAACAAAGTTGACTGCTCACTTTGTCCAATGTTGATTGTACTTCAGCCCCATGCTTCCAATAACTATGGGATGTGACTTCCACACCCACCCTCTGGCAAGTATTTAGTGATTGGGATCTCATACACTCAAACAAAAAAATAGATGGTTGACCCAAAAGATAATAAAATTCAGAAATATGGTTTTGGATTAATATCCACAATTAATTTCCCCCTTGGGTCCCTCTTAGAATATCTTAGACGTTCCCCCCTCTTGTGGATTAATTATCCCCCATCTCTATCCATATTCCCAACAATTAGTATCACATTATTTTTATTAAAATAAAAAAATGTATTTCACATATTACATCGTTTGGCCATAGCCACATTCATTTTTAGATTATACATTAATTAAATTGGGGATTATAGTGGGGATGTTACATTCCACCCCTACAATTGTGCATTGTCCTTGGTGCACGACACCATGCTGAAATACATATACAAATTTACATCATAATATTCAGAAAAATAAAATCTTGCAATATATTTACTCTCCAACAACAGTGATGTTGAAACATATATATATTTCTAAACTTTTGGATTCTAAATAAATTTCATTCCTGGTTAAATAAGAATAAGGCGCACGAGATATACGTCATTGATGAAGCCTTCCATCTAATAGAACAACCCTAAATTTCTTCGGATTTGTGGAGCTACCAAATGGTTAAAGAGTTAAGTCACGAGAGGATGATTCGCGCTTCAGGTGTTTCAACAAGTCATAACTTTAAAAAGCTCGAAATCCGAATTTATCCGTTATCGCTTTTTCACCAACCTTTGAAAGACACGAGTCATGACACACATGTACGTTTTGAACCTTCCCTAAGCTTTTCATCTAAGGATTCACACGATTCTAATTAACACTTGGCACCCTCTAGCCTTGACACGTCATCTAGAATGACATCATTCTAGACACATCACTATGGAGGATGGCCTTTCGAAAATATAATGATGAGCTAAATTGCAAATCCACGAAGCAACAAAATCCCAAAATATTAAATCTTAATCAGTTAAGTTAATCTCGGTTAAAGGATAGTTAATAACTTCCCACTTCAGATATTCGTACGTTTATCATCCATCACATCTTGAAGTCTCTGAAGTCTGAACTTCTGAAACACTTCAAACTTAATTAAAGATAAATAACGATTAACCAATAATTAATCATTTCGCGGTTTTGGTTTTCAGGGATTCTATCTCGAGCTACTATTAAAAATATCGAAGTTTGAATACCCGAAAACACTTAGAGTTAAACACGATTAATTAAGGTTTTAAATAAGAATATCTCGCAATTAATCTTTCGTGAAATAGCAATTCGAGAAATTTCAAACTTATTTCATTCAAATCCCCGATCGTGAACCACCAATATTAATGGCATTAATCACATATCTACGGTAATGATTCTAATGTTGATTGTAGATCGTCAGCTAGATCTTCTCATTAAGGTAAATGAATTTATCGTCAGTAAAGGTATTCTAAAATTAATACGCCTAAGGTGAATAAGGACACTTGATTTTTGAATTCAATTTGCATTCTCACAGAATAGCAAGCTTTAGCCAACTAAGAAGCTCACACATTCTCTTGTAACAGGTGACCAAGTGTCGGTTTCATAAATATCACGGCACCACGAAAGATGGCCAAAGCAGCTGGTGAAAGCGTAAACCCGAACACAGATGTTATGTCAGACACCTCACCGAGAGTCATCGATATTGTTAAATCATGGACACAGGTGTTCGACATTCTACAACACGAGCTGATAAATTGCCCAGAGGATTCAGGTGACGAAGTGATTGAAACTCAGGTGACTAAGCTCAAAGATATAGCTCAGTCGGAGCTACACAAAATAGCCACGCGACCGAGGCTCATGTCGTATAACGACATGATAGGCTGGGCCTCGGAGAATGTTGACATTTCAACTAGGAGCATTTGCAATTCATAGAATATTGTTGTTGGGTCTTTTCAACCGGAGCATATACAAGTAATGTATAAATTATCCCCCATTTTTAAATATAGTTACAACGCTACATTCTTGATGGAGTTTGACAAGCAGGAGTGCACGCAATATGACAAAAACTACCCTGATTTAATCAAATACTGGTGGGGGAATCCTGAGAAATTCAGATCCGACACTCACGGCATATATGCCACAGCAGTGTTAGACGCCCATATGATTTATGTGGCTATGATGCTATGTAGGATATTCGGGAAAAAGAACTCCTCTCATTTCTCGTTGGCCTGGGTACTAATTATGCATGAAGTGGCCGAGGGCTTCTCTTTCAACTGGGCCAAGATGTTGTCAGATAACCTGACTAAGGAAATCACAGGGTATCAATTGGCAAAGTCCAAAGGGAAACCTGCCCCTTTTTATATGTATGCATACATAATGGATGCTCTTTTCTTTTTGACTCCTTTCCCTCTAATGAGTTGGAGTTGGACCCTGACCAGTGCCGAGCCTATCCATTTTTATCACTCCAAACTGTGGGAGGACAAAGGCAGAGATTTCTTCTATGAAATTTGTCATTATGTAGTGGTGTCGATTCATATCTCCATATGTGGTTGCCCACCTCCCAGAATTTTAGACAGGATCATGGCCAACCTGGGGAAAATAGCAGAATGGTATATCGAGGAAAACCTTTCCTACATCAGGGTTTTCGGGTGCTCGGTTGCCCCCCATGCTCTTCCAAAGTTTTTACCAGATCGACTAGTGTGCCGAGAGGTGGCTTACCAAACCATGACGGGGAGCATCAACAAATAATTGAAAGTGGCCCAGAAAAAGGTATGACCAACCTTCCCTCTACAGGTTGGAATATTTTCATTGTTAGATTTCGGCCATTTGAAAGTAGAGGCAGCAGATCTAGAAGACGTCAAGTTAGTCGATATTGAGTTTAAAAGGCACGATCCCCAGAATATCGTGGAAACTCACCTAGCACAATAAAATTTAAAGAAGTATGTGCACGAGTTTTCCCCACAAAATGAAATATTCATGGTAGCTAGGTCATACGAGGAAGTATTGAATAGAGTCTGAACTCTGTCTCCAGATCAACTAGCTAGTTTCTACAATTTCCAAAAGCACAGAAAGAATAGTTTGCCAAAGATATTATAGGGAGAACCAATAACACCTTCATCTACACAGGAAGCTACACCTCAGGGTTTGGAGGCAGGAAGTTCCAGCAAATAGGTTACTGAAGAGAATTTGAAGAGTGTTGAAGTTTTAACGCAGAAATTGGAGACTCCATTGTCGAATCCATCAAGTACCCGAACAAAATATCATCTTGAAACTTTTCTAAAAATGGGGTAGGATACATTGTTGTCTACACCAGATAAACCGGCTACCAACACAATAGAGCAACAATTGTCCATAGAGATAGGTAGCCCCATTATGTCATTAACACCTTTACAGTCAAGTCAAGGAAATACCAATTTTGAAGTCATATTTATAGAGGATCTCACTCTAATTTCAGCCGAAGAAATTCCTCCTTTAGACTTATTTTTCAGCAAGAAGAGGAGGGCCATAGTTAAAAGAGAAACGCATCAAAAAGATGGTGCAACAGTCAAAAGGAACATAATGTTGTATGATGGACAGGGCCTAGATGAATTAGAATTTGCCAAGGAAATGGCAGGATCATTAGGTGCCTTTGCCACAACCAATCAGTGTTCAGTAGAAAATCTAGCTTAGCAGTTGAAATAGAGGAACTTGTTGGTAAGGCAATTGCAAGACCTGACGACGACCATGGAACGTAATGTAAGAAATAAGATGAACATAGAATTTGAACAAGTCAGAATCGATGATAGACATCAGATCCGACAACTAAAAGCTAACCTAGATGAGATCTATCAAAATTTACAGGCAAACAGACGGTTTGTCACTCAACAGGAAGAATTAATCAAGCAATTATAGGCCAAGGTAGACTTGGCTGAAGGTACAAAAGTAGAGATGATTTCTTTCCAGGCTCAAGCACTAGAAGTACATGAAAATCTAGAATCAGCCCAACAAGATCTCTTTGCAAAAGTGGAAGCCATTCAAAACTGCTATCAAGTAGTAGACCTTTCCCTGAAGAACATTTACATTAAAGAGAGAGATTCTCGTTCATCTCGAGCTAATTTTTAGGAGGTTATCTTACTAGTACCAAAAGATGATGTATCGGGGGTTCCCTGACTGTCTCTTTCAGAGAAAACCACAGGCGACATAATTTTGAAGGCTTGGGAAACAAATCTTACCGAAAGCAAGAGATTGGCGAGAGAGGTAGATGAAGCTTGCCTAGAAGCAATATCTTCACTAGAAAAAGGGCTACTTGATGTTGAAGGAAATATTATCTCTGAATCCCTGGGACAAATTGGCATAGCAAAGAACCAATACAATTCTAGGACAAGCAGAGAAGAAGCCATGAAAACCATCCAACAAATGAGCCAAATTGGTCTTATCCAAATAAACAAATGGATAGTAAGCCCAAGATTGCAGTTATAGATCACATCTTTAGCAGCAGGAAAGATACAGGAAAGGTTGCCTCGGGTAGAAAAGAAGCTATACATTTTGAAGCAAATGAAGCAACTGAACCTTTTGGGTTGGTGGTACAGTTAGTGAGTAGATGCGTCTAATGTGTTGAATATGGAAAGCAAGTACCTCCGGAAACAAGTAAGACAACATGTACATACTACTCATACAGGTCGAGATCAAATGCCAGCCGTCTCCAGGTTAAAGGATGAGAAGAAGAAATGTCTCTGCCAGAAGACGAAGAGGCAGGGGAGAATACTAATGGAACTTTTCAATTTTACAGTTTGTAATATTTACTATTTTTTTTAAATTATGAGAAGTCCAACCGTTTGGATTTGATACCATTTTGTATAAATACATAGATCAAAGACTTAGCAAAGGATGCTTCTTGCCAATTGTAACAGAGAAAACTCTCCTTATAGAGAATTAATACAAGTGCAGACAGAGATTCCAAGTTTTGTTAAATATGGGTTATGTGTTTCTTTTGTTTTTCCATTCTCAACATTTCTTTATGTATTCCTTGATAAATGTTTGATTCCAATTTAGTACAACAACTAGTGTAATCACAAGGTCTCAGTAACTTATTAAGTAAGCATATTTTCCTCTGTGTTTACTGTGAGTAAATCAAGACCTGCTTTATGTGTAGATTACTGCATTTTATACTTTATTCAAGGTTACACTAACTCTTTTTCCTCTACTGCAAACAAGGTGGGACTCTTCAATAATTGATGCCCTGCTTCGTTTTACAATTTTGTATCTTTCTCTCGCACCATTCAATATTACAATTTTGGCTCAGACACAAAATACAGCCTCTGTGTTGTCAAACTGTTAATTTCATTTAAGGAATTTTTCTCATATAACCAAGGTAGAAAAAGCACTTTAAAACACACTCTCTTAAAACTTCCTAATGCGTGACATTATTCTTTGAGACTTAAGTTTAATCTCAGGACCAACATCTTTTTGGTGTTGTTGTCGGGGATGGAGAAACGAAGTTATTTTTCCCTGGGAGAACAACAAGGTAAGATTCTATCTTTGATAGTGAACAAAGATTGAGCACTAAATTAAGGTTATTTTTTATTTTTTCACTTGGCAACTCCACCACAGATAAGTTGGCATTCGGTCGAAAGAATACCAGAAAGAACCTAGATGATTAGCAGACCACACCTGTATCTGATCTCGAAATGTTATTAAAACCAAAGGGATACCTCAAGTCGACTACCGCATCGGCAAGTAAAAAATACCAACTCAAAGTCACCCAAGTAAATACTAAGGTTCTGGTTGAAGAATTAACTCCTGAAGAAAATTTTATACAAACACCCTCTGCGGAGGCCTCAACTAGCAAGCCCGAGGTTAGATGTGAAGACCCGAAGGTAATCATACCCGAATTAAAGATTTAGATTGATCCTTCTAATACTCCTAATGGTCTAAACAAAAGAGCCTCCTTTTTACCCGTTATCATTAATACTCTATCTACCTCACCCTTGCCTGAAGTAAAGGTTTCAGTTCTATGAAAACCTGAAGAACACATTATATACCCCGACTCGTCTCCTGTCGGTTCACCGATTTACACATCTTGTAAGTCCAAGGAAACCAGTCCACATTTTCCATTCCCTCCTCTTCTAGACTTTGCATCTGCTAATGACCATTTTCCAGATTTCCCTTTGCCATATCCTAAGGAAGTTGAAAGGTCACCACTTCGGTCCCTAGAAGTTTTTGAAAACCATCTTTTTAACTCCCAAAGTTCATCTCCCAGACTTATGATGGCTACTGCTGGAGGAGGAGGTGGCGCTGGTGGAGGAGGCGGTCAAGGACCACCCCCACACCCTAGAATTTTTTCCAAGGTAGCAACTAGATAGGTTGCTTTGGTCCTTCCTCTTGTTCTTCATGATTTACCTGAAAATTATATGAAGAACTTACTGAAATTTACGGGAGAAGGAGATTTAACGGCCACAGAACACATAACCTTTTTTTATCAATTCGTCGATATCCTTGGCATTGAGCACGAAGATGTTTACTCAAGACTTTTAGTGCAAAATTTCGAAGGACAAGTAAGAATCTGGTTTCGAGGACTCCTGCTAGGATCCCTACGGTCATATGATGATTTAGAAAACTCCTTTTTAAGACAGTGGGGAGAAAAGAAAGACCATCTTTACTACTTGACTGAATTCAGGGCATTGAGAAAAAATAATTCTGAGTCGATTCTTGAATTTACTTAGAGATTCAACAAACTTTATCATAAAATTCTAGCAGAAGTTAAACCCTCTCAACCCACAACGAAGGTGACTTTCGTAGGGGATTTTGAGCTCGACTTCGCCCTACTTTTAAGGGAAAGAAGATCGGATACCCTCAGAGGTATGCAAGATGATGCCATAGAGATCAAATCAAACATGATGGCATCTGGTAAACTAAAATCCAAGGTTGAGATAGGAACCAAAGAACCTAAATGCTTCAAGGAACAAGCAAGACCCTCTGGATCTGGGAGGTCCGCAGAAGAAAAATGGACGATATGGCTAAGATAATCAAATATTTGTTAAACAAAATCTCTAGAATGGAACTAGACCAAGACAAACCTGACCCATTTGCTAGAAAATATTTCAGGAGAAATCCTAACCCCCAGACCCAGCAGAGACAAGTAAAAAATGAAGATCAAAAAATACAAGCTCTGTTTAAAACATAAAATTTTATAGGAGATGATATGCATAATTATGAGGGGTTAGAAGAAGATATAAATAATCTTAGTGATGAAGATCGGGAACCTCATCTAACTAGATAGAATTACGAAATATCTCTAGACCAAGAGCACCTGTTTAGTAACGAGGAAAGTATAAATAATTTGGGAGAATCTACATATCAAGGAATCGTTGACTCCATAATGGACGAACTTCAACAGAAGTATAATTTAAGGCCTAGAGAAACAAATACTACAAACGGTCCACCAAAAAAGATTTTATCGAGAAACAAAGCGAACCAGGCGGTTGTCACTAAACCACTGGTTGAAAAACAAGTTGCCCAAACCAAAACAATTGAAACCAGAGAAACACAAACCAAGAAAACAGAAAATATAGAAGCACAAACTTCAATTAGGGAGAGCGAAAAAGTAACTAGAGGTTTTAGTTTAGAAAATGAAATAAATAAAATTAAAATCCCCATGCCTTTGGTTGGGCTGGCTAAGAATCCAATTTATAAAAAACAGATCGCTAAAATGATTAATTTTTCTGATGCGGAATGTCATGCTGACGTAATAAATTTACAAGATGAAAAACCTACGATTATGTTTGGTCCGCACATTGAAAATGCTAAGGATTTTGTAGCTCCCTTTTATATTACCTTAACTGTGCATGATCACTTACTTCATAATTGCATGTTAGATTTTGGGGCCTCTCACAACTTAATGTCTAAAGTAATAATGGAAAAGTTGGGCCTTGAAATCACTAGAAGTTATCAGGAATTATATTCTTTTGATTCCAAAAAGGTTAAGTGCCTGGGAACGATCAAGGATCTAGCTGTGAATCTTGCAAAGATTCATGTAAAGAATATTCTTATGGATGTAGTCGTTGCTGACGTCCCTGCCAAATATGGCATGCTTTTATCCAGGTCTTGGGGCGCAAAATTTGGGGGATCACTTCAACTGGACATGACATACGCTACGATCCCGATCTTTGGTGGATAATTTACTCGACTGTACAAGGAGACTAGACTGGCATACACTGTAAGTGACCCCCAAAACCCAAACAATTATCCAGTCTATGTTGCCGATCGAGATCTAGGAAATTGTATGTTATCATTAGATGAGGATTTTGATGACTGTATAGAAGAAGAAAACAAAAAAATGGAAAAACCACAGAAAAGTGTAAATAGTAGGGAGGGAGTATGGAAAATGTTTTTTGATGGCGCTTCATCCTACGAAGGGGTGGGGGTAGGCGTGTTATTTGTCGCACCCTAGGATGAATATGTCATTCCCTTTTCGTACAGATTACAATGGGAAATCGATTATACTAAGAACGTCTGTGAATACAAAGCTCTGGTCTTAGGATTGGAGGTTGCCAAGAAACTAAGAATTGAACATCTAATAGCCTATGGTGATGTAGAGCTTATCGTGATGCAAATAAAGAAACAATATCAAGCTAAACACCTGAGGCTAAGGTCATACAAGAATTGTGCCTGGGATTTGATAGAGAATGGTTTCTCGTCATTTAACATTCACTACATTCCCAGGATGGAAAATCAGTAGGCTTAATCTTTGGCCAAAGCAGCTACTACGTTTGTACCACCCATTGTCCTAAAGATGAAATATCATATAGAAATGAGACAGAGACCTTCAATTCCAAATAATGTGCAACACTGCTAGGTCTTTGAAGATGACAAGCAGATAAAACAGTTTCTATAAATGGTTGATGAGTTCTCTGAGACTCATATAGATCAAGAAAACCAGAATGACCCTATCTGGATCATGCAGGAAGGTGAAGATCCTGAAAAGTTCCAAGAAAAGATCGCAAACCACCGAATGCTTGTGCTCAAGAACAATCAGACCCCCAGAGGTCTGATACCCTTGGAGAGATTGTTTGACCAAGATAATATACCCTTGAAATCTACCTTACGACCTCATCCCGAGGAGGTTGAAGACTTCTTCTCTTGGAGGCTAATAACCTAATATAAGTTATCTTCTTGAGCCGACAAGTCTTCTAGGGTTATTAGCCAACTCATTAGGGTTTCTCTTACTTCCCGGAGTATTCTATTCTCGTCAGGTTTACACGTGGAGGTAAATACCTCCCACAGCTACCATAATATCAACACTCCCTCCTAGCTAGGGAGGTATTACAGGTAATGGTCTTGAGCACAAACATACCATTCACCTGGTAGCATTAACATAGTTGTATATACTATCTTATGACTAGATCATGGGCACCATCATCATCCTTAGTGTCATCAGCTGCATCATCTCTCAAAACCATACTCCATATGAGTAATTAGACATGATGTAGGATCAATCACTCACACCATAGTGTGACACAACAACCATTCTTCTAATCTGGACATATGTCTTACAAGAGTAAATGTTCTGAACCATTTTTCATCTAGGAAATCTCTATCCTTTGATCATCCTTCTAGCTGATAAACATTTCCAAAAACTACTGATAGTCTTCAAGGAAATCAGATCAACAATAGAACACAATTGTGTTTATCCATAGTAGTACATAACTACAATCCAATAGTACACTACCACACCAAGTAACACACAAGTACTTGATCAGACAGTGGAACACATCCACCACAGTAGTATATATCTATTGTCATACAATCATCATAACAATCATTTGATATCAACCTGCACAGAAACAATGTTATGATATAAACTAAATCATATGGGCCATTCTTCCACTCACATCTGTGATATCCCATAAGAGCATCTGCCCTCAAAAGGTAAGACATCAATGATGAGCTATCTAGACTATTCTTCTCAAGCAAGGAAGAATAATTGTCCTGATTTATGAGCCTGGACCATTCCCCACCCAGGGCCATTCCTTCGACACTGAACAAAGTGTAACCTAGAGAGAATGAATCCGCCCTAAGGAATGCATGTCCCTGATTGTTGAGCCTAGACCATTCCCCACCCTAGGCCATTCCTCCGACACTAAACAAAGTGCAACCTGGAGAGAATGAATACACTCTAAGGAATGACTATCCGGACCATTTCCCCTGTTAACCACAAGAGGAAAAGATTATCATGTACCAACCTCCAAAACGGACCATTCCTCATGTTAACCACAATGAGAAATCGTTGTTCGACGAGGCGGGCCAGTCTTCTTCAGTAACCCTCAAGAAGAGAGACTTCCCTAGACCACTCCCCATGTTAACCACAATGGGAAGTCGTTGTCTATGGTACATCAACAATCTGGACCATTTTCCGAACTGGAAAATGTCTGTCCATCAGAAGTCTCAATCCACTTTCTGAACTGGAGAGAATCTTTTCATCCTGGACCATTCTTCGAACTAAAAAATGACTGTCCATCAATCAATAATACATTAGTGCTCCCTCCCAACCTGGGAGTTATCTCTTCCTTTCTCAATAAGGAAGTCATCTCCATGAGCTCCATCTTGAGTATGCAAACACTTTCATCTTGGACAAAAGATTTACCAAAATGTCTGTTTATCTGCTCATCTGTGGAGATATGTATTGGAGAACCACTTTCTCCTTTCTGGACTTCATCACAGATAATGTAATGCTTGATTTCAAATGTACTTTGGTCTAGAGCATTGGTTTTCTCTGAAGGCTTCATGTAGCTCTGATCAATAAAGTATATCATTGTTGGAAAACTGAAACATATCCATGTGGCACTTCCTCTAATTATAAGTAAGCATCTTGATACAATATATCTGTTATAGAAAATCTTCACCACACTTCTACTGTGCACTGGAGGTTCTCCGCCAAGTTATATTTTTCCATCTGCATACAAGGGTTTCTTTCTGGTATGCCTCAAAGTCTTGAGGTTGCTCTTCATATGCTCTTTGTTCAATTGTTCTGGAGAACAGTCTTTGCATTTATCTGATGTAGAATTCCAACTCATGAATGTTGCGGATGATATAATGACTCATGTAGAGATATGTCTGGTTTACTGGAACAAGTAATCATCATATTCTTCTCCCTCCATCTGGGAGAACCTCTAGTTTTAGATCTCGCAATGCTTTCATTCATAAGTCTTCCATATATTGTTCTTCATCACGACTTTCAATTCCTCTGCTTGATTGCTTTCAGGCTAGTAAACTTGTGATTCTCGATACAATGAATGGTTGTTATGGATTCTCTTTCTTTCTTGGAATCTTCATGTTCTTCTTCATGTTTTTCTTTAGCTCCTGGGTCCATGGAGTTTCCTATAGATTTCATGCCCTAAATATTCCACTTTTTCCTTTCATCATAGAATCACGGATGTGAATGGACAACTAGGGATACTTTAAGGCTTTTCTTCGAAGAGGAATTCTTCTAAGGTCGAACTGAACACGTATGACTTTTCATGTTTTCTACCATGGGTATATACTTCATCATCTTCAATGGATCATGGGATTAGCTCCCTCCTAATCCTTGCTTCATGTATGAATACATGCTCTTCTTTATGGTGATATATAATTGGCTCCCTCCATCTAGAAGAGTTCATGTTTCCTTCTGCATCCTTATTGTCTTCTACAAAGCGTCATAAGTCTTTCTCCAATTTTCTTTGATTGATGACTTCTTTCTTCTAGGTTTCTTCAAGATTGATTATGATTTCGGCTTATCTTGTAATAGCTTCCACAAGTTTTGTTTGATATATTTCATCCTTTCTTGTATAGTGATAGCAATCCTTATCTTGTTGTTCTTCCATAGATATAGTTCTTCTTGGAACATATTTTTAAGAGATAGATATACAAGATATGTAAAAAGACTTATACAAACAAGATATGTACAAGAACTAAGAAGAGTATTGTTACCTTCAAAAGAAGAAGTCTCTTTCATCCTGCTTAGTCTTCTTTGTGGGTTCCTTTTCTTCGGCAACTGATGCTTCATGTTTCTCCTTCCTTTTCTTTAGCTCAGGACAATGATTATTGTAGGGACCATACTTTCGACAGTTGAAGCATTGTACTTCTGAAATGTCTTTCTCTTTATTTGGCTTCCTCCTTGAACCAAACTTCCTTTTGTTCTTAGAATTCTTGAATCTTGTTGTGAAGGCTTGATCATCGTACTTATTTTGGGGTTTCTCTTTTGCATTGATCCTGGATTCTTCTTGAGCACAACAAGTCCAAAGTTCTTCAAATGTAGGATACTCCTTCCTTGTGTTCATGCTTGCGACAAATGCATCCCATGTCTTGGGAAGACCATTGATTACTATGTTTACCAATTCCTTCTCTGAAATGATATCTTCAATAGCTTGTAGTTGATATCTTAACTGAGAGATTCACACAAAGTATGATGTTATGTTGTCATCATCATTCATCTTCATGTCACGGAGCTCATTCTTCAGACTCATTACTCGTCCAATGTTTCTGAATGAGAAGAGGTTTGTTAGGGAATCGTACATCTTCTTCAATGAGTCAAGATGGGAGATGTAGGGTATAAAGTGGTATTTTATAGAGTCCACTATGATACTCATGGCATTGATGTCACCATCTTTGAACTTCTCCATAGTTGCAACGTTTTGCGGTTCCTTCTCTTTCCCTTCTTCAAACTCTGGTTTCATGATCTTTCCTTTCACGATATCCAACACTTTATTCTTGGCAAGGATGAGATCAATCCTTGTCTTCCACGCTCTGAAGTTAGAAGCTCCATCTAACTTGTTCTCTGACTTCATAGAGTAAGTCATGTTTGCTTTGACTTGGTCAACCCTAGATTTGACCAAAAGCTCAAACTTCATGTCTTGGCTTTCTGAGAGTACCAGGAGATGCGCTAGGCTAGGGCACACTGATATATCCGGAGATTAGGTCAATCCATTCATTTAAGGTGCCTCAACAAGAGGATTAGGGTTTCTGCAACTGCACCTGCTAGTAACCCTAGCAACATTGCTATGGTGACTGCTCCTGCTAGAAACCCTAGCAACAATTCTTCAATGAGCTTAATATCCTTACGGCTATGTTTCCTTCCAGTGGTTAGACTGAATGAAGGAGGTGTGTGCCCATAACCTGTTAGAATATAATGGATGTGCTCATTTTACCATTGATAATATCACTATTGTCACCCAACCATAGGCCAAAGCCACCCTTCGAGCACCTTAACCTTGACAAAGAATCACTCTGCAAGAAAACCCTAGGGTGTATAGCCAAACAAAGGGTAGCACACCTTTCCCCAAGGATGGTGCACCAAAAAGAGTTGATCAGATAGTCCAAACCCTAGCCAAGAGATAGTCCAAACCAAAATGTAATTGCTAGCTGCAGCAACTGCACTGACAACTCTCCTCTAAACCTGCACACAAAACTAGGCACTGCAGTGCGCACAGGTGCTTGTCTGCAATTCTGAGACTGCCTGCCAGAATGAAGACCGGTCTCATGTATTTATAGTAATTCTGGCTAATTGTCTGGGCTGAATTCTCATTCTGGGTATCTATCTGTTCAATATATATTATTTATTCTGGCTAACTTCTTCTCTTGGAGGCTAATAACCTAATATAAGTTATCTTCTTGATCCAACAAGTCTTCTAGGGTTATTAGCCAACTCATTAGGGTTTCTCTTGCTTCCCGGAGTATTCTATTCTCGTCGGGTTTACAAGTGGAGGTAAATACCTCCCGCAACTACCATAATATCAACAGAGCCAACATAATGTCGATGATCGACAGCTTCTCAAGTTATAACCAAATTGTTGTCCACGAAGATGATAAAGAAAAAACCGCATTCACTACTCCGTGAGGAACTTTCATGTATGATAAAATGTCATTCGGTTTGATGAACGCAAGGGCCACCTTACAAAGAGCAATGGATATAGCTTTCATCGGTGAGAGAGATACATTTGTTGTTCTATACTTGGATGATCTAACAGTCTTCTCGAATTCTGATGCAAAACATCTAGTTCACCTCAAACAAACCTTTGAGAAATGTCAAAAATTTGGTTTGTCTCTAAACCCTAAAAAGTCTCATTTTGCTATGCAAGAAGGAAAAATTCTAGGTCATATAGTTTCTAAATATGGAATCAAGGTTGATCCCAAGCGAATCGAGGCTATTGACACAATAAACATTCCTAGAAATAAAAAAGAAATCCAATCTTTTTTAGGTAAAATAATTTTTTTGAGAAGGTTTATCCCTAACTTTGCTGAAATTGTCAAATTAATCACAGATATGTTGAAGAAAGACAGTGAAATCAAGTGGACTATCGAAGCTAAAGCGTCATTCGAGCGTGTTAAGAAAGTTATAATCAAATCTCCAGTATTAGCTAGTCCTGACTATACTAAGGAATTCCTAATCTTTTCTTTCACATCAGAACATACTATCGCAGCAGTACTTCTCCAAAAGAATGAAGAAGGTTTAGAGCAACTGATCGCCTTTTTCAGTAAAAGTATCAGAGATGTCGAATAAAGATACGATATACTGGAAAAACAAGCCTACACGATGGTGAAATCTCTCAAAGCTTTCAGGACATATGTACTGCATTCCAAAATAATTGCCTATGTTCCAACAAGCTATGTCAAAGATATATTGGTACAGTCGGACAATGATGGTAGGAGAGGTCGATGTTTAGCCAAAATTCAAGAGTTTGATGTAGAAGTAAAACCGACCAAGCTGGTCAAAGGTCAGGGTCTGGAAAATTTATTAGCAGAGTTGAATTTTAGAGCACTTGGGATAAATCATTTGGAATCACATGGACCTATCTCAAACATAGGAGAACTTGACGATCAAACCCATACAGTCCATATCGAGGATAGATTTTCTTCCTCTGACTAGTATTGCGATATTGTTTCGTATCTCCTCACCCTTTAGTGCCTGAGTGATATGACTCCATCAAAAGAAAGAATGTTGAAGCTACATGTAGTTAAATACCATATTACCAAGATTCAACTATACTGGAAATATCCTCTAGGCTTCTTGCTACGTTGTCTAACAAAACCTGAAACAGAGGATGTCATAAATGAGTTTCACAAAGGAGTGTGCGGAGGACATCACGCCTGGAGGGCCATGGCCTACAAGATCCTAAGAGATGGGTATTATTGGCCAAAGTTATTTACTGATGTGAATGCTAAGGTCAGAGCCTGCAACCCTTGCCAACTGTTCTCTGGCAAGCAAAAACTCCCTACACTACCATTAGTCCCAGTCAAGACAAAGGCCCCTTTTCAACAATGGGGTCTAGACTTCATCGGAGAAATCCACCCACAGTCAAGCGCCCAACATAAATGGATTTTAACTACTACCAATTATTTCACGAAATGGGTTGAAGCCATTCCAACTCGAAATGCTACAGATTCGGTAGTTATAATTTTTTTGAAGGAGAACATCCTATCCAGATTTGGTTACCTCGGAAAATAGTTACGGACAACGCTCAAGCATTCAAATCTATGGCAATGATAAGTTTTTGTCAAAAATACAACATTGTGCTGGGGCATTCTACAAACTATTATCCTCAGGGAAATAGGTTGGCCTAATCATCCAACAAAATTTTGATGAATATAATCAAGAAAGTATTAATGGAAAATAAGAAGGCTTGGCACGCTCACCTTAAGTACGCCTTATGGGAAAACTGGATCGGCACTAAGAAATCCATAGGTATGAATCCTTTCCAAATGGTTTATGGTACCGACGTTGTCCTCCCTATTAATCTAGCTCTTCCAGTAATGAAATTGTGGCAAGATGCAAACGAAGAGCCAAATGACGTAATGAGGAGGATAAACCAAATAATTGAAGTCCAACAAAACAGGGCCGAAATCAATGACAGACTTAAAAAATATCAAGATAATATGAAAGCCCTTTTCGATAAAAAAGCGAAAGACAGGGAATTCATTCCCGGTGATCTAGTTTTAAAATGGGATGCTAGGAAAGAAGATGCGGGAAAACACGGTAAGTTTGATCACCTCTGGTTCAGACCTTTCAGGATTGCATCTATAGAGGGGAAGAATTTATTCCTACTGGAGAATCTCGACGGGAAAACTTTTGACGCCCCTATCAACGGGCACTATCTAAAATATTTTATGCAATAAACATGTTTCACAGTACCATTGTATATACCGGTTTGGTTTTTTGTTTACTTTCACAAATTTACTTGCTTTTGTAGGTTACTTGAATTTTACTTTTCATTATAAATAAACCCAGTTTTACTTAATATTTTGAAAAATAAAAAATAAAATAGTTGTACTGCATAACATTCCTATTCTACGAAACTCTCTGATTATTTCTTTTTATGCTCTTGTAGAATACTTATTATCAGAAGAGAAATAAGGAAGTACTAGAATCCATAGCTCAACTTTCAGAATATTTGTTTCTCTCAAAACAGGTGATGATTTAATGATTGGTTTGGTTGAAAATATAAATGAAATCTGAGGTATGAATTTCTATGCTTATTGTCCAAACTAAAATTCTAAAAAAGAGATCTCATCAGATATTAACAAAGTTTTACTCATGTAAATATAATCACCTGATCAAAGATCATAATGATATAAATCTCTAGATTTCTAAATCAAATGAAAATAAAACAAAAATGAAATAAAAAAAAGGAAAATAAGAATAAAAGAGAAGCTCGATAATCAAGAGGTAAACTCATGTGGAAATGAAATCCCTTTTCAAACCCTCTCACTCCTTGTTATGTTTTCATTTGCATATTTTCAAGCTTTTACTCTATCCTGATTTTCACTCCCTGGCCTTAAAATCTTCATAGAAAGAAAAAATTTCGCCTTGACTCAGAAAGCCCAAGAGCATATCTTAAAAGTAAGATTAGGCGAGAATATTTAAGTTCCTCTGAATCTAACTGAAAGAAAGTATGTCTAGGCTAATCCTGATAGCTTTAGCTCTTCTAACAGATTTAAACTAATCAGTTCGCTCAAGGAAAATCCCTGGAAAATAAAAATTTCCCCATCAGATCTTCCCTATAGGAATAGATGTATTGAAGATCGGGAGAGATTTAGCACAGAGTACAATAAAAAACTGTTGACAGACCTTTATTGTCAAATATTAAGCAGATATCATCCCTGTATGATACATACGAATTGATTGCCCCCACTTCAAAATATAAAATATAAGACAGATGATGAAAGGAAATTCATAAAATGATTGCCCCCATCTAGTCCAAGACAAATGGTGAAAAGAAATTCGTAAATCGATTGCCCCCATTTTTGTCCAAAAGACACGATGAAAGGAAATTCATGGAATGATTGCCCTCATCTCAAGTAAAATGCAAAATTGTTGATTGAAGTGGTGAAAGGAAATTCAATTTGAGATGTAGATAACTTCACCAGGGTACTGAACAGGCTCGCTGGCAGTGAAGCAATATTTATGATATATGTAAGGTTGTCATCCATGTATAAACATACCCTGGTAGCTAGTTCTCTTTATGATAATATTTACATTCTAAACCCACCAAGAATTCCATGAATAAATCATTAAAATTACTTTGCCTTGATGCGAACGAAATCGACTAAAGTTCGATAGTTTAGTTAAAGTTGTTTTGATTATCTTGAACAAATCTAAACTCAGTTTTAGGAAACATAAACATACCAATAGCCTAACTTGAGACAAATAACTGATTATGTTTCAAAGGTTTTCTGAGACTCGGTTGAAATACGATTTTTCTATGAATGAATTTTTCCTGAAGTTGTTGGCCAGGAACACAATGATGACTCCATTTTCCCAATAAAGGCACTTTGTCTACTATTCTTCCACACCTCGCGGGGAGACGCGATCCCCATATGGAACCTATGTTGGAACATATATATATTTCTAAACTTTTGGATTCTAAACAAATTTCATTCCTGGTTAAATAAGAATAAGGCACGCGAGATATACGTCATTGATGAAGCCTTCCATCTAATCAAACGACCCTAAATTTCTTCAGATTTGTGGAGCCGCCAAATGGTTAAAGAGTTAAGTCATGAGAGGATGCTTCAGACCTTCACGCTTCGGGCGTTTCAACAAGTCATAACTTTAAAAAGCCTGAAACCCAAATTTATCCGTTATCGCTTTTTCACCAACCTTTGAAAGACACGAGTCACGACATACATGTACATTTTGAACCTTCCCTGAGCTTTTCATCTAAGGATTCACACGATTCTAATTAACACTCAGAATCCTCTAGCCTCGACATGTCATCTAGAATGACATCATTCTGGACATGTCACTATGGAGGATGGCCTTTCGGAAATATAATGACAAGCTAAATTGCAAATCCATGAAGCAACAAAATCCTGAAATATTAAATCTTAATCAGTTAAGTTAATCTCGGTTAAAGGACAGTTAATAACTTTGCACTTTGGAGATTCATACGTTTATCATCCATCACATCTTGAAGTCTTTGAAGTCCAAACTTCTGAAACACTTCAAACTTAAACGGGGTTAATTAAAGCTAAATAACGATTAACCGATAATTAATCATTTCATGGTTTCAATTTTCGGGGATTCTATCTCTAGCTACTATTAAAAATCCTGAAGTCTGAATACCCGAAAATAGTTAGAGTTAAACATGATTAATTAAGGTTTTAAATAAGATTATCTCACAATTAATCTTTCGTGAAATAACAATTTGAGAAATTTCAAACGTATTTCATTCAAATCCTCGATTGCGAACCACCGATATTAATGACATTAATCACATATCTACGATAATGATTCTAATGTGGATTGTAGATCGTCGGCTAGATCTTCTCATTAAGGTAAAGGAATTTATCGTTAGTAAAGGTATTCTAAAATTAATACGCCTAAGGTGAATAAGGACACTTGATTTTTGAATTCCATTTGCATTCTCGCAGAATAGCAAGCTTTAGCCAACTAAGAAGCTCACACATTCTCCTGTAACAGGTGACCCAGTGCCAGTTTCATCAATATCATGGCACCATGAAAGATGGCCAAAGCAGTTGGTGAAAGCATAAACCCGAACACAAATGTTTTGTCAGACACCTCACCGAGAGTTGTCGATACTGTGAAATCATGGACACAAGTGTTCGACATTCTACAACACGGGCTGATAAATTTCCCAGAGGATTCAGGTGACGAAGTGACTGAAACTCAGGCAACTAAGCTCAGAGATATATCTCAGTCAGAGCTACACAAAATAGTCGCGTGACCGAGGCTCATGTCGTATAACGACATGATAGGCTTGGCCCTGGAGAATGTTGACATTTCGACCATGATCATTTGCAATTCAAAGAAGGTTGTTGTTGGGTCTTTTCGACCGGAGCATATACCAATATTGTATAAATTATCCCTTGTTTTTTATATAGTTACATTGCTACATTCTTGATGGAGTTTGACAAGAAGGAGTGCACACAATATGACAAAAACTACCTTGATTTAATCAAAGACTGGTGGGGCATCCTGAGAAATTCAGAGCCGACACTCACAACATATATGCCACAACAACATTAGAAACCCATATGACTTATGTGGCTATGATGCTATGTAGGATATTCAGGAAAAAGGACTCCTCTCATTTCCTATTGGCTTGGGTGCCAATTATGCATGAAGTGGTCGAGGGCTTCTCTTTCAACTGGGCCAAGATGTTGTCAGACAACCTGACTAAGGAAATCATAGGGTATCAATTGGAAAAGTCCAAAGGGAAACCTGCCCCTTTTTATATGTCTACATACATAATGGATGCTCTTTGCTTTTTGGCTCATTTCCCTATAATGAGCTGGAGCTGGACCCCGACCAACGCCGAGCCCATCCATCTTTATCACTCCAAACTGTGGGAGGACAAAGCTAGAGATTTCTTCTATGAAATATGTCATTATGTAGTGGTGCCAATTCATATCACCATACATGGTTTCCCACCTCCCATAATTTAAGACAGGATCATGGCCAACCTGGGAAAAATAATAGATCGGTATATCGAGGAAAACTTTTCCTACATCAGGGTTTTCGGGTGCTCGATTTCCCCCCATGCTCTTCTAAATTTTTTACCAGATCGACTGTTGTGCCGAGAGGTGGCTTACCAAACTGTGATGGGGGGAATCAACAAATAATTGAAAGTGACCCAGAAAAAGGTGTGGCCAACCTTCCCTCTACAGGTTGGAATGTTTTCTTTGTTATATTTTGACCATTCAAAAGTAGAGGCAGCAACGCTAGAAGACGTCAAGTTAGTCGATATTGAGTTTAAAAGGCACGATCCCCAAAAGATCATGGAAACTCACCTGGCTCAATATAATTTAAAGAAATATGTGCATGATTTTTCTCCATATAATGAAATATTCAAGGGAGCCAGGTCATACGAGGAAGTATTGAACAGATTCTAAACTCTGTCTCCAGATCAACTAGCTAGTTTCTACAATTTCCAAAAGCACAGAAAGAATAATTTGCCAAAGGTATTATAGAGAGAACCAATAACACCTTCATCTACACAGGAAACTACACCTCAGGGTTTGGAGGCAGGAAGTTCCGACAAACAGGGTATTGAAGAGAATTCGAAGAGTGCAAAAGTTTTAACGCGGAAAGTGGAGACTCCATTATCGAATCCACAAGGTACCCGAACAAAAGATCAGCTTGAAGCTTTTCTAAAAATGGGGTAGGATACATTGTCCTCTACACCAGGTAAACTGGCTACCAACAAAGTAGAGAAACAACCGTCCACGGAGATAGGTAGCCCCATTATGTCATTAACACCTTTACAGTAAAGTCAAGGAAATCCCAATTCTGAAGTCATATTTACAGAGGATCTCACTCAGATTTCAACCGAAGAAATGCCTCCTTTGGACTTATTTTTCAGCAAGAAGAGGAGGGCCATAGTTAAAAGAGAAATGCATCAAAAATATGGTGCAACAGTCAAAAGGCACAAAATGTTGTATGATGGACAGGGCCTAGATGAATCAGAATTCGCCAAGGAAATGGTAGGATCATTAGGTGCCTTTGCCACAACCAATCAGTGTTCAGTAGAAAATCTAGTTGAGCAACTGAAACAGAGGAACCTGTTGGTAAGGCAGTTGCAAGACCATATGACGACCATGGAACGAGATGTAAGAAATAAGATGAAAATAAAATTTGAATAAGTGAGAGTCGATGATAGACATTAGATCCAACAACTAAAAGCTAACCTAGACGAGCTCTATCAAAATTCACTAGCAAACAGAGGGTTGGTCACTCAACATGGATAATTAATCAAGCAATTACAGGCCAAGGTAGACATGGCTGAAGGTACAACAATAGAGATGACTTATTTCCAGGCTCAAGCACTGGAAGTACATGAAAAGCTAGAATCAACCCAACAAGATCTCTTTGAAAAATTGGAAGCCATTCAAAATTGTTATTGAGTAGTAGACCTTTCCCTGAAGAATATTTTCATTAAAGAGAGAGAGGCTCATTCAGCTCAGAATAAGTTTCATTAGGCTATCTTACTAGTACCAAAATATGATTTATCGAAGGTTCCCCGTCTGTCTCTTTCTGAGCAATCCAGAGGCGACATAATTTTGAAGGCCTGGGAAACAAATCTTGCCGAAAGTAAGAGATTGGCTAGAGAGGTAGACTAAGCTTTCCTAGAGCAATATATTCACTAGACAAAGGGCCACTTGATGTTGAAGGAAATACTATCTTTGAATCCCTGGGACAAATTGACATAGCAAAGAACCAATATAATTCTAGGACAAGCAGAGAAGAAGCCATGACAACCATCCAACAAATGAGCCAAATTGATCTTATCAAAATAAACAAATGGATAGTAAGCCCAAGCTTGCAGTTACAGATCACATCTTTAGCAATAGAAAAGATACAGGAAAGGTTGCCTCAGGTAGAAATGAAGCTATACATTTTTGAAGCAAATGAAGCAACTGAACCTTCTAGGTTGGTGGTACAGTTAGTGAGTAGATGCGTCCAATGTGTCGAATATGGGAAAGCAAGTACCTCGGGAAACAAGTAAGACAACATGTACATACTACTCCTACAGGTCGAGATCAAATGTCAGCCGTCTCCAGGTTAAAGGATGAGAAGAAGAAACGTCTCTACCAGCAGATGAAGAGGCGGAGGAGAATACTAATGGAACTTTTCAGTTTTACAATTTGTAATATTTACTATTTTTTTTAAATTATGAGAAGTCCAATCGTTTGGAGTTGAGACCATTTTGTATAAATACATAGATCAAATACTTAACAAAGGCTGCTTCTTGCCGATTGTAACAAAGAAAACTCTCCTTATAGAGAATTAATACAAGTGCATAAAAAAATTCCAAGTTTTGTTAAATCCGGGTTATGTGTTTCTTTTGTTTTCCATTTCTCAACATTTCTTTATGTATTCCTTGATAAATGTTTGATTCCAATTTAGTACAACAACTATTGTAATCACAAGGTCTCGGTAACTTATTAAGTAAGAAACTTTTTTTCTATATTTACTGTGAGTAAATCAAGACCTGCGTGTTGTGTAGATTACTGCATTTTATACTTTATTCAAGGTTACACTATCTCTTTTTCCTCTACTACAAACAAGTGTTGGGTATGTGTTATATTCTTTGAATGTGTGTGTGTGGGCATGTCAGATATGACAACTGCGTTTGATGATCCCTCACACTAATGCTTCGTTTGTGTCGTGTGCGCCAGGCGCTTTCCTAGGGGGGTCCCGGGGGGGAGCAGGTATGGCCCCCCTAGTTAGGTGTAGCATTCGGGGCAGCGCCCTGAAATTTTTTTTGGGCGGTTTTTGCTATTTTTAGCGGATTTTACTATTTTTAGCGGTTTACTAAAAATAATCCCGGTTTTAGGGATTAGGGTTTTGGTATCTACGAAATACCTAAAAACATTGTATATATTGTATAGTGAATGGTGAAATTCGATATAATGAATATAAGAAAGGTTTTCTTGGTTGAGGGTTTCCGGTATAATATCTCTGTGTACTATGTGAATGAGCCATTGATTAAATTATGTTTTTCTTAAGAATCTATATGCATTGCTTTACTTCACAGGTTTAAAACTTACAAAAAGGTGGGAGTCTTCAATAATTGATGCCTTGCTTCGTTTTACAGTTTTGTATCTTTCTCTTGCACCATTCAATATTACAATTTTGGCTTAGACACAAAATACGACCTCTGTGCTATCAAACTGTTAATTTCATTTAAGGAATTTTTCTCATATAACCAAGGTAGAAAAATCACTTTAAAACACACTCTCTTAAAATTTCTTGATGCCTGACATTATTCTTTGAGCCTTAAATTTAATCTCAGGACCAACAAGTCCCAACCATAATCTCTCATTCTTCTCAACCTGATAACCCAAGGAATGTGCCCCCTTCACTGCCTTCAGTCCATCGAGCTGCACCACTTTTTTAATCAGGGCTATCAATGTAGGTGACCAAGAATTCTAAGATGTGGTTCTAGAACTCTGGCTACCCAAAAATGGAGTCTTGCATTTTTAGCTTCTATTTTCTTCAAAATTGGAAAATTTTTGTGGGTATTCCTCTTGCATAGTTTCTTCATGCTTCCATGTTACATATTTAGGACCGTAGTAAGTCCATTGAACCTTTACCATCCCTATGTATTTGTTCTATAGTACTTTGACTTTTTGTTCTAGGATGCGTATTAGTTCCACCCGGAAATCCCCTTTGTTTTCCACCTGGATCACAGTCCAATCAATTATGTGGTTAGAGTCATGCACATATTTCTTTAATAATGACACATGAAATACATTATACAATCTCATCAATGCAGGTAATGCTAGCATGTATGCAATTGACCCTATTTTCTCTAATATTTCAAAAGGCTCACAATATCTTGTTGTCAGCTTTGGGTAGCAACCCAATCTTATCGAACTTCTTTTCACTTTTATTTTTAGAAAAAAAAAACATATTTTCCCACAACATAGTTACCGATTTAATGAGAACTCTAGCCCTTAAAACCCATATTTTTGCATAAAAAACATGAAAATCAACCCCCAAATCAAAAAATGGTGCTACTTGTAGCACCATAGCACCATTTTTTCTAACCGGGTCAAAATTACAAC
>ML785978.1:437211-471060 GCA_009831015.1 Picea engelmannii
CTAGTAGTATCGCTTTTTTATGCGAGGGTAAATTGTAAAGTCTTTGGCCACAATGGCATCACAATGACATCAGTTGTTAACACGATGGGTCTAAATTTTAACCATCATGAAAAATAATGTGGATACATTATGGATAAGAAGATTTAAAATATCAAAAAACAACCTAAAAAGGGAGGGGGGGTGCTACCGGTAGCACAACTTTTCAAAACGAGGTAAAAAATGTGGACCCCCCAAAAATGAGAACTCTGTATAATTCTCGTTAAGTTGGTAACTATGTTCCACTTTAAAATCTTTAAAAACTCTATTCTTGTCTACATAACTTTTCTACTTGTCTTGGACAACCTTTAAATTATGTCTGATTTTTGTCATCTACTCTTCAATTTCCTGCAAAAAACCTAGCCCAATGACAACTTTGTCTACTAGGCTATCCCAACTCACTGGTGTGTTACACTTCCTACCATGCAATGTTTCAAATGCGTTCATTTTTAATGAGGCTTGATACCCATTATTGTAAGCAAACTCTACTAAGTGGATGTAGTATTTCCAGTTTGATGATTGGTCCATCACATACATTCTGAGCATATATTCAATTATTATGTTAGTCCCCTCTATTTTCCCATATGACTCTGGGTGATACGTTGTACAAAGATTTAAATTTGTTCCAAAGACTTTGAACAAACCTTTCCAAAAATTAGAGGTAAAATTTGAATCTTTGTCTAAAGCAATTGCCTTAGGAACCTCATGTAATCTGACAACTTCCTTCATGTAAATCTTTGCAAAGTTTTGTTGCCTTGTGTAGTCTTCACAGAAATAAAATGTACATCCTTTGTTGATTTATCCACCACCGCCATGATGGAATCATGTTGCTTCATTGTTCTTGGCAGCTTTGCAATAAAATGAATTGTAACCACTTCTCATTTCCACTAAGGAATGGGCAATGGTTATAGTAGCGTCGTTGGATGTCTATGCTATGTTTTCAACTTTTGGCATTATAGACACCTAGCTATGTAATTAGCCACTTCTTTCTTCATTATTTGTGAAAAGTATTGGATTCTTACAGTTGAAATTGTTTTATGATATCATGGGTGCCCAACATATGGCACATTTTGCATTTCCTTTAGCACTATATTTTTTAGCTCTCTAGAATTTGGCAGATATATTTTCCCCTTGTACATGAGGATTCCATCATATTTTGGCTCATAATAGTTAATTTTCTATTGTAAATTGCCTTGTTGCAAGTTTTCTTTTATTTTTAAATAATGTTGATCTGAATTTGCTGCCTCCAAAATTATGTCTTTTAAATCTGTGTTGAACATGCTAATGAATGAAATATGATTTTCATGTGCTCTTATGTTGAGTGCATCAACCACCTGATTTTTCTTGCTTTTGATATGCTTAATTTCAAAGTTATATTCACTCATAAATTCCATCCATCTACTTTGTTTGGAATTTAATGTTTGTTGTCCAAACAAATGCTTCAGGACAAAATGGTATGTCCTTAGCTCAAATCTTCTCTCCATGCAATAATGTCTCCACATTTTTAGTGCATGTACAATGATTACTAATTCCAAGTCATGTGTAACATAATTCCTCTCATGTTTTTTTTAATTTTCTAGACTCATCCCACACCACATGATCCTTTTGAGTGAGGACTCCATCGAGCCCTTCCTTGCAAGCATCATTGCAAACTACAAAATCTTCATCCGGATATGCAATCTTTAAGATTGGTGCACTTCTTAAAATATCTTTCAATTGCTGAAAACTTTATGCACACTTGGAAGTCCATTGAAATTTTGCTCCCTTCTTTTGCAAAGAAGCGATTGGGTTTTCAATCTTTGAAAAACCTTTTATGAATATTTAGTAATAACCAACTAGACCCATACATGATCTAACTCATGTCACATTTCTTGGCATTGGTTGTTATAACCCAAGGGGAGCATATATGGGAATTGTGAAGTATGAAATGTATTTGGTTATTTTCAGGCAGTTCCCCTATTCTTTAAGGAGTTATTGTGTAACTTATCTATCTTGGAGTTGTGATCCACGCTCACATTCAGTACATGGTGTGTACTTCTGT
Source organism: Picea engelmannii (assembly GCA_009831015.1). NCBI lineage: Eukaryota > Viridiplantae > Streptophyta > Pinopsida > Pinales > Pinaceae > Picea > Picea engelmannii. The sequence goes on from ML785978.1 coordinate 439,289, forward strand.
TCTGTTATGATATTTTAAGCATTTGGTTTGAGAGCTCATAATTGGTGGAGAAGCCTTGATGAAGATACTAGACTCCACTCCACATGGGAATAATTTGAAAAGCTCTTCTCACATAAATGGATTGGGGATACACAAATTGAGGAATTGTATAGAATTCCAGATTAATTAAAAGAAGCAAAGGAAGAGATTAAGAAGAAGGGTGAGGAGTTATCTAAGATACGATCCCTTAATGAATCACTCGTTAATGAGGTTAATAGCTTAAAGCAAGAAAAGAGTAGTAAATCGAAGTGGGGAAATGATGAGTCAAGGGAAGATTTGAAAAAGAAAGATGAAGAGATATGTAGATTACGAAACCATAATAAAAAAATATTGGATGAGGTTAAAAGATTGAAAGAAGAAAAGAAGAATTATCAAAATTAAGAAGAAATGAGGATCTTGGATGAAGAATCTACCAAAAGACTTGAAGAGGAAATCTGCAAGAAGGTTAAGGAATCTCTAAATATTGATGATGTAAAATTAGAAATGCAATCCAAAATTGAAGAAGGACGTTAGAATTCGATATACGAGGTCACATTGCAGCTTCAAGAGGAGAAAGAAGGCAATATTTAAGAAGATCACCATAATATACTTGAAGAAGTTGAACTCCATCTAGATGATGTACATGCCAAATATGATGTTATTATCTCCAAGGCTAGAACAATAAAAGAGAAAGCAAGGAAGATAGAGGATCCCATTGTCTCTTAAAATATTATACAGGAAACGCACATGCAGAATGAAGAAAAACCATCAAAAGTGGAACCATATCGACACCCTCATTACCAAGAAACATTTCAAGGAAGACAAGAAGGTCGATATCAACATTATCAAGGAAGAAGATGGAATACTTATCAATATTCATGGAACAATGCATCACCAAACTACTCTTCAACAAGATGTTATAAGAGACCAACAACCACTACAAATTGGAGAAGCTTCAACAACAATACATGGGATCAAAAGAAAGAAAATTATGTAACAAATTGCCACCGAGGATTACGACCGAAAATAATTGATTTTGGATGGATAAATCATCAACAATGGAATGATGAAAGTAGAAACATAAGAAAATCATATTAGTTGGTTTCATCACATGTGAAGCCTTTAATTGCAAAGATTTTTGAAGGAGGGTATTATGTTATGACCCAAGGGAAACATATATGGGAATCGTGAAGTATGCAAGGTATTTGGTTATAATTTGGAGGTGGTTCCCCTATTCTTTAAGGAGTTATTGGGTAACTTATCTATCTTGGAGTTGTGCTCCACGCTCACATTCAGTACAAGGTGGGTACTTCTATTATGTTATGATATTTTTAAGCATTTGGTTCATTACATTTGCCATCCTCTAATGACCTCTATCTTCTCGGGATCAATTGCTATCCCATCTACTGAAATAATATGCCCCAAGTAGTGAATATTTCTTTTATAAACGATGCATTTACTTAGTTTGGCATATAATTATGCTCTCAAAACTTGCAACACCATTCTCAAATGTTGCTCATGGTCTTATTTTGTCCTTGAGTAAATGAGAATATCATCTAAGAAAACAATCACAAACTTGTCCAGGTACTCCTTGAACACTCCATTCATCAGGCACATGAAAATTGTTGAGGCATTTGATAGCCCAAATGGTACCACAATAAATTCATAATGCTCATACCTTGTCCTAAATGTTGTCTTGTTGATATCCTATTCCTTTATCCTCACTTGATGATAACCTGATCTCAAGTCAATCTTGGAAAAGATTCTTGCACCTTTCATTTGATCAAATAAATCATCAATCCTTGGCAAAGGATATTTGTTTTTTTATGGTGACCTTATTTAGTTGTCTGAAATCAATACATGAACTTAAGGTTCTATCTTTATTTTTCACAAAAAGAACTAGGGCTTCCCAAGGTGATACACTTGGGCATATATACCCCTTCTTTAACAACTCTTCAAGTTGCATATGCAATTCTTTCAATTCTGGTGTGCCCATTCTGTAAGGTTTCTTGGACACTGGGGCATCTCCTGGCACCAAATCAATGGAACAATCAATGTCTTTCTTTGGTGGCAATCCTGGGATTTCCCCCAAAACACATTAAAATCCCTCAAGACTAGATGGTCTTCAATACTTGCCACTTTATCTCTGGCTACCTCTTCCATATAGGCTACAAAAATTTGGCATCCCTTCTCGAAAACTCTTTTTCCACTACATGGATGAAATTTCTCTAACAACTACAACTCTCTGAATGTCTTGAATATTTCCCTATTTACATCCCTCATCAAGAAAATTTATGGTCTTGTGTAATAGTCTAGGATGACATGGTGTTTTTCCAACCAATCCATGCCAATTAAATAGTCATATGAACCCAATGGTATGATGTTCACATCCACATTTATGATGAGTCCATTCATGTTTATTGGACAATGTTTAACCAACTCAATGATCTTCCTTTTAGCCCCTGTGGATAACTAAACTAACCAAGATTTCTTATGCCTACTCCTTTGCAAGTGAAATCTTTCAATAATGTTAGATTTTATGTAACTATGGCTAGCTATAGAATTAATTAAAATGGCTATGGGTTGGTTATCAATCTTACCTTCCACTTCAATCATGGGGGATTGATACTCTGCTTGCTTGTTGTGCAAGGCTGCATAAATCATCTGCATGTTTCCTCCCATATCTTCAATTGTTTTAGCCTCCTGAATTTTATGGACAATCCACATTCTTTATCCTTTGTGAGGGCAGTACCTATATAAGTGGTTTCCCTCACATCCCCAACATTTTGCAGGTTGTTGTCTTGGCCTTTTTCCCAAATGAATCTATTTTCTTATGCTTATTTTAGTTTGATTGTACTTGTTGATTTGCTTGTGAGTTGTTCTTGAAAAATGGTGGCTTAAAACCTTTCCACCTTTTCTCCTTTTTACCCTTCAGCTTGTAATTCCAAGTTTTTTGGAAGATTGGCCTCGCTCTACTTTGCCCATAAAGATGCTTTGCTCTCCTTATGGTCTCCTCCAAAGTTACGGGGTTATCATATTATATCTTGTCACTGTAGAAGGAAGGTAACCCACTTAAAAACCTTTGTATTTTGACCTTCTAAACCTTTATGAAACCTACATACTTCAACAACTCAAATAATCTCTTCTCATACTCATCCATTGTCATGCTTCTCAACTTGAGCTCAAAGAATTATTTCATCATTCTTTCATCATAATTCTTTGAAAAGTATTTCTCTTGGAAATATCCTTTGAAATACCTCCATGAGACCTTCCTATCATCAAGGTGTTTTGCTTGCTTAAGTTGGTCCCACCACATGGCTACCTTTCCTTGCAAGTGTAGGTTGTAATTCTTGTTATACCCTGGAGGGATAATCATGTAGCTAGAAATATTTCTTCATTTCTAACAGTCAGGCCTCACCCTCCTCTCCCTTCATGTGCTTACCATTGAAATTTGGTGGCTTGATTTTCCTGAGTTCACCTTGTAAGATATTTTCCTTAGGCCTTCTCTTTTGTCTCCCAACATGGGACACACTTGGGTTGCTTCTTGGCCCTGAACTTGCATGAGATCTCTTAGTGGATTTCCATGGGGAATGATGGTGTCTGCTCATTCTCCTTTACTTTCTGTAATTCCCATGTTCATCCCTTCTGCTATGGGATTTGGATGTCATCACTTGTCTATCACTAGCTACTTTCTTTGTGCTGGAGTCTTTATCGGCTTGCCTCTACAACATATTTAGACTCTAAAGTATCTCTTCCCGAGCCTTCATAATCTTCTCATTATCATCCCTATAACTCTTCACTTTTCTCTGTAGGCTTCTCATAGTTATAGGCTCCTACCTATCTCTTCTTTCATTGGAATCGGTCTTAGCATTTCCCATGATAACATGTAGCCCTCTGAATTCTTATTCATGACTGTAGGACTCTTGGGCATATTCCATGGCTAGGTTATCATACAGGAACCAAGTTGCCTTCATGTACCTATAAATTTTGCAAGAAAATGTTCATGCAAATAAATTTTTGTTAGGAAAAATATATACATACACAATTCTAGAAAAGAATACATAAAAAAAATTCTCCACTCTTTAATGCCACCGACCATCTTTGTTTTAGTTTACTCTAACTTATACTTCTCAAATCAATTTTTTGGGTTAATAGATGGATTCTCCTCTCTAGCATATTTTCAACAATTGTTTTCTTGCTCAATTCCGAGCTCTGAGCATAAAGTTATAATCATCTGGATATTGCTAATTTACCCTTTCTTGTACACTTTTCATTCTAGTGCAAATAATCCCATACACCAACTTCTATCACTTGTAGAAGCAAACCTGTCAAGAACCAAAGAAACTTTTGAATGAGACATAGATAATAATGATCACAAGGAATTCATGAAAACTCTCATATTTTCAATTTGATGGTCTAGTCAAATACTGTAGCAATCTTGAAATGACAACTTTGTCATTTTCACCCCTTTTTCCAAACTTGGAATTTTTAGTCAAACTAGTTATCTCCCAAAGTGTGCACTTTTGAAAAAATTACACTACACCAAAGTTGTCTAGCTGGATGAGTATAAAAATTGTTGAGTACATAAATTTTTCCATATTTTCCATTTGGGGACCCTTTTTCTCTAAAAACCCCCAAAAGTGGTACGAAATAGTGGATTTTTCCCTATTTTAGCACCTCCATTCCAAACTTCTTAGATTATGGCCAATCCCTTCACACAATACTTTCATATATGCTTTTATGACACTATTTACAAGTTTCAATAGTAACTATTCTCCTTCCATTGAGCTTGACCATGATCTTCAAAACAAGTAATTTACATTTTTTGGAAAATCAGAGCATGATTGACCAGTGGCCCTTTATGGAATTTATGTAGCCCTCGACACTACAGATAAACCTCAAAATTTTCATATCAATCTGACTTAATCTGCTTCATATGTGGCCCAAATAAGAAAATGAATCCAAAATTAGTTTTTTTTTTTACTAAAGGACAATTTTGCCTATATGGCATCTTTGTTGACGTGGTTGTTGATGTGGAATTTTGGGTCCACGAGGCACCCTCAGGTGATGTCATGTAATCCTCTTATCCAACCTGGCCCTACTCTGTTAGCCTTTGCCTCCCTCCTCCTCTTCCTTTTACCTTTATTTTATAAATTAAACTATATTTTGGGCCCCGCCGTACCCAAATGTCCACCTGACAAATTCTTTGACCACAAATGGGTTAGGGATCCCACCTCTCTTGTCAAAATTCCATGCGATGCCCATTGATTAGTTGCAGGGATTGGTGGGTCCCATCCCACACGCTTTTTCCTTGGGTACGCACAACTTACATACTCCCAAATCTAATAGTGGAGATTAAGGGATGATCAACGACCCTCAATGATCTTACTGTTGATATTTTGATGTAACTATGGAAGATATTATTTTTTATTTGTATTGGTCAAACCTCGAGAAGGTTATTGTAATCTTATTGTATAAATCGACTCAAAATAAATTATTATTTTATTGTTATCGTTATTGTAAAAGTCAAAACGACCCCTCTTAGGGTTGCGTCTTTTCAGGAGTCAAGTTATGTGTATAAAGGTAGGTCAAGTTCCTCTCATTTGTATACACACACAACTCGCTTTCTCTTGTGTATTTGGAGCATAGCAAAGGAGGTCTAGCGCAAGAGGTCTTGGTTTCTTCGTCTTTGGTATCTTGGTCTTGGTCTATTTGTGGAGAGCTATAATGTGACATTGTACTAGTTGAAGGAATCTATACTGAAGAATTGGTTGCTAGGTTTTCTCCCTCGCAAGGGTTTCCCAGGATATATATTGTGTTCTGTGATTGCTTATCTTTCAGTGATCCTATTACATGCAATTGTTAATGAATGTTAAATATGATAATTGTAACTTCTGAAATTATAACATGGTATCATAGTAGGCCTAAGTAGAAGACAGTTCGCAGATCTAGAAGCCAAAATGAGTCATTTTTATTGATAGGAGTGGTTGTTGAACAAGACAAGACCACCAACAAGTGCGCCCTAGTGGAACACATCTTTTCCTTGGATCAGATATTCCGAATCCAGAATTTGTGATTTAGGGGCAAGATGACTACTAGAACCAAGATTGATGAGAATCTAGAGGGAGCTAACAACTTCAGAACCCGGAGGTACAAAATATCCCTCCTCCTAGAAGAACATGATCTATAGAAGTTCACTGAAGAAGAGGTTTCAGAACCAAAGGGAGATGAGGCTAAAGAAAATCACAAGGAGGATATGGTCAAAGCAAAGAGGATTATTGCAGACTCCATTAAGGACCATATTATTCATCACATATCTTCCTTATCCACTCCAAAAGAAATGATGGATGCTTTCACCCAAATCTTTGAAGGAAACAACATCAACCGAAGAATGACCTTGAGAACTCAATTAAAGAACGCGAGGATACGAAATTCAGAAACCATCCACTCTCACTTCTCAAGAGTGAACCAAATCAAGGAGCAAATAGAATCCATTGGTGACAAAGTGAATGGATAAGAAATGGTGATGACCACCTTGAATGGCCTCCCAAGGTCATGGGATGCATTTATTCAAGGGATATGCTCAAGAAGGAAGCTACCCAAGTTCAGTGGGCTACGGGAAGATTGCAAACAAGAAGAAGCAAGGAAGACAGTAAGAGAAGAGAAGATGATAGATGATGATCAAGCCCTAACCGCCCACACCAATAAAGGAAAGAGAAAGAAAGAACCCTCCTCAACCAAGAAGTTTCAGAAGGGCCGAAGAAATAACCCAAATATCAGATGTTTCTGTTGTCAGAAAATGGGACACATTGCTAGGAATTATTCCCTCATTCAGAAACCAAGGGAAAAGAAAGGAGGTAAAAGGCATCATGTTCATACAATTGAAGATTATGAGCCACCCAAGAAGGTTGAAAAGGAATATGAATCAAGTGATGAGGAGTATGTTCTTATCTTAGCCCTTACAAGAACTGTCACTCATGGAAGTGACATTTGGATGGTGGACAGTGGTGCTTCCAAGCACATGACATGTTATACAGATTCCTTGTCTAACCTTACTCATAAGGATTCACCACACAAGGTGAAATTGGGAGATGACTATCAATATCCGATCAAAGGAGTAGGAGAAGCCTCCTACAAGTTAGACTCAGGAAAGCCAATGAAGATGAAGGAAGTTCTCTATGTTTCTGGATTGAAGAAGAACCTTCTCTCGATTTCAACATTTGATGAGAAGGGTTACAGAGTTGCATTTGTTGATGGAAAAGTTCTTATGTGTCCTAGAGGGAAGACTTTTGATGATGTTGTGCTGATTGAAGTTCAAGAGGAAGGACTCTACAAATTTAAAGGGCAATAAGATTCAACATTAATTCACGACATTGTGAATCCCAGTAAATTATGGTGATCTGAAAATCTTTAGACACCGCTTATTCCTTCAAAATAAACAGGCAACATCTAACTTGATTCCCATATAAATTCTAGGATCTATTGAGGTGATTTGCAGAAATGATGATGATGTGTCCTTTATCCAAAAACCCCTTTATGATGACCAATTTGAACTACAATTGAGATATCTCAGCAGAAAATAAAAGAACTCAAGCAATAATAATGAAGACATGCTTTGTTTCATCTTAAGTTCGTTCAACCAAATAAAAATTGATTATCTTTATCTCAAGAAACCAAAACACATATGTAAATGGACCAAATAAGCCAATCTTGTGCCCTAAAAATATACAACTCAAATGCACAAACAAAGTTCATATTTGAAATCCTTGTGAAAAATTGAGAAAAATGAGTATAATATTGGTCGTATTACATCAAAGTACCTCATGGCACGCAAAACAATGTGTTACAAGGTCATTAATGACACTTTGACATAAAATTGTTATAGATGACCTTAAATTACAAAACTAACCTCATATTCATGATCCTTGTGAAAAACCGTGCAATTTTGATATAAGACACATAAAAATATGTTAAGGTACCATTTGACATGCTTTACGGTGCAACTCAAGATTATGTTGTACTTGCACGTACTTCCATACAATTCCTTATAGTCTCGAAAATTGTGTCATGTCATTGTCTCAAAATATTTGTAGTCTCTATATATGTGCAGATAGGGATGTGTGTTACCTTGAGATTCATGCTCAATATATCGCCGAGTCTCCAAAACCACTTTTAAATTTAGTTGGTAACTTCTTTGCTATTTTTAGCAGAAATCCCACTAAGTTTAGGTTGGTTGGTTGAGTTGGTTAAAACGCTCTGCTATTATAGCGGAGGCTCCAGGTTCAAACCTCTACATGGTATATTCGTTGGTTTGTTGGTTAAAGTTTTAATATAATATATATTATATATTATATATCATATATAATATATATTATATATCATATATAATATATGATATATCATTGTTCAAACAAACTCCCGCCACATTTTTGTTAAGCTCCTCGCGTTGTATAGGATGTGGGCGTATGGAATTACACTTGAACCAGGGGATGGGGCTAGCCTTGGCCCCTTTCTCCCCCTCCAAATGAACCATTAATCAACTTTAAATATATTAATTGCCACCATATGGTTAAGTGACAATGTTGTGGTGTGTTGGTTGTGGGAGCATTATGAAGGTGTGGATTGTTAGAGAGGCCATGGGGATGAACCCCATGGACTACATAAATATTTTACATAACCAAAACATTAATGGCCAATGAGGGGTTTCCACATGGCATACTTTCAATGGCTAACCTGTTCCACGTGTCAAATTCTGATTGAACAACTTGGACCTGCCAACTCATTTGTTGATTGTACATGCCAACATATTTTCCATGTCACCCTGTTGTGCCATGTCATTGATGATGCTGATGTTACCATGCCATGTGTCACCCTCTAGTGTTGCCATGTGGCACCCCTATTTTGCTTGTTTTGACAAAACTTTGACTACTCATAACTTTTGCATACGAGCTATGTTTGAGACGAAATTTGCATCGTTGGAAAGATGACAACGAGCTCTACGCAATGATGTTATTTTCGCGGTTTGATATGGTCAAGTTTTGATCATTTATGGATCCCCTGGGATATCTGTGAGCATTCCGGATCATACTAGACCTTTATGAGCATTCCTTAGATCCTCCTGGATCACAACTTCCCACTAAAGAACTTGTGGGCCTCCAAAAGAATTAATATTCAACAACTTAGTGATGATAACTCTAATTCACTCTTCCATCTTACTGAAATACTCTGATCAATAACTTAATGATGAAGCTTCTTCACTCTTCCATCTTTTTGAACATTATATACTCATTTTCTCATTTTGGATTGACCTCAGATATTGGATATCAGATCAATATACCTTTATTTGCTTCTCAGGAACTCAGATCTGACTTTGGCCTCTCGCACTATAGATAATATATGCAACTCTGGTTCTGGATTATAGATTCCTACATAATAAAATCCTGCATTCACCGAATCTCTGTAATATCTGAATTTTGTATTTCAACATTCCCTTCCATATCCTTTATTTAAGATAGTCTATCTCGGCCAATTTGAAACCAAGTCGAATGTTGATTTATGCCTTGCCCATTTAGACTCGTTGTTCTTGTATTGTTGATGTATTTGTAGAAGTCCCTGAATGAATACTTTATCCATTGTCACTCCTACCTTGAAGAACAATTATGCTTGTACTGTTATCATTTTTACCTGCCTTGATTGTTTTTGTTCAAGGTATACATCCACGAAAATGACATAGAATGGGTATATATCTTTAAGTATGTACCTCTTATCAACTCTAGGAAGTTTTGCATTACTTTGATGCTCTTCCTATTCTTGATATACGTGCTCCAACTGTCTACATTCCTCTGTTCCTTCACTTACAATTCTTCATAATCAAGAATGTTGACCAGACAATTCGATCCATATGTAGTCTTGCTGACAATTACTTTTGTTGAGCTCTTGATCTACATGTTCCAACTGCCTACATCCTTTTGTTCCTTCACTTACATTTTTTCAAAATAAATAATGTTGACTAGACAATTTGATCCATATGTAGTCGTTAGCTGATGACGATACAATACAATTGTCTTCACTGCTGTTGAAAAAGGCTTAGAAATCCCTTCAAGATTTCTCTCACTTTGCAACAATATAAGATGGTAATGTATAGAATCTCTTGCAAAATTCCTCTCACTCATACAAGGTGGCCATATAGAAATTTTACAAAGTCCCTCTCACTAATTTACAATGAGTGGCTCACAAGCCTTAAACAAACTTTACAAAATATTTACATATACATATTGTACAAATAATATGCATTTATACAATGATGTTTTCAAATGGTTTACTTATGGAATTATCATTCTCATTGTACTAGGAGGAATCTTGCAAGTTCCGACCTCTAACAATGCCTCTAATGCTGGCGTTGAATCTGACATTGAATCTGATGCAAAATATGATTCTAAGAAACCATTTGTCCATACTATAGATCTTCCTAGTAACCTATACATCCTCTCTCTGCGAACACCAAGTACTATAGTTGTGTCTGGGAAACCTCCCTTGAATGCACAAGTACTTGACCATCCTAAAATGTAATGACAAAGCCATCATCTTCAAATGATGCAACTAAGAGTAGATTAACTTTTAGGTCTGGAACATATAGCATATTTTCAATCCCCAGAAATCCTCTCGACTTGAGCTGGAATCTCACATATCCATATCCTCTAATTGCTTGCCTAGTGTTGGTTCTAGATCCAACATAACAATCTGTGTTGATTTTTGAGAATGTTAAAAATATGGATCTCATCCTTGTCATGTGGCGAGATGAGCCACTGCCCATGAACCATTCTTCGATGTCTTCATAAATCACCTTGCCAAGACCAACCTTTAGGAAGTATTCTTTACTAAGATCTTTATCTGGAGCTTTTGGTGCTTGTCTTCTTACAAGTGTTTTCTCATCTCTTTGGTTCTTCTTCGGACATAAGTGTGGATGAAGTGTCCAACACTTCTGAATTCGGTGTCCACTCTTATTACAATAAGAGAAACATACTTGATTTCCCTTCTAGAAATATGATCCCTTTCCTTTAGCCTTCTTCTTGGAGGGATTATCTTGCACATACATGGATTGTCTTCCATCCCTCATGTCCAACTCATGAGTGATGGTCTTCATCCCTTTACCAAGATTGAGAATTTGTTTTGACTGAGCCTCTTCAGTTGTCTTTGAACATTCTCCAACTTTCTTATATCCCAAGCCTGCATAATGAGGTCTTTCCTTTACCTTGGTTGTTGCTTGTAACCCTTTAATAGGCAATGGAATCTCATGCATAGGAGACTTTGGCTTCTCCATTTGCGCAACTGCATGGTACTGTGCCAACAACTTGTCCTTTACTTGCACGAAAGATTTATCATTCTCTACTTGATGGAATGGGGCCCATAACTGCAACTTCTTCTCTAAATCATGAAAGATATTTATATGAAAGTATTCATGAAGTAACAATCGATCTTCTATCCTTTGCTTCTCTTCCTCAAGAGCTTGCAACTGCATCCTCAACTAAACATTCTCTCGCTAGATTTGTTGATTAATATCTTTTTGCAACCTCAATTTTATCAAGGCTTTACCCATCTTGTCCTCTTTAAAAGAGCCTTCAAAATCTTCACCAATCTGAGTTTTTAAACCTCGTCACACCAACAACTTGCAAAAAGACGTCAAAACTTGCTCTGATACCAACTTCTCTCAAAGAAGGGGGATCAGACTACCTGTTGTGATACCAACTTCATCTGAAAATCTTTAGACACCACTTATTCCTTCAAAATAAACATGTTGCATCTAACTTGATTCCTATATAAATTCTAGGATCTATGGAGGTGATTTACATAAATGATGATGATGTGTCCTTTATCCAAAAACCCCTTTATGATGACCAATTTAAAGTACAATTGAGATAACTTGGCAGAAAATAAAATAACTCAAGCAATAATAATGATGGCATGCTTTGTTTCATCTTTAAGTTCTTTCAACCTAATGAAAATTTCTTATCTTTATCTCAAGATACCAAAACACATATGTAAATGGACCAGATAAGCCAATCTTGAGGATGCCCTGAAAATCTACAACTCAAATGTACAAACAAAGTTTATATTTGAAATCCTTACGAAAAATTGAGAAAAATGAGTATAATATTGGCCATATTCCGTCAAAGTACCTCATGTCACACAAAACAATGTGCTACAAGGTCATTAATGACATTCTGACATAAAATTGTTATATATGACCTTAAATTACAAAATTGACCTCATATTTGTGATCCTTGTGAAAAATCGTGCAATTTTTATATAAGACACTTAAAAATTCGTTAAGGTACCATTTGGCATGCTTTACGGTGCAACTCAAGATTATGTTGTACTTGCATGTACTTTCGTACAATTTCGTACAATCTCGAAAACTGTGTCATGTCCTTGTCTCAAACTCTATGTAGTCTTGAGATGTGTGCACATAGGGATGTGTGCCCAATATATAGCTGGGTCTCCAAAACCACTTCTAAATTTAGTTGGTAACTTCTTTGTTATTTTTAGCAGAAATCTCATTAAGCCTGGGTTGGTTGGCTGAGTTGGTTTAAAGGCTCCGCTATTATAGCAGAGGTTCTAGGTTCAAACCTCCACATGGAATATTCATTGGTTTGTTGAATAAAGTTTTAATATAATATATATATTATTTATTATATATTATATATAATATATATAATATATAATTGTTCAAACAAACTCCCGCCACATTTTTGTTAAGCTCCTTGCATTGTATAGGATGTGGTCATATGGCATTACACTTGAAACAGGGGTTGGGGCTAGCCTTGACCCCTTTTCCCCCCTCCAAACGAACGATTAATCAACTTTAAACATATTAATTGCCACCATATGGTTAAGTGACAATGTTGTGGTGTGTTGGTTGTGGGAGCATTGGGAAGGCGTGGATTGTTAGGGGAGGTCATGGGGTTGAACCTCATGGACTCCATAAATATTTTACATAACCAAAACATTAATGGCCAATGAGGGGCTTCCACATGGCAACGTCTCACTGGCTAACCTGTTCCACGTGTCAAATGTTGATTGAACCGCTTGGACCTGCCAACTCATCTATTGACTGTACATGCCAACCAATATGCCATGTCACCTTGTTGTTCCATGTCACTGTTGATGATGATGTTTCCATGCCATGTGTCCCCCTTTTGGTTCTGCCACGTGGCACCTATGTTTTCCTTGTTTTGACCAAAATTTGACTACTCATAATTTTTGCTTATGAGCTCCATTTGAGACGAAATTTATACCGTTGGAAAGATGATGACGAGCTCTATGCAATGATGTTGTTTTCTTGGTCATTTGAGACGGTCGAATTTTAAGCATTTATGGATCCCCTGGGACCTTTGTGAGCATTCTGGATCCTCCTGGACCTCTGTGAGTGTTCCTTAGATCCTCTTGGATCATATGGCATATGAGATTTGTTCACCTCCATTACAAGGCCCTACCGAGTGTGAAGAATATGGTAACGGGACTACCAGAGATCTAGGCAAAACCAGACGACATGTGAAAAGGTTGTGCACAAGGCAAGAATGTGAAGCACTACTTTCCCAACAATGATAGTAGATCCAAAAAGAGTATTGGACATCGTGTACTCAGATGTGTGTGGACCGATGTTAACAACTTCACTAAATGGGTATGTATATTATGTGTCTTTTATTGATGATTACTCACATAAAACTTGGATCTATTTGTTGAAGGCAAAGAATGAAGTGTTTGGAAAATTCAAAGAATTTAAAGGATTGGTAGAAAACCCGACAGAGAGGAAGATAAATACCTTGTGATCAGATAATGGAGGAGAATTCACTTCAGAGGAATTCAAAGAATATTGCAAGGAAGCTGGGATTAAGAGGGAGTTTTCTACTCCCAACAATCCTCAACAGAATGGAGTAGCAGAAAGGAAGAATTAGACGATCATGGAAGCAGTGAAGGCTATGATCCATGATCAAGATATACGTATGCATATGTGGGCAGAAGCAACAAAGACTGAAGTGTACGTGCAAAACAGAAGTCCCCACAAAGTACTTGAAAACAAGACACCAGAGGAGATGTTTTCAGAAGAGAAGCCATAAGTCATCCATCTAAGGATATTTGGTTGTCCCATATTTGTGCATGTCCCCAAGGAAAAGAGGACAAAATTGGATCCATCCAGAAAGAATGGTATATTTGTTGGTTACAATGACACATCAAAGGCATACAGGCTATATATTCCTGGTCACCAGAAAGTTGAGATTAGCCAAGATGTCACCTTCGATGAGAGTGCAGCTTTCAACAAATCAAAACAAGACTATGTAAAACAGATTCATGAGGAGGAGAATGAAGTTACTAGAGTTCCAAAGGCATATGCAGTTGAAATATATGAAGTCATTCATGAGGATAACGACATGGAAGAACCTCAGAGGCTAGAAAAGATGCCTACTCGTAAGAGAAGACCATCTTGGGCACAGGATCTCATCAGAGATGCATAAAGATACGGTGCCCCAGAAATATATCTCAGGGAAAGTCAAAAGTTGAAACCATATTCGAACTATGTGGCATGTTTGTGTGATATCATGGATGCAAAACCATCCAGTTATGAAGAGGCTGCAGAAAAGAGTATATGGAAGGATGCCATGGGGGAGGAATATCAATCCATAATAAAGAATGATGTTTGGGATGTGGTCCCCATACCGAAGGAGAAATCAGTAGTAAGTTCAAAATGGGTCTACAAAATGAAACATGCAGTTGATGGCAGTATTGAAAAGTATAAGGCTAGATTTGTGGCTCGAGGATTCTCTCAGAAGGAGGGCATTAACTATGAGGAGACATTTTCTCGCATGGTGAGATATACCTCCATCAAGAATATAATTTTATTGGCCGCAGTAATGAAATGGAAGGTGCATCAGATGGATGTGACGACAACCTTCTTGAATGGTGAAATAAAAGAGGAAGTATATGTGGAGCAGCCACAAGGGTTTGAGGTACATGATAGGGAGACGCATGTGTGCAAATTGAAGAAGGATTTATATGGATTAAAGCAAGAACCTAGAGCATGGTATGGTAGGATCAAAAATTTTCTGATGAGCTTAGGATTTACAAAGAGCAGTGCAAATAATAACCTTTACTTTAAGGTTGTGGATGATGGTCATGTAATAATACTGTTGTATGTGGATGACATGTTTCTAACAGGTGTGGAAAATCTCATCTCAAAGTATAAGAGAAAAGTGGTTGCTGAGTTTGAGATGAAATATCTCGGGATGATACATTACTTTTTGGGTCTCGAGATATATCAAAGACAAGATGAGATCTTTCTGAATTAAGGGAAGTATGTAATGGAAATCTTGATGAGGTTCGAGATGTTGGATTGCAAGCAAATGCATACACCTATGGTATAAAATATGAAGTTACTGCAGGATACAACTTCAAGGACTTTGGATGTT
Source organism: Picea engelmannii (assembly GCA_009831015.1). Lineage (NCBI taxonomy): Eukaryota > Viridiplantae > Streptophyta > Pinopsida > Pinales > Pinaceae > Picea > Picea engelmannii. The sequence goes on from ML785978.1 coordinate 454,771, forward strand.
ACTTTATACAAATAGATGGTGGGTTCGTTGATGTATTTGATGAACATGAGATCGGGTATATGTTTTGTTGTGAGCACCTTGAGGCAGTATATGGAGCAGCCCAGACAGGTTCATTTGTTCGTAGCAAAACATGTGACAATGTACCTTAAGGGTACATTGGATTATGGTCTCAGGTATGTGACATACCATGAGGTCGGGTTATATGGATATTCAGATTCAGATTGGGCCGACAGTATTCTTGATCGAAAGAGTACTTTGGCATATTGCTTCAGTCTAGGCTCCAGTATGGTTTCTTGAAGCAACAGGAAGAAGTCATGTGTAGCGCTCAGTACGGCTGAGGCTGAATATGAGGCAGGATGTGCATCATGTAGAGAAGCAGTGTGGCTTCAGAAGTTGTTGTCTGGGTTATTTGGTCTCAAATTGGAGGCGACCTGCATTTGGTGTGACAACCAGAGTTGCATGAAGTTGTCATAGAATCTAGTGTTCCATGACAGGTTGGAGCATATCGAGATTAAATATCACTATATCAGGGATATGGTGTAGAGGGGAGCAGTGAAGCTCCAGTACCTGACTACCGAGGAGCAGTTTGCGGACGTGTTGACCAAGCTACTGTCAAGGACGAAGTTCGAACACTTCAGGGACAAGCTTGGCATGGTCTCTCTTCAAAGGGAGTGACAAGGTACATATGCATTGCAGGGTAGTGGATGTCCCGGGGACATGTTTTAGCTATTTGAGAGCTACCCACAAGCCTTGGATGCATTGGTTGTGAAGTCACATGGGTGCACATGATGAGGTACAGATGCATTGCAGGGTAGTGGATGTCATGGTGACATGTTGAAGCTATTTGAGAGCTACCCATAAGCCTTAGATGCATTAGTTGTGAAGTCATGTTGTACTATGGATATCCGATGATGTATAGATTCATATGTTCAACAGTGAATGGTCATGAGTTCGTGTGGCAACAAAGAATACCTTCCTAGTTAAAAGGGAGTGTTGATATTTTGATGTAACTATGTAAGATATTCTTTTGTATTTGTATTGGTCAAACCTCGAGAAGGTTATTGTAATCTTATTGTATAAATCGACACAAAATGAATTATTATTTTATTGTTATCCTTATTGTAAAAGTCAAAATGACCCCTCTTAGGGTTGTGTCTTTTCAGGAGTCAAGTTATGTGTATAAATAGAGGTCGAGTTCCTCTCATTTGTACACACACACAACTTGCCTTCTCTTATGTATTTGGAGCATAACAAAGGAGGTCTTGGTTTCTTGGTCTTTGGTATCTTGGTTTTGGTCTATTTGTTTAATCTACACTGATGAATTGGTTGTTGGGTTTTCTCCCCCATGAGGGTTTCCCAGGATATATCTTGTGTTTTGAGGTTGTTTATCTTTCAGTGATCCTATTACATGCAATTGTTAATGAATGTTAAAGAAGAAAATTATAACTTCTTAAATTATAACACTCACATCATCTACATGCACGCAAGTTAATGACCCCTCCTCGATGCGATATTGGTTTCACCCATGATATGTGGTGCATTCCTATTAGTTTCGCATCTCCAAGGAACGTTTCCAAAATTGTCATGGCACCATGTGATACCACTTACTTCCCTGCTTCGATACCACTTGTGGTATCAGTCGTCGCTATGCTAATAGCCCCACCACTGTGGCCTTCCACCGTGCCACGAACTTGCAACCCTGGTCCTACCACCTGTCACTAAATCATTGGTTGCGGGGATGGGTGGGTCCCATCCTGCACTCCTTTTTCTCAAGCACGCAGACTTGTTGGCTCCCAAATCTAACAGCGGGGATGATCGAAAGATCAATGACCCACATCGATTTCACATTGTGAATTTGATCGGGGGTTAACTGCACCTCAGAATGTTATATCTCTTACCACCCAATTACACATGTTGTCCTCCCATTGGCTTTGCATCGTAGAAGATCTCTAGAAAACCACTTTGCTCACAATGCAAAACCACTTATGTTTTTGGTCGATATCATGGTCCATCACCCCGTCATGGTGGTCTACCACCTCGCCACCAAACCTACCATCGTGCCATTGGCTGCCACCATGGATCAACCACTTGGTAGTTGTTGTGGATGGGAATTCCCTCCTACTGACTAGCATTAAGGGTTTTATCATGCATGAAGAAATGACCTAAAGATTCTTACTTTTTACCATCATCCCATGCCTAAACCCCCATTACTCATATGTAAATACAAGGCTCAAGAGATTAAGTTGGCGAACCTTATTTTCCGTGTTTGATGTCGATCCCTTTTCATGCTTGGTCATTCTTTGACTACAATTCTCCTCCTAATGCTAACCTGCATTCACTAAAGACAAACAAAGAACTCCACATGCATTTGATCTATGAACTAACAGGTTAGATATTTAATCAATCATACAATCAATATTCCAATAATGACAATCTCATATGGCGGGATGGGAAAAACAATTCTTTTATTAACTTCACAATGATACCTTACAATGATAAAGTCGGCTACTGCTCCTCGATCCTGGTCCCAAGCATGGTCGAAAGGTTTAGTTAACTTACCCAAAGCTATGTGTTCCATCAACAACTTTCCTTTTTCCGTGCTTTTGTAGGTACACACGAGCTGTCTTGGGTCAGATAGCGTGTACACGCGTGCAATAATGGAGCAGGGCGCGTGGGTTTTTATAAAAGGGGTTTTTAAGAAGAGTTGTTCAGCAATGTTTTGGCCAAGAAGGAATCTAAGATGGCTCGATGCCAGGTAAGCATGTCTGGTGAAAATTAGGGTTATAACAGATGCCCCCTAATGTGTGAGGTCAGAAGAGCATATGATGGTCGAAATACATTAACAATCTTCACCGATGTTCCGAACAAGTGAGCCCAGGGACCAGAAATTGAGAGGTGTCGTCTGCAAAATAATAATTGTCTCACCGAGGCGGGCATACCCATGCTTGGGATAAAATAAAATCATGGCTACCAATCAAATACACTGTAGATCCATGTCATATAACTATATAAAGTGTAGCCGCGAGCAATACACAACAGAGCTACATCTCGAAATCAAAAAGATATACATGTAGAGTATCCATCTTCTAGAAGCTGATAAGGCCGGATGGCTGGAGATGAGGTCTTCAAAGCTTGAGCAACAACTTCAAAATCTTCAAAATTCGGGTAGGAGTGTAATATGAGTGTACGAATTCACTACCCAGAGGTCTTTGACGACTCGTTGGTCATGGACTAGAGAATCTTGATGATCAGACTGAAGGCTTCATTGATTTCGAACAAAGACTTGATTAGACATTGAGGATGGTCGAGCATGAGGGAAAGAGACAAACTGTAGAGGGGCCGACTTAGGCTTAGAAAACTTCCCTTGGATTATAGCACGATAAAAGATGAGACTCAGGCAGCATGTCATTAACATAAGTTTACGAGGCAGGAGGTAACAAAAACTCTCCATATGCTTGGAAGAATAACCAAACGGAGGAGGACACAACTCAATGTAGCGGGAACATCTTCCTAAGGTCATATTAAATCCCAAGGTTTGACGAACAAACGAACAGATGTGATTTATCCAAGGGTGACTCATTGTGCTACCGATACAAAGAAAATACTTTTCCCTTCCTCTTTTTGGGGTATATTTGATTTTTTTTTTGTCTTTTTCAATAATTTTGAAAAAAGAATAAAAGAATGTTACATTACAAAGGAGGGATCGAGTGTCGCAAACATACTAGTTCCAGGCACATGGAACACAGGGATGCTCAAGGCAAAGGGATATATGTAAGAAAAGAACACTCAGGAAAAATCCTCCAGGGGCCAAAGGTGTCAAGATGCAGAGACAAAGTGTTACAGGGCTTGCGTATAAGGCATGCTTCAGATGGTTCAGTTGAGAGCAACATGGAGCCGACATTAGGCCAAAGACGCAGGTATGCAAAGACGGTTAACAAAACAGACAATGGTAACATCCTTCGATGTAAGTTTAATGAGACCAAAGAAGGTAAGCTCGGTGGTTTTTCATATTTACAGAGTGTGAAACAACGTAAAAGGAGACTCCGATGGGGTACCTTTTTCGAAGGTAGTCTAGTCAGTTCGAAAAAGGGGTAAACTAGCACCGACAAGACGTCTATTCAAAACCATTTTAACGAGTGTGATAAAGACAATATTACTCAACAATTTTTTCATTTTTAAGGAGTCTGAAAAAATCTTAACTATCGACTCCGTCAGGAATGTTCTTCTGGACCACTTTAACGAGTGTGAAAAAATATGGTCACTTAGCGATCTTTTCAATTTTAAGGAGTCTGAAAAGAGCTTAACTATGGACTCTGTGGGGGTTCCTTTTTCGTAAATTTAGTCCCTCAAGTCCGAAAAAGGGTTAAAATTATGCTGAGAATACTCTTCCAGAGATTCGAGGCCTCTAGAGTATACCTTTGTTCGTACAGTTGACCATCCGGACCGAAAAGGGGTAAATTATCACCGGATAGACGTGACTTCAAATGTCAGTTTAACGAGCGTGAAAGGCCAAAAGATCGCTCGACAATCTTTTCATTTTTAGAGGGTCTGAAAAGGGCTTAAAAGAAGACCCGTTATGTTTTGGGAGTCTCGTGGATGAGGTCAAGAGTGATAAAGATTCATGCAAATGAGGCTCAAAACTCGTAATCAGGCAAAACTAAAAGGACTCCTGAGCCTACAGTCATTAGTGACAACATGGACACCATAATGCAATCGGGATCTACCTAGGGCATCCATGTTCTGGTAAGCTCTACCACCAAATCATGACACTTCTAAAGCAACAATGATGGTTCTGCGTCACAACCTGGTGGGATCGATCCTATGGCAAAGGGATAAAGACAACGAGATACAAAAGTAGGGGTGGAAACCTAACTTATATGCTCAAGTTGGCTATCTGATATTTTTCCCCACAGACCGTCAAAAGTGACCCAAAACTCCAAAAAATGTCCTGATACTCGATCGTAACCTTCCAAAGCAACTCCTGAATCACTCTAAATGGTTTTCAATTCAAAGAAAATGATAAGGGGGGCCAAAAAAGTGACAAAAAGGGGCCAAAAGGTCTATAAATAGAAGCTGGCATCTCATTATCACCATTGTTGATTTGGAAATTGACTCTGGAGCAAAAAACCCCCTTTGATAAAAGTGGTGATTCTGAGAGCTACAGTGGACGAAACGACCATCCGTCTCAACCAAGTAAGTATAAACTACCTCCTTTTTCCTTTTAATTCTTTATTTATGCATTTAATTTGGTTTCTTAGGGGGGCATTGACCTTTAAAAGGTCGACCCTAGGTCCATGCGGGTTGTCCTATGACAACCTGCGTGTACACTCACTCTGTCTGATGTCAGAGCCTGTGTACACGCGACTGTCATCACAACAGCCCACGTGGACCCTCCCATGAGTGCAAAAAGTTTTAAAAAGCAAGGCCTAACCCTCTGAAAATTTGCCCATGTGCAGGATGTATGTGCAATGGAGAGAACGAGAGCACGAAGATATTAGCGCACTAGTTGGGGAAGACCCTAACATTGTGGCAGTGTTAATGCAATGTGGCTTGCTCAAGTTTTTTCTATGTCCTTTCATGAGAGCACAACCTAGGCTACTGAATGCCTTGGTTGAATACTAGAACCCTGATGCAAAATCTTTTATGTTAGAGGGGAAACCACTGGTGCCCACTACAGAGGATATATACTTTTTGACTGACCTCTCCAGGAGAGGGGAACCAATCAATTTCCAGACATTTCCTTTGGGGCCTCATAATATATCGGAATTGATAGGACTTTATTGTGAGGCTGGTACAGACCGATCGAGCTCGTAGGTGCTAATAAGAAGGATCACCGATTTATCACTGCGGGCGATTGTGTTGCTTATTGGGTGGATGACTGGTTCTGCGGCTCTACATCAGGCGTCCCGTGCACAGATGAACTGTGCAGTCCAGTGATTAAATGCACAGATATTTGACTGGAGCACTACACTGTTGGATTGTATGAAGAGGCAGCTGACAGATTGTCGGTTGCGAACACAGAGGAACTTTGGGTTCGGGACGATTCTATGCTCTTTCTTCTTTGAAAGAGTTCCTAATTTCATTCCTCGAGTGGTGGTAAGAGGACATCAGGCCTCTCTTCCTATGGTTTGCAGATGGGTAGTGTTGCTTCCATGACAGGGTGGTGGAAGGACCAATGAGTCCTTTGATGATGACTTATTTTCCTGGTTGTCGCGACAGATCCCAGCCATAGAGGATTATCCTTATGCTGGGATTGATTTCTCGAGAGATCTCGAGATCCCTGTACCTCCAGGTGAGGAGCGAGGTGAGATCGGTAAGTTTGCATCATTTTTTTTGTGAAACATATATAATTTTTATGTTGTTTTTTTTATATATATCATTTTTTTTATACCAGAGTATTTGATAGATACATGTCTATTGTGTGCAGATGTGGGACCCTCACGACTTGCGGATTATGCGAGGAACAAGCGTCGTCCTCGGCTAGGGGTCGCACTTGCCGATGCAGGGGGACCAACAGCAACAGGAGAGCTTCCAGCTGGTGAGGTTGAGAGGGTTTTGAGATGAGTTGAGCGAAATTTTACCTCTCTCACTCGCACCATCCCTATGGCAGAGATTGAGGATCTGCCACCATCCATGCAACCTCATGTAGTGGGGGCACCACGGACGTGGGTCCGACTATTTCGGCGTTTGGCAAATGCTGTTGATTATTACAACAGGGCCCACATGCCCTGGCCTTAGTTAGTCTAGACTTTGATAGCTCCACCTGTATATATTTTTTGAGGGCATAAGCCCCATGACTCGTTACTGGTCATATTTTTGAGGCGCTTGCGTCCACCTATGTACTCTGATGATTATGATATTATATATGGATTTTTATGTCTTTTTGTGTCTTATGGATCATATTTTCCTTTAAAAATGTATTTACATGTTTATGTGTATGTCTTTTTATATGTGTGCGAGATGCCAGTCTAAAATTTGATTAGCTAGAGTATCTGTGACTTGGTTTAATCTCCTAGGAACATGAAAATATGTAATATAATCAAAGCTTCGTTCTAAGAGATGTACCCTAAGGAATCGTGGATGCAAAGTCAGATCGTGAACATGGTAGACTCTATTTAACTGAGACACAACCAGCTGAGCGTCTAAATAGACCCAGAGATGAGAGATACCAAATGACAAGGCATCACGAAGCAACTCAATAACTGCACTATACTCGACGACATTGTTTGTGGTGTCGCCTAAGAATATACCTCCGGAAGATAATAACTGGCCTTGAGGTATAAAAATTACCCAAACTGCAGAGGCAAGCCTCCGAGTGTGCCGGCTAGCACCGTCTGCATACCCAATGAACACCTCTGATTCACTTGGCATCTGCCATAGTGAAAAAAGATAACATAAAAAACAACACGTCCATAATACTAAAAGAAACCAGAAAGTAATAGTACAAAGACTATACATATGTTACAAAAAGTTACCCAAGGTGACCTACCTATGAGTAATACTTCTTGAGGTAGAGCCCATTTCTAGGCTCCACCAAAGCATTTCCCTCAAAGTCAACCAGATGATAAGCACCCTTTTTTAGGACCTCTTTTATGATGAAAGGTCTGAACCACATGGGTTTGAATTTGCCTGCCCCCGGGGGGTCCTTATCTTGGTCATAGACCAGGACAAGGTCACCTTCAGAGAAAATTAGAGGATGAACGAACCGATCATACTGACACTTGATTTTTTGTTTGTGAGCCTCATTGGCCAGGGCCGCATCACGATGCTGCTCATTGAGACACTCAAGGCATAATAATCATTATTCAAGTGGAGAAGTGTCTGGCAATAACTGTACTGCCAATTTTAGGGACGGGATCTGACATTCTATAGGCAAGACTGCTTCCAGCCTATATGTTAGCATCGGAAGTCACCCCCGGATTGCTTGCAGGAGTAGAGCCCAACGCCCATCAGTTTTTATTGTCACGATTTGTTTAATGGGGTGATCAGATGGGTAAAGACTCAAGAAAATATAGCTTTAACTCAAGAAACTGGGCCTGGTGTGTAGAAAGCAAGGGAGGTCTTGATCCAACTTCCATCAGTAAGTTGATTAAGGGGTGGTAGATGGAAGACTTGTGAGAAGGGTGAGCAAGATTGCCTCGGGAAACAGGCCTTCAGAAGCTTGAAGAAGAAAAACTCAGAAGCCAAGATCCTCTTGGTCCAGAGTTTCAAGGAGCTGAAGGGTGACTCGACTGGATCCTCCAATTCCAAGCCATTCCAGCGCTAAGAAAACACAAGAACTGATCAGAAACGCTGCGACTGTTGCAGTGATCCAACCTACATCATCCTACAACAGTGCAACTCGACTGGATCCTCCAATTCCGAGTTGTTCTAACACAGTAAACAAAGAGATGGAAAAAGAGGCTGACATCCATAAAGTAAGAAGTCTCAAATGCCTTATACATTAACCAGAGCGACCAACGCTTCATCAAAACTTTACAATCGGGAGCTTTGCTCAACCATTGATCCTTTACAAAATGGAAAAAATGCCTACATATACTCAAAAACAACCACAGCAGCAAAAACAAGACGCTGCATTAAAAACATTGCGTCTGCATGTCTTCTGACAGCCTGCCCATGCAGACTCAGGATGATCGTGCGCCTATGATAGATGCCATCAGATTTCGGATTGTCCTTCTGTAGGTGAGTCGACGTGAATTAGTCCTTTGCCGGACCTTCCTTCTATGGCGGAGTTTATGTTCAACCACCAACAACTGCCGCAATAACTGCTTTTTGGGATCAGGGATGGCCTCGGTCAACTTACCCTTATGGGACGTGGAGGTCTCCTAATGGTGCCACCTGGATCAGTTGAACGGTCTTTCTTTGGACGCTACTTCGCTGGACTGCTGCAAGGGACCCCTATGGATGATGTGGACGAGGGTGTGACGGGGGTTAAAGGCGTGAACACTGTGGAGGTGACGAAGAAGAAACGGGAGCTAGGACATTAGATGAGCAATGCCATGCGGTTTGAATAGGACAGAGGAGGAAAGAGCATGGGTGTGGGAGTACAGGAGGAGGTGACTGGGAGTAAGAGGGACACATGGTAGGAGACGAGAGGACAACGAGCTGAGGCGGTGTCATGTGGATGGAGAGAGAGAAGTTGGACAGATGACAGGGGAAGAGGGAGGCGGTAGGTGGAGAACAGGTGGCAACGGGGAGGACGATACCAAAGGTGACACGACAGGCAAGGGACCCCACAATAATAACACACCATTCCGGACCCCACCCTCTTTCGTTAAAGACAGGATGGCAAAGGGGGGCCGGAAAGGCCTGAGCATCGTTGATCTAGGTGCTCCGATCCTGACCTTTGAAGAGTTGCATGTTTTATTCCGGACCCCCCCTCGATTAAAGGCAGAAAGGTAAGGGGGGTTCGGAATGAAGCCTTAGTTGCTGATTTAGGCACCCAGATCTTGACCCTTTAAGAGTTGTGCACTAGATTCTGGACCCCCCCCCCTCTGCTTAAAGGTAGAATGGTGGGGGGCCTCCGGAATCCGCTCCTGACCATAGATCTGAGTGTGCAGATCCTGGCCGCCCAGATCCATGCCCCCTTTAAGTCCAATGCCCTCGAGTTTCATCGATGGATGGACGACTGAGAAGACGTCGACGCTTTCACTATGAAAATCCCGAAAGGCCCCACTTGTGGCTCAGATCTTGCGCTGCGTGTCCTTCAGATGAACGGCTGAGGTAGCATCTGCTATTAAAAGGGGGCTACCTCCATTCCCAGGCTCGCTTAACGTGACCTGGCGCTAGGACCGTGGGCTCGGCTTTGAAGGGCGCTTATCGACATTTCGGTGTTCGGGGTTTCGAGATGTAAAATGACGAGGAGCTCTTACCCCTTGAATCCCCGAATGCCGACATGACATGATCATGCACCACGTTTCCTTTTGGATGGATGGTCGAGATCCTTCATGAATCTATATAGACGCTACCTATCGCGCTAATCCCGACACAAATCTGCTAACCGCGATTTCCTGTCGACCATCAATCTGCTCCTATGGACGAATCTGGGTCGTTGACAACATAATTTCGCCCGCTCACTTTATTTTTAGCCCGAAACGGGGCTTTACGTGCTACGCTTGGGCGTTCTTCATGCAACCTGCAGACCTGGATGCTCTCGAGCCCAAGACAAGAATTGTCTCTAACATCGTAAATGAGTTGAAAAGGTGAGAAACCAGTTGCAGTCTTAACAGACATTCGGTAAGCCCATAATGCCGAGTATAACATCAAATGCCAATTTGACTTGGCTGAGTTGATCGTTCATCGTAGGATGGTCTTAAGAGATTTATTTACAGCTTCCACCTGACCATTTTCTTGGGGGTAGTAGGGTGACGAATGTTCTTGCCACAACCCAAGCTTTGATGTTGATTCGGTCATCATTTGGTTCTAAAAGTGACTATGATGGTCAGTGACAATCTCACTCGAGATGTTGAACCTTGCTATTATTTGGTTAAATAAAAAGAGAGCTGCAATCTCCCCATCATCTTTAAACGTTGGCATAACTTCAACCCACTTCGTGAAGTAGTCTATGACTATAATGATATAACAATGCCCCCTTGCTGAAGGAGGGTTGCACGTAGTGTAATCAATCCCCCACTTGGTGAAGGGACCAACTGTGATGACAGGAAACATGGGAGCAGGATGTGCCCTCATCTTCCGAGAGAAGATATGACATGGGTGGCACTTCTTGACCGATTCGATACAATATTTGACTAGTGTCGTCTAGAAGTAACCTACTCGTAAAATCTTTTGGGTTGTTGCCAACCCAGACAAATGACCGCCACATGCTCGAGTATGGAAATCGTTAAGCATGATAACTGCTTCTTCATGAGTGAGGCATCAACACAGGATGTAGTCTACACCTCTTCGATACAACGTATCATCGAGTATGAGATAATTCTTAGCCTGATGGCATATGCGCAATGCTCATCACGAGAAGCAAAGGTGGGGCACTTCAAAGTCTGGAGATAGACAAGTATATCTCTGTACCAGGGATCCGAAGATGCGATCAAAAACATATCTCCTCTGATAAGCGACTCTTCGGGCATAACATCACCTGACTTGATCAGAAGTTCCGATATGAGTTCTGCGAAGACCAATGACTTTTTGGATTTCGCTGAAATGAAATCTAAGTCAAATTCCTGAAGGAAAACTATCCATCTACTGATCTTTCCACCGATGACCCGTCGTGTCAACACGTATTGAAATGGATTCACAACAGTAATGATGGTGGTCTTGCGAAACAAAACATAATGACGGAACCGTTGGACAACATGGACTGCTGCCAACACAAGTTTTTCGATATGAGAATAATTTAGTTCCAGTCCAACCAGGCCTCAGCTCAGGTAATAAATCACATATTCTGAGAGTAAATCATCCTCCTGAACTAAGACCATGTCGATGGTTGACTTTTCCGCAACCAAGTATAATATGAAGTCTTTGTTATAATTGGGTGGCCGAAGCAGAGGGGCAGTTGTAAGGGCATGTTTCAAAACATCGAAAGAACGTTGAGCTGCATCGTCCCAATGAAAAGGAACGTCCTTCTTCAGCAAGCGCATAAAGCCCTTTGTAATCTCGGCATAGTTTGCGATAAAACGCCTCAAAAAGTTTGCCTTGCCTTAAAGACTCTAAAGTTGAAGGATTGTGCATGGGGGAGGCAACTGAACTATTGCCTTAACCTTCAGAGGATCGACCATGATCCTTGTTCTTGACACTATGAAACCTAACAAACATTCTGATGTTACGCAAAAGCTCCATTTGTTTGGATTCAAGCGAATCCAGAAGTAGCGACATTGCTGAAAGATAAGTCAGAGGTGTGTGGGATGATCCGTTCTCTTGCAAGATCGAGATGATAAATCATCTAAATAGGCCTCGACTATATGCTTGAGATCATGGAAAGCAAAAGACATGGCCCACTGGAAGGTAGCTCCATCATTTTTGAGACCAAAAGGCATCTTACGATAGGCAAATGTACCCCATGGACAAATGAATGCAGTTTTGTATTGGTCCTCGGGTTTGATTTGTATCTGATTACATCCTGAAAAACCATCCATGAAAGAAAAGGCCCCGCAACCTACACATTCATCAATTATCTGGTCGATGAATGGTGTGGGAAAATTATCTTTTGGATAGGCCTTGTTCAAATCACGGAAGTCTGTACATACGTGAATCGTGCCCTGTTTCTTATTGACCGACACATGATTTGACACCCATTGGGTCAAATGGATAGGATAGATAAAACCAACTTTTAGTAGTTTCTTGACTTCAACCGTAATGGTTGCTGCTTTCCTGGGATTAACTGGACGAAGCTTCTGCTGAACAGGCTTGGCATTCAGATAAGTTGTGATTTCATGTTCGACTATTTTTGGATCGATGCCTGACAATTCCTCATAAGACCAGGCAAAAACGTCGCAGAATTATTTAAATAGATCTGTGTATATTTGAATATATTTGGGGGAACAGTCAGCTCCGACGAAAACATTCTCCACGACGCCAAGGGTTCTAGAGATATTAATCGGTATAGTTTCAACGATAGTTTCCATATTACCCTCGACATAAACCTCATGTGTAGCTAAGGGATTAATAGGAAAAGACCTATCTCTAGTCATAATCAAGGTGAATTCTCCTGCTTCGATTCTGCTTAACTCTGGGAGTAAGCATGATCCAGGGTTTGTCCGGACTAGTCATTGCTTCAATTATTTCTTCGTCGGAGGGAAAGACTAAGTCTAACGAATCGGTATCAGCAAGAGAGCCTTGAGCCCAAATAGGCTCTAGAATCGGATCTAACTCTTGTGCAGGAGTTGGATCTGTGTCGGCCGAAGCTTGCTAGACTAAAGAGTACACTACTTCGGCTGCGGACAAGGGCATGGACATGCCAGGGTTCCCTGTCCCTTCCATCGTGGCCAATGGGGAAGGAAGTATCCACGGATCGTTGAGGTAAGTCGTGCGAAACGACGAAACTTGGAAAATCTCAACCTTATGGTGGTCTGATATGAAATTGACATCGCCTTGAGGGGGCGGGTAATCGAAGGTACCCATCAAAGATGGGAAAAAATCAACTCCTACATTGACGATGCCCGATTGGGGATTATCAATCATCGGGACCACGGATGCCCCCTATGAAGGGTCAAGTCTGGAGAAGGACAATTGATCAATGGTCACGATCCGACCCTCGTGTGGAAACAACAAGACCCGGAAAACTGTAGCAACCATTGCTTGCATAGCATAAGTCCAACTCCTACCTAACAAGATATTGTAGTCGAGGGATGCATCGACTACTTCTACCTCAACGCACATGGTCTTCCCTCCTAGTTGCACGGGGAAAGAGGGAATGATGCCATGTGGTCGAAACGAACGACCGTCGAAATCAGTGAGAAGAGTAGGTGACAAAGACAAAACAGGCTGGCCAATGGCCTTCCAACATGCCAATGACATGACGCATGTCGAGGCGCCCTCATCAACCACCGTGTGGAAAATGTTACGAGTAAAAGTTTTCGTGGGGTAAGCCACTACTATATGAAACACTACATGGTAAGGTAGACAAGGTTTTAAGTCGTTTGTATCTAGCATGATTGTACCTAGATTACAAGTCTCGATAGATCCTAATGCGGCTAACAAAGCTTTCCTCTGGGAAGGGAAACTTTGGAGGACCTCCAAAGAGAATATCGCATAAGGGGTTTGAGACAAATCCTTCACCACAGAATAGTTTTGGGCGGCCCTTACTGTAGTGTCCCCAAGGTCGAGCCCCGTTGTAAACCATGTTCTGTAAGGAATTGTAATTATGTTTTATAGGCTGGTGAGCCAAGTTTTTATATGCTGGAGGCTTATGTGTTTGTTAGGCTAGGGAGCCTGAGTGTTGAAGGCCAGGAGCCTGTTGTTGTATATGTAATCACGCAGAACAATTAATAAAATATAAACACCACCATGTGCAGACCGACCATGATGAATGAGTGAAGGGGGACTAAGCATCCATAGAGTGGGCAAAGAATTAGGGGCTGGAAGGTGGGAAAAGGGGCTAAGTGTTGAGCCTAGGGGGCTTAAGCCTGGGAATAATATTTTACTATTATTCCAAAAGAACATGTGCCATTAATGTTTTATCCTAAGTTCCTAACCATAAGAAAGGCAATGCATGCCGAGGAGCGCATGTAGTTTCAAGGGTGAAAAGTGTCCACCCCAATGCATGCAAATAAAACAGACGAGGTAAGCCGTGAAGGTCTCTCTCCTCCATTCCACCCAACTACCTGAGTGTGTAGGGAGCGTTGAATAGTACGACCAACCCAACCTCTGCAAGAATACCTCGTGCATTTCTGAGAGTCGAGAACTCGGTATTGTCTTTGATAGTCCCTGCACATCCTCTGTCCTACTGATCGAACCTATGCGTGGAGGCTATGTTCCGAAGCCGAGACCCTGAACCATTCCGCCATTGTTGAGCCTATTTGAGAGGCCGTGTTTGTATTTCCAGTTGGCTATGGTAACCACGCAGAGCTGGACTGTGCATGTCTTGATGGCCAGCGCGAGTTGTGATTGAGCCTGTGTGTGATCTCTCTCTAGGTGAGGGGGGTGGATGTTGTTGGAAGAGGTTTCTTCCAGAGAGTGTCCAGCACCAGCTTCAGGCTCTGAGACTTCCTGATCTGGCTTGTTTCCGAGACCCAAAGAGGGAGGTTAGCACCGATGGACTGTGCTTGTGAAGGTGTATACTCCCGGGTGGAATAGGCATGTGGGGAATGAGAGTCTGATAGTAGTGGGCGTAAGATGGCATCCTGGGAAGAAGCCTTCCAGATTTTATGTGTTGTTTTCCTTGTAACCTCAGCCTAGCCTAGGATTCCTTGCCTTGGGGTGGAGCTTAGTCCCAGCTCAGGGGTGACCCACTGCTGAGCTGATGAGTAGTGTAGTCTAAGGCTGGGAGGTTCGTGAAAGGCCGACACTTGGTTGGTGGAATCTACCACTGTTAAAAGATAAGTATCTGATTATGCCTTAATCATGTTTTGCAGGACTGTGCTACTTATGTTATCATGATTTCCGCTGTGTATATGAATTATTATGAAACGCTATGGATTGTTAATTATAGCAGTAGATAATATGTTTACTCTGAGCATTGAATGTGTTTAATTGTTGAGAGCATATGGATCATATAATTCCTATACGAATCATGTATAGAGTGGTGTTATAACCTTCTCTTAATAGTGATTAAACCTTGGTAGCCAGAAAAGGGGGCACTACAGTTTGGTATCAGAGCCAAGGTTTCAACACTGAGCCTAGATGGGCCAGTGGAGTGGTCTTTGGATCGAGAATGCGAGGGGAAATTTGGTCTGGAAGGCCAATTTCGGACCCTGGTGTGCTCTAAAGTGTCAAGAAGTTACTTGACGAGTTTTTAAGCTCAAGAGGTATAGTGACGTTATGAAACCGCAGCCAGTATGGTACGAGTCCACAGGGAGAGAGGACTCCACGCTAGAAGTGTAGGAGCTTTAGGATTTTTTCGAGAGGGAAGGTGAACCCTCATGACCGTTAGATCTGGAAAGTGTGCACGGGGTTTAAAGCCCTTTGGAATTGCACAGGAGTGTGGAAATCATGATACGCGAAATCCTGAATTAGTTAGGAACCGTCTGAGCCATCAGATCTTGGCTGGAAAACCCGACAGCCGTTGGATCTGTCAAGAGATATATGAGGGTTAAAACCCCAGTGAATAGGGGAAAAGCCCCGAAATAGATCTAGACCGTTCGAATGACGGAGGCCACGTGTCGTGAGATTTCCCATTTCGGGAAATCGGGAATCGCGATATCGAGAGTCCTGGTAACAAGGGATTGGGACCTTCCATGGTGGAAACTCCGAAGCAGTCGTGGATCATCCGATTTGAGAAGGCCACGTGTCGAGAGATTACCCATTTCGGGAAATCGGGGATTGGGGATCGGGGATTCAGGAGTTCCGTTGACAAGAACTTGGGCTCTCGCCTTGATAAATCCTGACCCATAATGTCGAGACGTTAGCATGTGGCTAAGTCCCGATGAATGGACGAGATTCCTTCAAGGAATATCAGGGTCTGTAACGACCGTTAGATGTGAGGAAGAGATGTCGGCTTTAAGCTGGGGCGCGAATGTGCATTAAGGTAAGTAACGGGCAGATCTGGGCAACCAAAGTCCACCCACCCAGATCTACGGCTGAGGTTTCATTCCGGAGCCCCCTTGTTGTTCTACCTTTAGCGGTGGGGGGTCCAGAATTGGACACGCAACTCTCGAACGATCAAGATTATTTCACCTG
>ML785978.1:471102-494601 GCA_009831015.1 Picea engelmannii
GGGGGGGGGGGGGGTCCGGAATGGTATGGTGTGTGTAGTGGGGCCCCCTCCTGTCATGTTGACTACCGTGTCGCGTTTCCCTCTTTGCCACCTGTACTCCACTTAACCGCGCGACGGGGCCCGTTCTCATTGGCGGTTCTCTAGCCCTCTTGGGATCTGTTCCCATTGGCCATTCGCTAGCCCTGTCGGGATTCGACGGTTGTAGAGTCGAATGATTCGACATTCCTGTGGCGCCGAGTCGCAAAATACCAAGAGGCACCATGATTATTTGACCTGTGATCATGACCCACGATCACAGGGGAACCGACAGAGGAAGAGCTAGCTTACGCTAGGCCTCCATAGATATTTTTGGGCTCTGAGTCTGCGAAAATCAACGAAATTTTTTTGATTTGGTAATGGGTGTGTGACAAAGCGTTGGATCAAGTAAGTTAGTAGACAACGATTTCAGGATTTTGGCAAATGGAAGTTCAAGATGTGTGGATGCACGAACCTCCAACACTTGAAACCCCGAAACATCGAAAGGATCTGCGCTGTAGATATGAGAAAGATCTGACCGTTGGATTTTACTAGGAATGGACGTGGACACATGGATATGTACCAAGTGTCAGTGGGTCGAGGAGAGAAGCGAGAGAGGTGGGACCCGATGACATCGTTAAAAGCAACGTGGACCCTCATGAACGTGCCACGTGCCACCGTGGTTGTGGGTGACCACTGTGCTATGTGGGCCCAGAAGATAAAGTAAGTCAGAATTTTGGAAGTCGAGGTTTGGAAATGAAAGCAAGTTTGAAAGCCTCGTGGGCCGAAAACCCGAAACCCGAAGTCTCGAAATCCCGAAGTGCTGAAAATGAAAGTTTCAAAAACTCAAAAATTGCAGAGCCGAACGAGAGCTCAGAAAACTTATTTGAATTGAAATGTCTTTTGTTTTTGTTCATATTGGCTTATAAATGTTGAGGATTGTTCCTGAAGGTTTAATGGCATGACAAACCTCAAATTTAATTGCACAATGCATGTGCAGAGTTCAACGGAGGTCAGGACTCCAACTAAACAACGTCGAGTATGGAGTGGGGAAAGTTGCAGATTACCCCCGAAACAAAAGATGAACAGGAAGGAAAGGATGTCAATATGGGAGTGGAAGGATCGAACTCCAATGGGCATGGAAAAGAAAAGGATAAGGAAGGACACATAATGAAAATCATTGAAGGATTGCAAAGAGAGGCCAAGGCTTGACGAACTGATAGCAGAAAGCTTATGAAAGTCAGGGATCAACAGGGTGCATTAAACTTAAAATTTTTGAAGAGCCTGGAAAGAATAGAGAAGAAACTCGAGAAGGGAAGAGACTCAAGTACGACGGAGAGTTGCAGAACCCATGGGAGAAGAAGTAGGTTGAGGAGTGGTAGTTGACATCTTAGTCGCTCCCAAAGACATTCTGACAGGAAGACACACAGTAGTTCAAGCCCATCCCCTACCAGAAAACATCGAAAATTTGGAAAGGAGGAATTGAAAGGGGAGATGAACAATATTAAGCCTCCAACATTCGATGGAGAACATAAGAAGGAGGAAGATTCCGAAACATGGTTGCTTGGCATGAAGAAATACTTCCAACTGCAAAATTATTTCGCCCATGCAGAAGGAAGAATTGCAATGTACCAACTGAAAGGAAAAGCATCCATGCGGTGGGATCAGTTTGTGCAGGTACAACACATCAGAGAGAAAGAGGTCACTTGGAAGGAATTTAAGAGGTATTTCGAGAAGAAATACCTAAATAAAAGATACTATGACAGAAAGGTGAAGGAGTTCTTCGAACTCAAGCTAGGCAACATGACTATTGATGGGTATGAACGAAGTTTCCTATAACTACTAAAGTATGTCCCATTAATCAAAGATGAGGCTGTCAAGATTCAGAGATATCTGAGTGGACTTCCACCTTCCATGAGTGACAAGATTCAATATGATGATCCTAAGACCATGGAAGAAACAATAAGAAAGGCGAAATCCTTGTATGAAGATCAAGGAGAAAGGCCCATCCTTCAGAAGGTTTGGAATGATCAGAGGAAGTTTAAGAAGGAACAAAGGTAGAAGGGAAACAAGCCTTCCTTTTTCAGAAACAATCTTCAGGGACAACCATCATTTAGAGAGCCAAGAATGATTGAAGAGGGAGCACAAAGACAGAGACAGACGCCCATTCAGTGTTGGGGCTATAAAGGAAACCACAAGTACAAAGATTGTCCCCATAAAAATGGTAAAGCGAGAACTGTACATATTGTTCAGCAAGCTGAAACAATGGGAAATATGGGCAGCAAAATGCCGAGGATATACGCAGCCCTGGACAACAAGCAAGTAGAATTTCAATCTCACGTGATTGAAGTGGAAGGTACGATCAACAACCGACCACTTGTTATTTTAATTGATTCAGGGGCTAGCCATAGCTACGTAGATCCTAGAGTGGTGGAAAGTTTGCATCTAACGAGAAGAAAACATGAGAAGTCTTGGTTAGTGCAGTTGGCCACAGGGACCAAGAGGAAGGTCACTGAATTGGTTAAGTCCTGTTCAGTGGACATGAAAGGAATGAGCACTAAGATTGAATTGAACATTTTGCCTTTAGGCTCATACAATTGCCTAATTGGGATGGATTGGTTGGACTAGCACCATGCCCTTCTGGATTGCCGTAACAAGAGATTTACATGCCTGAACGAGGAGGTAAATCAGGTAACAGTCCAAGGAATTCCCAGAGGTGTGGCTGTTAAGGAAATCTCGGCCATGCAATTGAAGAAATGTTACCGGAAAGGCTGTCAATTATTTGCAGCTCGGGTGGAAGAAGCATCCTGAGATGAAGTCTCAAATCTGAAAGACCACAAAGTACTCAAAGAATTCAAGGACATATTTCAGGAGGTACCTGGACTACGTCCGAAGAGGGACATCGATTTTTCTATAAATTTGATGCCTGGAGCAGCTCCAGTTTCAAAGGCTCCTTATAGAATGAGTACACCAGAGCTGAAAGAGTTGCAATTGAAGCTCGAAGAGCTACTAAAGAAAGGTTACATTTGCCCTAGTGTGTCACCGTGGGGAGCCCCGGTCCTATTCATGAAGAAGAAAGATGGGACGCTGAGACTGTGCATTGATTTTCGACAGTTGAATAAGGTCACTGTCAAGAACAAGTATCCTCTGCCAAGGATTGATGATCTTTTTGATCAGTTGAAGGATGTGAAAATATTTTCGAAAATAGATCTCCGATTAGGATATCACCAAGTGAGAATAAAGGACGAGGACATCAGCAAGACCGCCTTTAGAACAAGGTACGATCATTATGAGTTCACGGTGGTGCCGTTTTGGCTGTCCAACGCGCCTGCTGTTTTCATGTGCTTAATGAATGGAGTGTTCAGAGAATATTTGGACAAGTTTGTCATAGTCTTCCTAGAGGATATCTTGGCGTATTCCAAGACAGAGGAAGAACATGAACAACACCTGAGAATGGTGCTACAAGTGTTGAGAGAACACCAGCTGTACGCAAAACTGAGCAAGTGCTCATTTTATCAAAGGCAAATTCATTACTTGGGGCACATTATATCTAAAGAAGGGATCGTTGTGGATCCTAAAAAGGTAGAGGCCATTCGAGAATGGCCAGTGCCAAGGAATGTGGCAAACGTTAGATCTTTTATGGGTCTGGCAGGCTACTATAGGAGGTTTATAGCCGGATTCTCAAAGATAGCTCATTCTATCACTTCCTTGCAAAGGAAGGAGAAGAAGTTCCAGTGGACTAAAGAATGTGAGAGTAGCTTCCAGCGATTGAAGCAGTTGCTAACTAGTGCTCTGATCCTGAAGATTGCAGATCCAGACAAGGATTACGTAGTGTGCACAGATGCATGTAAGGAGGGGCTGGGAGGAGTTCTCAGCCAAGAGGGATTTGTAGTTTGTTATGAATCCCAAAATTTGAAGGAACATGAGAAGAATTATGCCACTCATGATTTAGAGCTGGCAGCAATCGTCCACGCCTTGAGGAAATGGAGACATTACCTCATGGGCAAGAGATTCGAGTTGAGAATAGACCATAACGGTCTGAAGTATTTATTTGATCAACCAACCTTAAATGCCAGGCAAATCAGATGGTTGGAGTTTCTGTGCGAATATGACTTTGATATCAAGCATATCAAAGGGAAAGAAAATAAGGTGGCTGATGCACTTAGCAGAAAAGTGCACGAATTACATGCTGCAGCCATTAGCATGTACCGGACTGAGATGAAAGACAGAATTTTAGAAGCTGCAAATACTGATTTGCAGTACAAAGGTCTTGTAACAAAGCTGCAGCAGTGTGAAGAACCACAGCCCAAAGAAAGTTACACCTTGGGAGCTGATGGTTTACTTCTGTATAAAAGCAGAGTGTATGTACCCAATGTCCGAGAATTGAAGCTGGCAATTCTAAAGGAGATGCATAACGTGGCTTATGTTGGACATCCTGGTTATCAGAAGACTATGGCAGCAGTCAAAAGCCATTATTTTTGGCCGGGTTTGAAGAAATAAATCGCTGAATACATTGCTAGATGTATGGAGTGCCAAAAAGTTAAGGCTGAGCATAGGCACCCAGCAGGGTTGTTGTAGCCTTTACCTATTCTTGAGTGGAAATGGGATGTGGTAACAATGGATTTCATCACCAGACTACCTAGAACAAGCAAGCAGCATGATTCAATCATGGTGGTGGTGGACAAGCTTACTAAAGCTGCCCATTTTATTCCACTGAAAACCACCCACAGGGAAGATGATGTTGCTGATATCTTTTTAAAAGAAGTTGCACGCTTGCATGGAATTCCTAAGACAATTGTGTCTGATAGGGACCCGAAATTCACCTCGAATTTCTGGAAAGGACTGTTTAAGGGATTCGGAACGAATCTGAACTTTAGCACAACGTATCATCCCGAGTCTGATGGACAGACGGAGAGAGTGAACAGAGTAATAGAAGACATGCTGAGAATGTATGTGATGGATAAACCATCAAGGTGGGAAGACTACCTACATTTGGTGGAATTCGCCTACAATAATGGGTATCATGAATCATTGAAGATGAGCTCGTTCGAAGCGCTTTATGGAAGAAAGTGCAACACTCCAGTGAGCTGGGATAATCCAGCTGACATAGTAGTAGTTGGGCCTGAGCTACTCAAAGAGATGGAAGATCAAATAATAAAAATTAAACGAAATCTAAAAGCTGCCCAGGACAGGCAGAAAAGTTACGCTGATAGTAACAGAACCCATAGAGAATTCAAAGTGGGTGACCATGTTTTCCTGAAAGTGAAAACTAACAGGAGTTCCCTGAAGCTGGGAAGTTGCGCCAAGTTGGCAACAATATTTTGTGGGCCATTTGAGATCCTGGAAAGGATTGGGCCGGTTGCATACATGCTTGCATTACCTGCCTCTATGACTGTACATAATGTGTTTCATGTTTCACTGCTTAAGAAATATGTACCTGCTTCTAATTATGTTATCGATTCGAATGTGATTCAGGTGGAACCAGAAGGTGTCCTTCAAGTGCATCCTGTGCGCATATTGGACAGGAAAAGAAAACAGCTCTGGAATCGAGCCATAAAGCTTGTAAAGGTCCAGTGGACCTGGTATGGTCCTGAGGATGCGAGATGGGAGCATGAACAGGTTATGTGGGTAGAGTACCCGCATCTTTTTGAAAATTTTGAAAGACTTGGAAAGACAGTGTGAGTTGCACTGAGGACAGTGCAAAAATAAGGGGAGGGGATTGTAGTGTCCCCAAGGCCAAGCCCCGTTGTAAACCATGTTCTGTAAGGAATTGTAATTATGTTTTATAGGATGGTGAGCCAAGTTTTTATAAGCTGGAGGCTTATGGGTTTGTTAGGCAAGGGAGCCTGAGTGTTGAAGGCCAAGAGCCTACTGTTGTATATGTAATCATGCAGAACAATTAATAAAATATAAACACCTCCATGTGCAGACCGACCATGATGAATGAGTGAAGGGGGACTAAGCATCCATAGAGTGGGCAAGGAATTAGGGGCTGGAAGGTGGGAAAATGAACTAAGTGTTGAGCCTAGGGGGCTTAAGCCTGGGAATAATATTTTACTATTATTCCAAAAGAACATGTGCCATTTATGTTTTATCCTAAGTTCCTAACCATAAGAAAAGTAATGCATGCCGAGGAACGCATGCAGTTTCAAGGGTGATAAGTGTCCACCCTAATGCATGCAAATAAAAAAGATGAGGTAAGCCGTGAAGGTCTCTCTCCTCCATTCCACCCGACTACCTGAGTGTGTAGGGAGCGCTGAACAGTACGACCAACCCAACCTCTGCAAGAATAACTCGTGCGTTTTTGAGAGTCGAGAACCCAGTATTGTCTTTGATAGTCCATGCACATCCTCTGTCCGACTGATCGAACCTACGCGTGGAGGCTCTGTTTCGAAGCCGAGACCCTGAACCATTCCGCCATTGTTGAGCCTGTTTGAGAGGCCATGTTTGTATTTCCAGTTGGCTATGGTAACCACGCAAAGCTGGACTGTGCATGGCTTGATGGCCAGCGCGAGTTGTGATTGAGCCTATGTGTGATCTCTCTCTAGGTGAGGGAGGTGGATGTTGTTGGAAGAGGTTTCTTCTAGAGAGTGTCCAGCACCAACTTCAGGCTCTGAGACTTCCTGATCCGGCCTGTTTCCGAGACCCAGAGAGGGAGGTTAGCACCGATGGACTGTGCTTGTGAAGGTGTATACTCCCGGGCGGAACAGGCATGTGGGGAATGAGAGTCTGATAGTAGTGGGAGTACGATGGCATCCTGGGAAGAATCCTTCCAGATTTTATGTGTTGTTTTCCCTGTAACCTCAGACTAGCCTAGGATTCCTTGCCTTGGGGTGGAGCTTAGTCGCAGCTCGGGGGTGACCCACTGCTGAGCTGATGAGCAGTGTAGTCTAAGGCTGGGAGGTTCGTGGAAGGCCGACACTTTGTTGGTGGAATCTACCACTGTTAAAAGATAAGTATTTGATTATGCCTTAATCATGTTTTGCAGGACTGTGCTGCTTATGTTATCATGATTTCCGTTTTGTATATGAATTATTATGAAACGCTATGGATTGTTAATTATAGAAGTAGATAATATGTTTACTCGGAGCATTGAATATGTTTAATTGTTGAGAGCATATGGATCATATAATTCTTGTATGAATCATGTATAGAGTGGTGTTATAGTCTTCTCTTATTAGCAATTAAGCCATGGTAGCTGAAAGGGTGCGCTACACTTGCGTTTGGGTTGTGAGAATATTTCTTGAATGCACCTTTTGGGATGCGTGTCATTGTTTCACCCAAAGTCTTCTCGATCTAGAGAGGAAGAGATGAGATTTCAGCTTCTTTGCCCTTCTCAGAAGTGCTTGGTTTATTGTAGTCGTGCACTCTAGTCGATATAAAAGCATCGCCTTTCATCATATACACATTCGCAGATGCAGGATTATTCAAAGACAGAGAGGGTCCTTGACTGCCCCCTTCCATGCTTGTAGAGGCTTGGGTTAGGTTTTTCCCATGTTGAAATGGATTGGTTAACACGACAGGTTGTTGATGTGTCACAAACTTTTGGGCCTCTGCAAGCCGGGGACATTGGTGGGTCGGGTGGTCTTCCACACACAGGTTGCATGGATACCTCACCTTTCGTTTCTCAGTGTTGCCCCCGCCAGCATTATTAGTGGGTTTATTATCCCCCTTACCCTTCTTTCATTGTTTTTTCTTTCCTTCAGGCTGCTGGGTGGCCTTTGGATTTTTCGATTGCACACTATGTACATCCGACATTTGGGTAGGGGGAGCAGCCAGAACAATTGTCTGGTTGGCCGCTATGTGCTGTATGGAAAATTGTTGCAATTGTTTTGTCAGTTGTTCAACAGGCTTTGTTTGTGCTGAACCAACAATACCATCGACATGTGGTCCCGCTCTCTGTCTGGTTTTATCAAGTATTGACCGTGGCGCATCTGGCAAGATCTCGTATAGTAAACCAGACTTAGAGTAGATTAGCTCAAGCTATTGAGCTCTGATGATGGCATCTTCTTCAGAAAACACTCCCGATGTTGCGATGTCTTTGGATAACTATGGGACCAAATACTTAAGGAACCACTCAAGCAGGAATGATGGTGGGACTGGCACCTTAATTAAACTCTTCTGACATCTCCATTCTCGGATGTGATCAGAGATATGGTCTGCTTTTGTTTGTTCGAAATTGGCCAACAATTTTGTGCCAGCACCGTATCTCCCAGGTAATTGGAAATGGTTTAGGAAATCCATTGCCAATTCACCGAAGGAAGAGTATTTTGAGCGGTCGAGCTCAATGTACCATTTCGCGACACTCCCAATGAGAGTACATTGAAACAATCACAACTGTACGGAGTCGTCTTTTAACGAATTAGACGAGCACCAAAGGTGAAAAGTAGTCACATGATCTCCTGGATCTTCGTTAGGCTTGGCCTCGAACTTTGGTATGTCCAAAAGCAACTTCGTCGGTATAGGGGACCAATGCAGATCATGACAGATAGGGTCATTCAACAACCTTTTCAAGTCTGGAAAATGCAAGCTTGCCAAGAAAGGTAGTTTGGGTTGTTGGTGATAACCCTGGAAAAAGGGACCTGGAGTTTGACTGGCACCAGGTTGTCGGGAAAAGTTTGGCTGCTGGCCTGGGTTCTGGTAAAAACCATGGCCATGACCAGCGTACGGATTCTGCATGTGAGGAGGCATCATTGGTTGATTCCCAAAATAGGACATAGATGGTTGGGTGTGCATTACATTCAGAGGACTTTGGGAAGGGTTGCCCCATGCCGATCCCATGGGCATAGGCATAGCACCCTGTCTGGGGTTCCATTGGTTGTGAAAAGAATTGCCCCAGATCGACATTCCTGAAGAGGGAACTAATCCCTGCCAATAATTCCAAGGTCATGATGCGTAAGAAGTTCCTGGGTTTTCCCCCTGTGCAGGAATAGTACCCTGCATAGGAATAGGTTGTCCGTAACCGGGTTTGCCACAAGTCGGGAAAGCAGCCGACGAGAAAGCGTTGTTACCAAATGCACCGAACAAAGAAAACGGTGTCGAACCTACCGACATATTATGAGAAGGTGGTCCTTGACTCCCTGCTCCAAATAAACTATGGTGTGTGGGTGGTCCGACAGATTGTTGGTGGGTGCCACTGAGCGAAGGGGATGAAGGAGTGATAACAACTTCCTCCATAAGGGAAAGCATTAAAAGGAGCTGAAGTGCCCCCCATGTGTCCTTGCAGAGGAGTGTTAGAGCTCCCTGCCCCCAGACCTAAAGTCTGTAAAGTGGAGTAGGAAAGTACAGGACTTGTACATGAGCTAGGCATCCCGTATGAGAACGGAGGGCCTGTCGCACTCGGTGTGAAAGGGGCAGTGGCCGCCACCATAGACGAGATTGGACCACTACTCGAGGTAGAGGTGGTCGAGACCATGGTGGCTCGGACCGACGATGGTTGGTTAGGAGGTGGAATATCCCCTGTGGTGACAACCGTAGTGGGAATTGAAGAATTCCCAGAAAAAGTGGCAGCATTTGTTTCCATTGTTGCTTGCGACACTGTCTAGCACCCGTAAGGGTGAATCTATACGATGATGGGTGCCGAAAGATTAGTGGTTGGAGTTTATGATGGACCAAGAGATTTCTCTCCAAGGTCTAAAATGGTCGTTTCCTCCGAATGTTGGTCGAGTACAGTTTCCTGTGACACGGTCGCTTCAAAAGACCCTTGTTGGTCTAGCTTTTGCCTTAGTGGTGGCAGAGGTGGCTCCAATGTAACCAGTGATAGGCCCATAAGCCTTCATGACTGGCGGAGCTCGTGATCCTCCACTGTGTGAGAAGATCAAAGACAGACTAGGGCTTTCTATTCGTTCAAAAAACAACACACACTAAAAAGGTCCCTCTAAGATAAAACAAGCAAAAACTAAACTAGTTGGAAGAACAGTTACAACAACCAACACTAGAGCAACTTACTGGTGCAAGTGCAACTCGAACACAGAAGCACCCTCCAGGCATACTCTGCAAAGCGTGGCCCAATGTTTGTCCTAGGTACCGCGATATACCCCCACAGTCACCTGTGTATGTCTCTAAAAAAGATAGGTAACTAGGTTTCCAGTGCACGAACAATCACTAGGTGGGTACAGTCGACCGTTGGGTAGACCACAATGAGCAGGGTATCGAGCCCGAAACCTATCAAGGGTATCGAAGGCAAGTGGTCCGGAAGACAACTGAGGACCTTGAACAGATTCGAGACCCACAAAGCTCCGTGGAAAATGCAATCGATAGAATCCCAAGACAAGCCCTCTATATGTGTTCTCCACTACGATTGGTCCAACTTTGGAAGGGTTATCTTCACTACCTTTCCACACATAACCTCATGTTTATCCCCTGTGTTAGAGGGGGGTTCCGGATAACTTTCATGATACTGGACTTTGACACTCCCTAACTCAGACTCCAATGTTTGATTTAATGGCCTTGAAGAGTTTCCTCTCCAACCTAATTCAAGGCCCTAACCCTAAACTAGTTGGTTGACCCTACAAACATAAAAAGTCTAATGAATTTTAGATTTAGCATTAATTTTTATGGCTTGTATTATGTCAAAGGTTATGAAAGTGAAACTAGTGATGTTTGAAAGACGAAAGAAAAATAAACAGAAAGCTAGAAACAAAATAACTTCTTCTTGACTCAAATCCTAAACAACTTTTCAAACTAAAAATTTTCTAAGATCTTTGAACAACAAACTCAAAGCAGGATTTCACTCAACTATGAGATACTTATGATCTAAGTAAACCATCAAGAACTTATGAAAGCAAAGACTTTTCCTGGTTACTAATGCAAACCAACACTATTTTACCAAACAAAGAAATAAAAGTTTTTTTTTTATTTGAATGCTCACAAAGCAAAAAGGAAAAATATCAACAAGTAAAGACCAAGAAAACTTCTAGCCTAAGCGCATATCGCAAAGAGTCACTTTTAAAAATAACACACAAGCAAATTAAAACTGGACTCTCACACTTGTCTAAAAACCCTAGAGAAATAAAATTTTGAGGAAAAACTTCTTAATGAAAAATGAAGCTATTGTTGTGATCAAACCTAAGTTACTGACCGCTTATGACAAAGACCCAAAAACCTGAGAGGTATAATTCTTGAAAAAGGAAACGATGACTGCCTCACCTTAAACAAAAATTTTCTCCACCGACACGCTGCTGACAGTTCAACAGCAAGCGTATGCACGCAAGCTGTGTATAGTCAGGGCACGTATACACGCGTGTAGACCTTATACAGGTCGCGTGTACTTCTGAAACTCTAAAAAATGAAAGGACAAGAAATCAAGCCCAGGCAGAGACTACTGGTATTGAGAACCAGAATCTATTGAAGACTCATACACTTACTTTGACAACAAAAAGAAACAATTCAAGGAAAAATTCATAGAACAAACCAGTCTGAGGTGAAACCTAAGCTATAGACTGCAAACAATAAAGACTAGAATGAGTTCCAGAAAACCCCTGAGAAGGATTATTTCTGACAGGGGAGAGGATGACTGCCTCTCTAAAAGAAATTTTCTGAAATCATACACGCGACTGACACTTCCTCAGCTAGCATGTACATGCGGGCTGTGGGAAGGTAGGGCGCAAGTACATGTGTGCAGACCTTGTACAGGCCGCGTGTACCTCTGTGGGTCTAAAAAAAAAATGCAGTCAAGCAAAGAAACAGAGATAACTGGTATGGAAGACCAGAATCTCTGTTAGCTCAGACTTTTGCAGAAACTTTAAAAACAAGGAATGGAACCAGTTCTTAAAAATACCCAAGAAAAAACTATTCCCAGAAACCCTAGACTTCCCCAGTACGGTCGCCAATTCTGTTGTGGGTGGGAAATCCCTCCTATGGACTAGCACTAAGGGTTTTATCATGCATGCAGAAATGACCTAAAGATTCTTACTTTTTACCATCATCCCATGCCTAAACCCCCATTACTCATATGTAAATACAAGGCTCAAGAGATTAAGTTGACGTACCTTATTTTTCGTGTTTGATGTCGATCCCTTTTCGCGCTTGGTCGTTCTTTGACTGCAATTCTCCTCCCAATGCTGACCTGCATTCACTAAAGACAAACAAAGAACTCCACATGCATTTTATATATGAACTAACGGGTTAGAGATTTAATCAATCATACAATCAATATTCCAATAATGACAATCTCATATGGCGGGACGGGAAAAACAATTCTTTTATTAACTTCACAATGATACCTTACAATGATAAAGTCAGTTACTGCTCCTCGATCCTGGTCATGAGCTCTTCTTCCACTATCTTCCAACTTCTTTTCTCTATACTTCTCTTTTCACAAGGATGGCCAAAGGTTGGGACAAAGGGAATGCTCAATCGGGTATAGTTTCTTTACTATGATTCTCCTCCTTTCAAATGGGACCCCTAACCATTCTTTTATAGGCTAGAAGAAGCTAGGTATTTGGTCGAGTGACCGGCCATGCATGACCGAAAGGTTTAGTTAACTTACCCAAAGCTGTGTGTTCCGTCAACAACTTTCCTTTTTCCATGCTTTTGTAGGTACACGCGGGTTGTCTTGGGTCAGCTAGCGTGTACACGCGTGCAGTAATGGAGCAGGCCGCGTGTGTTTTTATAAAAGGGGTTTTTAAGAAGAGTTGTTCAGCAATGTTTTGGCCAAGAAGGAATCCGAGATGGCCCGATGCCAGGTAAGCATGTCTGGTGCAAATTAGGGTTATAACAACAGTGCACATCACCTATGCCACGTGGTCACCACGTCATGCTGATGTCATGGTACGAAAAAGTACCCAATTTTTTTCCAATTTTCAAAATTTCCCAAATTTTCAAAAACGTTTGTTTTTCAAATTTTCTACCATGGCCACCATAAAACTTTAGAATCAACTTCTCATGGTAAATTTCATCCTTGTGCAATTCAATTCAACCTATGCACCCAAAGTTCAACACTCCTCATGTCGAATTTTCAATGAATTTCGTTGTAGAAATTGGGGCTTTTGCCCATTTTCGCCCAATTTCACCCCAACTGCTTTGTACTGTCTGAAATTAGTCCAATTACAGGACCAAAAACACTCATTTAGAGGTTAAAGTTGGGGAATTTAACCCAATGAGCTCAATTTCCTCTTGAATTTCCCCCTAATTTCACTGGAGTAATTTGACAAATAAATTTGCAGACGTTCCCTGAGCTTTAATTCTACAAATTCAATTTCTGCATGCTAAGTCTAGCCCATGCAGGTTCAATTTTTTAACCCGAAGCTCTGATACCAATCTGTAACATTCCCTAGCTTAACCAAGGAACATTAATACACAGAAATATTCATAAAAATAAAAAAAAATTATGCTAACTCATTTCCTATAGCTTACTAACCACAATTTATACACATAATTAACTAGATTATGATACCCATAATTAAATGCATCTACATCATTCTAAATGAACATGAATGTAGCTAATAAATCATATATAACAACACATAAAAACCATTCTCATTCACAGAGTAAAATGCACATCCATAAGACTCATAAGGAAACTCAGATATTAGATAAACACGTATCTTTAAAAGAAAGTTTATGGAACCAACTGCTTAGGAAGGATGTTCCACCCAACCATATACTTGTTGTTCCAAATATCAATAACAAGTCACCCATGAGTTGGGGCTAGGAATCCACAAGAGAAGGGTGCCTCTCATAGCCCCCTCACAACTCAATATCCCACAACCCATTGGTATTCTCCTACAACTATCCTGAATTTCCTCCAGCTCTCTTCCTCTCGACATGCCCAACCCAAGAAATGTACCCCTTCACTGCTATCAGACCATTAGGCATCCCATTTGATTACTAAGGTCTCTCTGGCATAGGTAATCGGGAATATCTCTACTGGGAACTCAAGGGAACTCGCTGCCAAGAAAATCTACCAACAAAATCTTGTTGTTACAGTGCAACTCCCACATTAGTTCACTCTTCAGGCATGGCAACGTAGCTCTTCAATCTTCAGCTCCAAAATGCTTCAAAAACGCTCTAGCATGCTCCAGAATTTGCCCAGCCTTATTTCTCTAACTCTGGTTCTTTTTTTCCCTCTTCTTTGCTTGTTGTTCATGCCAAAACTCAATGTGAAAAACTGTCTATTCTCCCCGTATGAATTTCCTCTATTTTCCCAAGAAAGTTGACTGCTCACTCTACCCAATGTTGAATATAATTCATCCCCATGCTTCCAATAACTATTGGATGTGACTCATACACCCACCCTCTGACAAGTATTCAATAATTGGGCTCTCATACACTCAAACAGAAAAATAGATGGTTGACCCAAAAGATAATAAATTCATAAATGTGTTTTTGGATTAATATCCACAATTAATTTCCACCTTGGGCCCCTCTTAGACACTCCTAGACATTCCCCCCTCTTGTGGATTAATCAACCCCCATCTCTGTCCATATTCCCAACAACTGGTATCACATTATTTTTATTAAAATCAAAAAATACATTTCGCATATTACATCCCTTGGCGATAACCACATTCATTTCTACATTATACATTAATTAAACTGGGGATTGTAGTGGGGATGTTAGATCCTTTAAGGGAGAAGGTCAACATGATGTCTTTATGAGTAAAATTGCCATATCTTCCATTGTAATTTTGGCAAATTGAATAGTGTCAAGGCAATTAGGATGGAAGGAACAACCAATGATTTTTTTTTGATAGAACTCAATTTTGAAGATGGCATCCTAGATGGCATCGATATTGAGATAGGGTATTTAGCCTTTAGGAAAACTTTGGATTATATGCATATATCCTTTAGATGTTTCAAATGAAGGTAGTATGGTCAGCTAAAAAACGCATGCCCATAAATGGAGAAGGATGAATACTTAGAGGACATGTAGTTGATGCCTTTCCATCTTGGCTATGGAAGGAACACACTTTATTTTTTTGGAAGTGGGAATCAACATAAGAATCAAAATAAGGAGGAATAATGAAAATGGTTAATTGAACCAATGAGGAAGTAGAAAATCTCAACAAAACAAATGAATCATATTATGGAGGGCCTTAAAAACATGACAAGGATTAAAAGAGAAAGGATCTCAATACTTAAAAGTGAACCTTGTGAGTTAAACGCATATTTGATTACACTATGGAAATCGACCATCAAGAAATAGCAAAAGGGAAGGCGAATGGAGGAGGATCAATGTTATGCAAGAGATTCAATGGAAGATGCATATTCTAAAAGGAATGAGTATCAATAAGGGAGGATGGAAGAAGTGAATAATGGATAGCAGGCTACTGTAATAATCCATTTTCTCATCTAAGGTAGTACTCAAGAAGATGAAGAAGATATAACAAGGGTTAGGAGTCAAGAACTTTAGGGAGTAGTGAAGCCAATAAACAAGGATAAAGCAATTTCTAGTGGAAGATATAGAGGAGAGCTTAGGTATAGAACATCGAAAGATATGAGAGTAGAGAAACCAACATGTTACCTATAAAAGATACTAGCTAAGATTTGGACAAAGGATGCAGGAGAGCACCAAAATGGTAATATTGGGGGAGCGAGGAATGGAAATGGACCAAAACACAAAGCCAACAAAAATAGGCTAGGGAAGGAAGTCAAATATCCAAATGGAAAAGAAGTAAGCTTATGAGGAGGTGCATTCAAGAAGACAACAACAGTGAATTCAAGAGGTCCTTAGAGTAGGGTTAGCCTCACAAAAAAGGAAAATTTGATGGAAATTTTGAAATTTTAGACTGGGCCACTATGAACTTTCTCATAAACTCTAAGGGAAAAATAGTTAATATAGAGAACATTAATGTTTAAGAGGACAATGTACATTGTAGTTAGGGTCAAAGAGAGCAGTGCTAGAGAAATGATGGGTTGATGGTCCTATGATGTTTTTGATGGTGTTGTAATGAGATTAGCCCACCATGAACCTTCTCTAAAACTCTAAGGGGAAAATAGTTAATACAGATAACATAAATATTTAAGAGGATGATGTACACTATAGTTTGGGTTAGGAAGAATAGTGTTTTCATATTCATTTGAGGAAGGTGACCTAGGAGGTATCTTGAATTATTGAAATCAATGTGAACAATTTTAAGAATTGAAAATTTGCAAATGATTGGTTTGTTATATGTATCCTCTTCTTTATAGGGTTTCAAGTGTAGTGACATGTATGACGCGTTGGATCTTTTGGCATGACCAAATCGATGTTGACATCAATTGCTTTAGAGGGAGGGGTAGAGACCTTTGTTAATGTTTCAAGATTGGAGCGATTTATGTCCTTTTTTGGAGTTACCTTGTGAGGATTAATTCGATAGCAATCTTGACTTTAAGTTTGTTGTTTTACCATTTTTCCCCTTGAAAAACCTTATTCTTTGAGAATTCATCTTTCATATGTCATTTCTATTAACACATTCTACCCTTGAAAATTGTGATTTTGGAATACGGTGCCTTGGAATTCTATTAAAAATCTTCCCTTACTTAAAACTAACATTGTCAACTTTGATGTCATGGCTTGCTGGTCATCTTTGACTTATAGCATCCCTTGGCTTGTCATATAAATAACCCATCGATAGGCACTTAGGAAGGCTGGATAACAATGGAGAGAGTATAGGTCCCATCACCGAGCACTTCTTTAGCCTCTTTCATGGAAATGAAATTAATTTTAATGAAAAAGGCGCCGGCATAATTGATTATGTGGATGAAGTTTTTGACAATGGCGGTAATTGCGGCTTGAATATTTCGTTGTTAACGTGGCGTTGGTGGCTTACTGTTTTCATCGAAGTTTCTTGATTTGACTTATAGAATATATGGTCAGCATGAAACCTTCTCCAAATAATACTTGAAAACTTGAGGTAGATCTGAATTTAGAGGTTCAACGGTACTCTTTGTGTATTATGTTTTTTAATAATTTATTTTGTAAAAATAAATTAAATTAATATTATTTGGGAGTTAAACGTGGAGAGCAATTACTTGACCATTAGTAATAACATTATTTCTTAGTGTTGGTGAGTTGTAAATATGAAAAGATTTAAAATTTTAATTTATAATAGATTTTGGTAATTATTTATAAAAAAATTAATAGAAATAATTAATTTTAAATTAATTATTATTATTATTATATAAGATAAAAAAAATTATTTTAAGATTTTTTTAGTTGTGTCAAATGGATTATTTCTCTTCAAAGTTTAAAAAGTACATTTGAAAAGTGTTAAATGGATTACAAAATGATCTAGTTGTGTTCTGCTAGATCTCAAGAACCCAACACAACTGACGACATTGAAAATGGATGAATGAAGCTCCCATAAATGGCCCGCAAAGTTGCTCTCCTCAATGACTTCCTTGCATAAAAATGGCTTTGGCTTTACAATTATTCAACATTTATTTTCTTCTGAACCTCTCTAAGGTTGCCAAAAACCTCTGGTTTATATAGGATTGAAGTTGGAAACAACCTCCCAACTTCTCCCCAAGATCTGGCCTAAAAAAGGGATCTAGATTCTCCATTAATGGCCAAAATCCCTCCAAACAGACTTAAAAATGAATTAAAATACTTAACATATAGTTAGAAAACCAAAATTTGCACATATGGCATGCCAACCCCCTTTACTCGGGCCCCTGGTCATATGGGCGTTGTTATGTGGCCTCAGGCTAGGCGTTAATCGTTGAGCCCTGGTCCTTAGTTGTTGCGCCGGTCATATGGTGGCCACGTGACCTGTGGCTAGGCCTCTCCGCACCCTTACCTCCCAGTGCTAACTCGTGATCCATAACTCCCGGTTCCTAGCCCCAGTCACACGCCAACAATTACGAAGCATAGTCGTGTGGCAAGGTTATATGAGGTGTGATACGTCGGGGGCTGGGGCTAGGCCCCAACCCTTTTATCCGCCAGAAATACATAACTGTAAGTTTAAATAATTAAATCAAACATTACGTTGTAAGAACTAATGTGGGTCAGCTGGTAGCCCGACCCTGCCAAAACTCTCTGCCTGGACTGGAGGTCATGGGTTCGACTCCTGTGGAGTCCATAAAGTTTTGTCACAACCAACAAACGGAGGGGTGCCACGTGGCGGCCCATGACTGGGCCACGTGGCGCCATTACATTCGCCCACTATGTGACACTTGTCAAATGATGATTTGACCACGTTTGCCACACATGTCTAGTCAACATGCCACTCCTCTGCCACATCACTGTACAATCATACAACCTGTACTGTTAGTTTCCACGTCAACACTCTACGGACTGTACAATCAACACAATTTTTGTCTGTTTGGCAAAATGAACATAATGTGATATCTTTCGCATACGGTGTCCGTTTGAGCCTGTTTAAGTTGCATTGGGTTCGTAACGACGAGGCGACCTACACACATGTCCATTTTGAAGCGATTCTGAGCACTTTGATTTTTAGGCCTTCCTGGACCCATTTTGGTTCTTGGATCCATTTTGGATGATGCCTCCCCACTAAGACCTTTTGGTCCTCCAAAAGGATACTAACCAGTGATCAAGTGCGGGATAGGCTACCCCACTTGTTCTTTGTCTTGTGCACTTGTCTCATAAAGATCAATTGTAAAACATCCATAATAACTGACAACATATTGTTAGCCACTTGTACTCTGTCACATCTTACTGAAGCCACTATCATCCATGTTGACAACATTAACAATGATAACATCATAAATATGACTGCAAATGAGTTAATATGTTCGTAGTACTTTCATGACATTAGCTTATCTTGAAGCAAAGTGTGATTGATCTTCCATTCTACAATCATCTCATGTTCTTGCTTAAGATCAATTGCTTGATTTGGGACAATTATAGGTGTGTTGCTTGCATGAGCTACCTTCCTTAATTGTTCCATTGTTTGAAGAGATTGATTTGCTTTTAAGTGATGAGCATGTACAACATATTCTTTTCCTGCTTTGATTAAGTGATATTGATTATGTTCCTTGTAGAAGATTGCTTTGCAATCATACAAATAAGGATTGCCTAAGACCATTCCACATTCATTAAGTGGCACCACATCACATGTTACCTCATCCACAAACTTAGATGAAATTGCAAACTTTAAAGTGCATTGCTTTGTTATGTGCAATTTATGGTTGTTGCTTATCCATTTAAGTGAGTAAGGCTTATGACACATATGAGTGTTTAATCCCAATTGTTTAACCACTTCCTCTGAAATCAAGTTAGATTGAGATCCACTATCTATCAACGTGTCGACCTTAGTATGATTCATTATGACCCTTATGTGAAACAATTTACTTCTAGAATCATATCCATCACCAATTTTACCTGTCAAACCAACCGCTGTGATTTTAGATTCATCACCCGAATCTGATCCCAAGTCTGTTGGTCGTGATGTTGCTGCAATTGTTTGCATCACTTTCCTCTCTTTGAACCACTTCGGTCTCTTCTTGGGATGCAATTGCCAACAATGGTCCTTATCATGCCCTTCTTTCTTTCAATGCTTGCAAGAGAGCTTCTCTTCCTTTCTTGCCACTGAATTTTCCTTCTTTCCATTCCACTTTCTTTTGTCCTCTTTTCTTGAAGACAATTCCCCTGATACACCAACTCCTATTTTCCCTGCCTCAATGTATGTCGCTTAAACAAAAACCTCATCAAGATTAGTAGGTCCAAACATAAATACAATGTTACAAATGTGTGCACGCAAACCTCCTATATACTTCATAAGATTTTCTTGGGTATGTAATGGAATATCCAACATTAATGCCATCTTACGAAATTCATCTGTGTATTATTTCACTGTTTGTCCCTTTCTTAGTTTAAGACCTTGCCATTCAATTAAAGCCTTCTCTTTATAACCCAAAGGATTAAATTGTTTTCTAACTGCAGAAACAAAAACTTTCCATGATGGAAATACATTACCCACTTGTTGCGTGCCATTTTTCTACTTTCTTTGCTACCAGATGAGTGGCGTGCCTGCAATTCGAAGCGATTCCAATTTGATTTGAGTTGCCTCATCCTTGATTTGTTGCACACTGCAATCAAATTCCATATGTCTGACCCAGTTATCAAGCCTCTCTGCATTGACTTCACCATCATGTATGGGTAATTCAAATTTCACATCAAGCTTAAGTAAAGTCATATCTTGTTTATGTTTATGGGAATGTTTCTTGTGGTGGATTTGGAACTTGAACTTGAAGAAGAAGAAGTTGATGGAGAAGAAGGAGGTGAAGGAGGATTTTTAGGAGGATCCTCTCCTTCTTCACTTTTGACCTTTGAATATTCACCTAGAATCAGTCTCTTCCGCTCCAAGTAATCATCATATAGAACCTTCACCATCTCTGACATGGTGAAGAAAGTCTTTAGAAACTCTTTCTTCTCATGAGAAAGTCCCTCTTCCGATGCCATCTTCTTACTTTGAGAATTTCGCTTTCTCTATCCAATCTCAGGATTGTCTTCAACAAGTTCGCCTTCACCACGATTCATCCTTTCCCTGGTAATCATGCAAACTCAAAAACCAACCATCAACTAGCTCTGATACCACTTGATCCGAAAAGATATTTTAAAGACTATGGTTGAGTTTTAAAACATGAGTTCATTAACCATTTAAGAATTTGAATAAAGAGGAAGAATTAAAGATTTAACATGGCATCCATAATAAGATATACATATATGGAAATAAGCACAAGAATCAACAAACCATAACAACAAAAGTTGTTAACGGAGTTCGGCAATATCGCCTACGTCTCTGGGCCTTTGTATCAGTAGGTGAGGCTTGCTTATTTCTCTTCAAAGATTCAAAAGTACATCTGAAAAGTGTCAAATGGATTACAAAATGATCTGGCTGTGTTCTGCTAAATCTCAAGAACCCAACACAAATGACAGCACTGAAAACGGATGAACGAAGCTCCCAGAAATGCCCCACAAAATTGCTCTCCTCAATGGCTTCCCTGCATAAAAATGGCTCTGGCTTTACAACTCTTCAACATTTATCCTCTTTTGAACCTCTCTAAGGTTGCCAAAAACCTCTAGTTTATATAGGCTTGACGTTAGAAACAACCTCCCAACTTCCCCCCAAGATTTGGCCTCAAAAGGGCTCCAGATCCTCCATTAATGCCCAAAATCCCCCCAAACAAGGTTAAAAATTAATTAAAATCTTTAACATATAGTTAGAAAACCCAAATTTGCACATATGGCGCGCCAACCCTATTTACCCGGGCCCCTGGTCATATGGTTTCTGCGATGTGGCCTCAAGCTGGGCGCTAACTGTTGAGCCCTGGTCCTTAGTTGTTGCACTGGTCATATGGTGGCCACGTGACCTATGGCTAGGCCTCTTCACGCCCTTACCTCCCGGTGCTAACTCTTGATCCATAGCTCCTAGTTCCTAGCCCCGGTCACGTGCCAAAAATTACAGAGCATAGTCATGTGGCAGGGTTATATGAGGTGTGATACGTCGAGGGATGGGGCTAGTCCCCAGCCCTTTTATCCACCGTAAATACATAACCGTAAGTTTAAATAATTAAATAAAATATTATGTTGTAAGCACTAATATTGTGGGCGGGCTGGTAGCCCGACCCTGCCAAAACTCTCCGCCCGGACTGAAGGTCACGGGTTTGACTCCTGTGGATTCCATAAAATTTCGTCACAACCAACAAACAGAGGGGTGCCACGTGGCGCCATTACATTCGCCCACTAGGTGACACTTGTCAAACGATGATTCAACCACTTCTACCACACCTGTCCAGTGAGCATGCCACTCCTTTTCCATGTCACTGTACAACCGTATGGCTTGTACTGTCAGCTGCCGCATCATCATTGTACGGACTGTATAATCAACAAAAATTTTGCATGTTTGGCAAAATGAAGAGAACGTGATATCTTTCGCTTACGGTGTCTGTTTGAGACTGTTCAAGTTGCGTTGGGTTCGTGATAACGAGGCCTACACACACGTCTGTTTTGAAGCAATTATGAGCACTTTGATTTTTAGGCCTTCCTAGACTCATTTTGGTTCCTGGATCCATTTTGGATCACATAGGAAACTAGGAATCCCTCTACTGGGAACTCAAGGTAACTCACTTCCAAGAAAATCTACCAACAAACTCTTGTTGTTACAGTGCAACTCCCATAGGAGTTCACTCTTCAAGCATGACAACCTAGCTCTTCAATCTTCAGCTCTAAAATGCTTCAAAAATGCTCCAGAATTCACCCAAACTTCTTTCTCTAGCTATGGTTCTCTTTTTCCCTCTTCTCTGCTTGTTGTTCATGCCAAAACTCAATGTGAAAAACTATCTATTCTCCCCTTATGAATTTCCTCTATTTTCACAAGAAAGTTGACTGCTCACTTTGCCCAATGTTGATTATACTTCAGGCCCATGCTTTGAATAACTATGGGATGTGACTCATATACCTACCCTCTAACAAGTATTCAATAATTGGGTTCTCATACACTCAAACATAAAAATAGGTTGACCCCAAATATAATAAAATTCATAATTATATTTTTGGATTAATATGCACAATTAATTTCCACATTGGGCCCCTCTTAGACTCTCCTAGACACTCCCCCCTCTTGTGGATTAATCAAACCCCATCTATGTCCATATTCCCAACAACTGGTATGATATTATTTTTATTAAAATCAGAAAATACATTTTGCGTAGTACATCGCTTGGCCATAGCCACATTCACTTCTACATTATACATTAATTAAACTAGGGATTGTAGTGGGGATGTTACATCATTTAAGGGAGAAGGTCAACATGATGCCTTTATGAGTAAAGTTTCCATATCTTCCATTGGAATTTTGGCAAATTGAATAGTTTCTAGGCAATTAGGATGGAAGGAACAACCAATGATTTTTTTTTATAGAACTCAATTTTGAAGATGGCCTCCTAAATGGCATCGATATTGAGGTAGGGTATTTATCCTTTAGGAAAACTTTGGATTATATGCATATATCCTTTATATGTTTGAAATGAAGGGAGTATGGTCATCTAAAAAACACATGCCCATAAATGAAGAAGGATGAATACTTGTAGAGGACATGTAGTTGATGCTTTGCAATGTTAGCTATGGAAGGAACACACTTTATTTTTTTTGGAAGTGGGAATCAACATAAGAATCAAAATAAGGAGGAACAATGAAAATGGTTAATTGAACCAATGAGGAATTAGAAAATCTCAACAAAACAAATGAGTCATATTATGGAGGGCCTTAAAAACCCAACAAGGATTAAAAGAGAAAGGATCTCAATACTTAAAAGTGCACCTTGTGAGTTAAAAACATATTTGATTACACTATGGAAATGGACCATCAAGAAATAGCAAAAGGGAAGGCGAATGGAGGAGGATCAATGCTATGCAAGATATTCAATGGAAGCCGACTATTCTAAAATGAATGCATATCAATAAGGGAGGATGGAAGAAGTGAATAATGGATAGCATGCTACTGTAATAATCCATTCTCTCATATAAGGTAGTACTCAAGAAGATGAAGAAGAGATAACAATGGTTAGGAGTCAAGAACTTTAGGGAGTAGTGAAG
>ML785978.1:495070-534040 GCA_009831015.1 Picea engelmannii
TGTTGGAGAAATGATGGGTTGATGGTCCTATGATGTTTTTGATGGTGTTGTAATGAGATTAGCCCACCATGAACCTTCTCTAAAACTCTAAGGGGAAAATAGTCAATACAAAGAACCTAAATATTTAAGAGGATGATGTACACTATAGTTTGGGTTAGGAAGAATAGTGTTTCATATTCATTTGAGGAAGGTGACTTAGGAGGTATCTTGAATTATTGAAATCAGTGTGAACAATTTTAAGAATTGAAAATTTGTAAATGATTGGTTTGTTATATCTGCATCCTCTTCTTTATAGAGTTTCAAGTGTAGTGGCATGTATTACGGGTTGGATCTTTTGGCGTGACCAAATCGATGGTGAGATCACTTGCTTTAGAGGGAGGGGTAGGGACCTTTGCTAATGTTTCAAGGTTGGAGCAATTTATGTCCTTTTTTGGAGTTGCCTTGTGAGGATTAATTCGATAGCAATCTTGACTTTTGGGTTTGTTGTTTTACCATTTTTTCCCCTTGAGAGACCTTATTCTTCGGTAAAGCATCTTTCATACGATATTTCTATTAACAAACTCTACCCTTGAAAGTTGTGATTTTGGAATACAGTGCCTAGTTCAAAATTGACATAGATTATAAAAGAGGTAATTATTCCCTTTTGGCCCTACTTTGTGTTAGACTTAAATTTGCAAAATGTAGATAAAGATAAGGAGATAATACCGTTGTTAGTGATAACACGAGGACATTTCTATTAGATGTAACCAAGAACATAGTGTGCCCAATTCTCACAAACTCTACACAATTACCTTAACTTATTGGTTTTACATAATATTGCTAATTAATATATGCATTCACACAACAATAATACAATTAAGGGATAATAGTCTACTTATATATTAATTAATTACCCAAGTGCATAATTTACATGCACAATCTCAAAAGCTCTTGGTTTATTCTGTTCATTCTTGGTGACTCTCTAACTTTCTAGAGTTGGCTTCAAAACATGTATCTAACTTCTCTCCATTAAAAAACAAATACAACTTGATTGTATATCTCACTATTTATTTCTTTAGCTCTTTATTTTCCTAGCTCTTTACTTATGAGCTCTTAAACCCACACATGTAATAATTGTGAGACAAACAATTTATAAAGCACCACCCCACCAAAAACTTTGTCAATCAAAAACTAGCTTTAAGATACAACTCCCCAAATTAATGTGATAAAAATCTTCCTCACTTAAAGACTAACATGGTCAAGTGTGATGGCATGCCATGCTAGCCATCTTTGACTTATAACATATCTGGGCTTGTCATAAATAACCCATCGATAGGCACTTAAGAAGACTGGCTAACAATGGAGAGTATAGATCCCATCACCAAACACTTTTTTCAGCAGAAAATTATATTGATAATATAATTTTTTACATTACCAAAGTTTACAAAAATAATTTTTTTTTGTATGGCTATGATCTAGATACCGAACATCATTCTTTAGCCTCTTTCAAAGAAATGAAATTAATTTTAATGAAAAAGGCGCCGGCATAATTGATTATGTGGATGAAGTTTTTGACAATGGCGGTAATTCCGGCTTGGATATTTCGTTGTTAACGTGGCGTTGGTGGCTTACTGTTTTCATCGAAGTTTCTTGATTTGACTTATAATATATATGGTCAACATTGAACCTTAGCTAATTAAAATTTATAATTAGATATTCAAACTTAAACAACTTAAATTTCAAACCTTAATTTTGAAATTATAAAAATCAAAATTTGATTATCAAACCTAAAAAATATATAAATATAATTATCATTTTTTCTATTATCAATTTATTTTCAAACCTTAATTTTGAAATTATAAAAATCAAAATGTGATTATCAAACCTAAAAAATCATAAATATGATTTTAATTTATTCTATTAACAATTCATTTTTTATTAACATCATCCATTTGATATGGACATTATTGTTAATATCAATATTAATCTTATAAATTATTCTTATATATTTAATAAATATTGCAAGTTATTCATATACATTAAGATATCACGAAATTATAATTATAAATTTTGAAAGAGTAATTCAAACATATTTAGTATCATCGATTTGATATGGACATTATTGTTAATATTAATGTTATATCTTATAAAATTTTCGCATATATTTAATATATTAAAATTTATTGATATAGCCCGGTGGGTTAACTCAAGTGGATGAGTGTTGTTGTTTGCTTGAATAAGGTTCTCGGGTCGAATCCTCGGCCAAGAGCCTATATAGGACTTCACTTGATGTCCCCACCAGGTTAGGCCCGTAACCATGCCGAACGGTTTACCTCGTTTACCATCCACGAAATGTGGAGAAGTACTCGAGGGTTTCCCATGCTCTTTTCCAAGGAAAATAAAATAAAATTTATTGGTACACATTAAAATATTATGAAATTCCACTATTGAGATTGTGTGTCACATAGATGCTTACTCAACATAAAATATAGGCCTAGTATTGTTTTGGTTCATTATTTTGATATAAATCATTAATAGAATTATAAACATAATAAGGGTCGTAGTTGCAGAGGGGAATCTGCACAATCCTAGAGGAAACATAGTTGCCTATTACTCTTAGGGGAATGGGAATGTTTCCAATAATCTTGTCGAGGCATATTCACTATGGAAAGGTTTGTATATCGCAAAGGAAGAGGGGCTCAAAACATTAATTTTCCTAAGGGATTCAATGTTGGTAATCAGAGCCATGATTGGTCAATCAATGTCATGGGGTAATTCCTTAAGCACACTTATCTCAAGGATCAACAAAGCACTTTCAAACTTTGATAAAATTTCCTTTTTCCATATCAAAAGTGAGCTCAACAGAAATGTCGATCACTAGGCTAAGGTGGCCTCCTCCCTATGTCCAAGTTTGTTCATAAAAAGCGAGGTGCATGGATATAACCCCATACCTTAGTGGGAAGCAAACATCATTTATTTAATAATCAATGCAATTTTATAAAGGGATGTGTCAAGGGACATATGGAAGGTGTCCTCCATCATTTGCACATATGGGTCATCTCGGGTGATATATTGGTATTTAATGTTAATTATGTGAACTCTCGTTGAAATATGGGAATTCGCTAGTAATGTAGAACCTTGGTTGCAACGAAACCATTATTGTGAAATATTTACCCTGGGAGTTGTGGGGCTGGTATGGAGAGGTTGGAGGTGTGGTGGACCAGGATTTAAGGAAGAGATTAGGCTTCTAGTGTCGGTTCAACGCATACACAATTGTACATAGGCGCACATGGGTGGTGATTTCAGGTGGAGCCGCGTCTCTGATGCCAATATTTTATTTATTTCAGACTAGGAAATATCATGTTCTTTGGATTCTTTTTCCTATGGAAGTTTCATGTGATGTACTTTTATGTATCAGACTCGTTTATCCAGAATAACATTAATTTATTTTTGCAAGTTTTCTTTAAAATTAGATTTCGAAATTGTTGTATGGGGATTGTGTGGTCTGGTTTCTCTTTAAGTGGTTTTGTGCATGGTCCTCCTAAGAAAAATATGGATAACCCTAAGTGGAAGGAATCTTGGAAAATTCTTCATCTGCGCGAAGAAATTACCCAGGCTAACAACAATTCCCTTTTGCACATCTCCTTGAAAATTATAGAGATGGAGCAAGATAACATCACCAATGCCACAATATAATGAATCTCCTCCTCTTACAGAAGCAAAGGATTGATGTGCTAGAAGAGAAATGTTAACAAGTCCAATCCTTGATTGTCCCATAACAATTGGATTCACCTTCTCTTGCCTCCAACAACCATGGCTCCAAGAATTCGTTGCAGGAAGACCTCAGAGAGGAAGATATAATGGGTTAGGTCCATGATCCCATGGATGTGGAAGAAAATGACTCTTCTCATTCTGTTGAGGGGAAAGAAGCTCGGGATAGTGCACCTCCATGACTGGTTTATGTTTTACAGAATAGTTATTTTGTTGGGTAAATTTGTAAAGCAAGTTACTTTCAAAACTACTTGGAATGTCTGTATAGAAAAGGCCTTAGAGTTTATGTTAGTTATACTAGAAATATGCTTAGTTTTGGAGCACAATTTTAAAATTTTGTATGTAACTGATATTAGCTTCGATGCAACTTCTTTTTAATGGATATAAACTTTTGTTTTGGTTAAAAAATAAGTATAAACATAAATCATTGTTCAAATGTAGAAATGAAGCTTATTATATAAGTTGTTGTGATAACATATAAATAAAACATGCATTAATGGATATGTATATATTTTTTAATTAAGGAGATTTGGTGGTGTGTGTGTGTGTATGTGTGTGTGTGTGTGTGTAATGATGAGTTATTAAGAAACTTGGGGTTAAATGGTGGAAGAGGATTAGGTTGATTACTTTGAGGAACCATGAAGCAACACAGAAAGAGTTATTTTCACTACTTAGGAAGAGATAAAGGAGGGATGGAAGTACATGGAATGCAAGATAGGATCAAACAATAAATTATCAACTCATGATAGTCATAGAAGGAAGACAAATACCTTTTAGAGGGAGGCTATAGGATCTAGGGGTACTTAATCTCAAGTAGTTTGGAGGATAATGTGACGGGGTATTATTGAAAGGATGGTACCTAATCAATGTCTATGAAAATTATAGAGGAGATCCCAAAATCACATATCTACCTAGAGTTGTAATGATCCAAAGGAGGTTGTAACATCATCTATCAAATCACAAAGAGTGAGGGTGGGAAGAAAAGTTTGTTGGAGAACAAACATGATAGGTCCATTATCAAAGGTGTTAAGGGTGTGGAGAGAGTGGAAACAGGGTTAGTGGGCCACCCACTAGAAGAAAATCAAAGTGTAATCTCTCCAAAGAAAGTGTCAAAGAAGCAGAAGAATGAAGTGTGGGAAGAAGATATTCTTCAAGGTAATTTTTTCTCCAAAATCACCATAGAAACCTCTTTCTTTTATTATAATCAATGGAGATCTATTCATCAAATTTAGGGATAGGAGTCGAGTGAAATTTTCAAACATATTAGGAGA
This sequence comes from Picea engelmannii, assembly GCA_009831015.1. Classification (NCBI taxonomy): domain Eukaryota; kingdom Viridiplantae; phylum Streptophyta; class Pinopsida; order Pinales; family Pinaceae; genus Picea; species Picea engelmannii. The sequence continues at coordinate 500,092 of ML785978.1, forward strand.
CACAAGGAGGGATAAGGGTTCAAAATATCCAAAAGGCTTTAGAAATAATCCCTAACTCAACATATGAGACAAAAGGACTATATAGAAGGAGAAAGTGAGCTACTTTTATTTAACTAAGACAAGAAATAACTAAACTAGTAATAGACCTCAGTGTCTGCAAAAAAACTCATATCTACTCTGATGTGGGTCTAATAGGGAAATTTTATGGAAGGTCTATAACATAGAAAATACTGAAAGAGTGGATGGAGAAGGTTCAGAAGATGCACAAAAGAGGATGTTAGGGTACAATCCAACCTTCTATTAATTGGTATAAAGAGGGTTCATCACTTTATTGTTAAAAAACAAAGAAAATAGAGACATGATAGGGGTTGGAATCTAGAGTTGGGAAACCTACACCTTATATATGTGTTACTGGACTCTGTGTTTTGATCCTTTACAAGAGAAGGTCAACATGATGTCGTTATGAGTAAACTTGGCATATCTTCCATTGGAATTTTGGAAATTGAATATTTTCAAGGAAATTAGCAACAAATTTTTAAGTTTATGGAAGTGGATGAGAGGACTAGTAGGATGGAAAGAAAAACCAATGCAAAATTTTTGATAGAACTAGATTTTGAAGATGGCCTCCTAAATGGAATTGAGATTGAGGTGGGGTATTTAGCCTTTAGGAAAACTTTGGATTACATGCATATAGCCTTAAGATGTGGGATATGCAGGGAGTATGGTCATCTAAAAAATTCATGCCCATAACAGGAAAAGGATGAATACCTAGAGGACATGTAGTTGATGCTTCAACATGTTGGATATGGAAGGAACACACTTTGTTCTTTTGGAAGTGAGAATCAAAATAATGAGGAACAAAGAAAATGACCAATTGAACCAATGAGGAAGGAGGAGAGCTCAACAAAACAAATGAGTTATATAATGAAGAGCCTTAAAACCGAAAGAGAAAGAATATCAATAATTAAAAGTGCACATTTCTAGTTAAGAGCATATTTGATTAACACTATGGAAATGAACCATCAAGAAATAAAAAAAGGGAAGGCAAATAGAGGAGGATCAATATTATGCAAGAGATTTAATGGAAGCTAACTATTCTAAAAGGAGTGAGTATCAAGAAGGGAGGATAGAAGAAGTGAATAATGGATTACATGGTACCCTAATCATCCCTTTTTCCAATTGAGGTAGTAATTAGGAAGGGGAAGAAATGATAAGAAGGATTAAGAGTCAAGAACTTTATGGAGTAATGAAGCCAACAAAAAAGGATAAATCAATCACAAGTGGAAGATTTTGGGGAGAGATTAGGTATAGAACATCTAAATATGGGAGAGGGGAGAAACCAACATGTTACCTAGAAAATATAACAACTAAGATTAGGACAAAGATGGTAGGAGGGAAATAAAATGATAACACTGGGGAAGGAGGAATGGAAATGGACCCAAACACAAAGCTAGTAAAAATAGGCCAGGGAAAGAACTTAAATATCTAAATGGAAAAATGAGTAATCTAATGCGGAGGTGAATTTAAGAAGGCATCAATCAAGTAAAGAGGTCCTTCAAGTAGGGTTACCCTCACAAAAGAGGAAAACATGATTTTCTCATCCATAAACATTAGAGTTTTTGGAGCTCCTTGAAAAAAACACAGGAGATTAGTGAAAAAATATAATCCATAGGTTTTGTTTGTTCAAGGAAAGGGGGGGGAGAAATAATAGTCTTTCTTTAGAGAATTATCCCAAAATGGGATTTTGTAATGGCTAATTCAAATGGGAAGTCAGGGAGACTAGTTGTGGGGTGGAGCTCTAATTGTAAACTTAAAAGGAACAACACTTCAGACTCAATCATCTTATGCATCTAGGTAGCCCAAGTCCTAAAAAGAGAAATAATTTTGTTAATTGTTATCGACCTTGTGATAACATGAAACATCATTGGGCAAAGGTGCATGGAGATAACGCTTTCCCATATCAAAATGTGGTTTGTGGAAGGGATTTGAATCTAACCTTGAGAAGAGAAGAGATATGGGGAAAACAAGGGAGGAATGATTCTTTGCACACCTTTTTAAGGAAAGGGAGTTGGAAAATGTGCAACTTATTGAGTTAAAATCCACTTGGAGAAATGGAAAATATGGTGAGTAGCCTTGGGAAAGAAGCTAGATAGGTTTCTAGTTTTTAACGATCTATTGACATATTTAGGAACATGCAGAGTGTGGAGAAGATTTGTGAGTGGTGACAAAGGAAGTTAGATATTACTTGAAAAACTACACCAGGATAAATTGACTAACACTTGCATAGGCATGGGCACACTTTTTCACTAAAACTCACGAAAAATTGTTGGAGGCAATGCCAAAGAAAACAAAGAAATATATTGATCAAGCTACACATTAATAATGCAATGTAGGATGAGGAATTGTTATCAAAAGTAATTAATGGTGTTTGAGCCAATATTTACAAGTGGGTCAAAAAAATCATGGAAGACTTTTGTGAAGAACAAGCAAAAGAGGAGCATATATCCTTGGATGATGTCAAAAGACAGTTTTATAACAACCTCCATGATCGTTTCCTTTGCACAATACCGACATTGATGCACAAATTCTTAATTGATAAGGGTGTTGACCATATATTTGAAGCAAGACCTCCACTAAGAACACCAATAAAATCTAATTGGAAGAAGAGATAAGAGAGTGGGAGCATTTTCTGAGTTATGAAGTTAAGAAGAACTTGGAAGAGTGGGAGTGCTTTATGTGAAAATGAACATGATTGCAAGAATTGTTGTCATTAACCAAGATTAAACTTAGGGCCAGTGATGGGGGGTAACTAATCGTGAGATGCCTTAAGTGGAGTAAAACCCTAGTCTACTTACATTGAAAAAGATGCTACAAGCATGCCAAGAAAAGGGAGGACACAAACATCGACCAAAAAACAAAGAAAATATACATTGGACAAGGAAATAAAGAAAAGGACTGCAAGAATAATTCAACACCATAAACCCATGTTCAACCTTTAGAAAATTAAATAGAACAAAAGACAAAGGAGAAGGGATAAAACATGTGATGTTGCAAACCCTCGTTTATCCATAAGAGAAAGAGGTCCCTAGGAGCAATGAGTTGCTGGAGAAATGGCCCTATATGAGTTTGATGGTAATCAACGAGATTCATAAGTGGAAGAAACCCCAATGGTTCCTAAGTTGGAAGAGAATTTGCAGTTGGTAGAGGTTGGCTTTAGTGTCGATCAACTGTCAAAGAATAGTGAAAGTATGGATGTCAAAAAGTCGGGACCAACAATGCATAAAGATCCAGACTAAAACTAATCAAGCCCCACTGTTCGAGAAATCCTACAACATCTCTTGCATGTGTAACCTAGTCTTTCTTTGGTGTGGAATCGACTAGATGAAAAAGGAAGATTTATTGATAGACTCTGGATCTAAATGATTCATTCTGAAGGAGATTGAGTAAATATTGCAATCGAAGAGGGACATAGTACCATACTCTTTTAGATTGAGGATCTCACAACTGCACCTCCCTTGCCAAATTTAATCACCGAAGAAGAACAAATGATCCCGACTAAGGGTTGTGATGAAGAGACACAAAAAAAAAAATGGTTTCATAGAACATAAATACCAACCCTATCATATAGAGACAACTTAACAATAAGGTGAAAAAGTATCAGTCGAAATAAATAACAATAAGAAATTGACAAAGATAGTTGTAAGATCGACACAGTCTGTCCCACTGACATCCCTACAGTCGAAGTCGAAACCCCCAAACATAAGCAAAATTGCACACCATCACCTACTTCTTTATGGAGAGACATGAATATCCTAGAACAAATTGGTTCATCTACAAGAAATTATGGGATGCCATGGACATCATAAATGAAACAAAGAAAATGGTGTAGTTTGTTGGGGCTCTAAGAAAAATATCCCTCACATGGTTTATGAATTTCATATATATTCAGACCATGTTGAAGATAGAAATTCAGAGTAATTTATTATCATTCTTCAAAACACAAGACAACAAACACTCAGTTGCTCAAAAATTCAAAGAAATCAAGCATATGCTAGGTGAAATTGTACGGGCTTAAGATAAATGGTTTGAAGACCTACTCAATCAGATCCCATACACCATTGATAAAAAATTGTTGGTACGATGGTTTGTGACAGGGTTACTTCAAAAAATCAAGGAACCATTGAGGATGTAGGAAATTCAATCATTTGAAGACACCCTTAAAAAATCTCAACAATTTGAGTCTAATGATAGTTGGACTACACCCTCCCTAGATAAAAAAAAGTTGAAGAGAAATTGGAGATGATGCAGAAATAATTACATGACCTTGCCTTGAGATGAAGCAACTTGTGTTGCACCTTCTCCATGACGAAGGCCACACTAAATATTACTACAAGGATCGAGACGTGAATGAGAGAGATCTACTAGATGTCAAATGAATCCATACTACATATTATTGTGAAATTTGTCAAATTATCACAAACCACACCACAAAAGATTGTCCAAATAATTTGAATAATGCTAAACCCAAATGGTGTGTTATCTGTGAGGAACCACCCCATAATACAATTGAATGCCAACATAATGGTTAGACTAAAATAAACTACCAAACTATATGTCACACACAAGACACATATAAGAACCAGAGACAAGGAGGCATAGGAGGTGATGACAGATATCAAGGTCGAGGGGGATACTGAGGGGGTTACCAAGGTCGTTATGGAAATCACAAAGCACATGTTCGAGGAGACCTGAGAATAAATATTGATTTATTTACCTTAAATAAGACCTAGTCCAAACTATCCATTGAAGGACATAACTAATCTCAAATATTGCACCATGTGTGGAGTTGACGATCATTCCTTGGAAGATTGCTAAGTTACGTTGGAAAAGATCAGAAATGTGAGAATCGTTAATCTCCTACAGTGTGTACCCAAGCATAAAGTACTAAACTCCAAGAATTTAAATGTGATCACCATATTTGGAGTGAGACAAGAAGGCAATGTACCAATAAAAAAAATACCACCAATAAAACATGTATGAAAAGATAAATGGTACTCAAACCCCAAAAAATAAAGATAAATTATGAGAGAGGCTGTTGGCTTGTCCCACAATATAGAAGAAGAATATAATTGACAAAAGCGTCGATAAAAGAATTACCAAGATGGAATGAATGACATGAAGGAATAATTCATACTTATGATATGATGAAATTATTATTCATGAAAGTAGACTTATTCTAGAAGTCTAAGTAGGTTGAAATATTAGGACAATGAGTAAAGTTAGTTATGGATATCACATAAAGATTTATGGAGATATTCATGGAGACAGTATAGAAATTGTTATGCTATATTGGACATCTTGTTTTTTTTTAACAGGAATGGTTATGTTGCATTAGGCGGCATTCTGGCAAGCCAGAATCAGAAAGTTACAAATCTGAAGAAGGTTGGTGACCTCTAACAGTGCTGCCAACCTTCTTGTGAATGTCTTGGGAAACCAATCCCATCTGCTTCTAGAGCTAATTCGAAAAAATGACAAAAATTGCATACATGAGTAAATTCTCACAAACTGTGAGCACAGTAGAAGACAAAAGCAGAACATTAGCCCGAGGGGGGTGGAATTTTCCTTTTAAAGAAGGGATCCAGTTGTTTTTGAGAGCCTGAAAAAATGTTGGAGGCCGCCTCCTTTTCTTTGCGTGCTTTGTTGGTCTTTCGTCCTCGGGTAAGGGGTGGAGACGGGACTGAATTGTCTTCAGGTTCAGAAGTTTCCACAGAATCGCTAGAGGGGACGGAAGCAGTCAGACCTGCAGAGGCAGAGGGATCCAGATCAGAAGCCCGAAATTCTCTCGCTGCTACTGGGCTTGGGGGGGTGGAGTCCGAAAGGCATTCGTCTGCCAAAGGATCTTCCTTCCCTGCTTTTGCTTCTAGATCTAGGGCTTCATCTTCCTTCAGCGCATCAAAGTTGTTTTTATTTTCTAGAGTTGCCTCTGCTGAATGAGTGGCCTTCGAAGCCTGGGGTAGCGGATCCTTTCACCGTGGTTGCCTTCGTCGGTTAGATACTGGCTGAAAATCATCTTCTTTGACTGGTCTCGGCTCCTCAGAGACTTTGGGGCAACTTTTTGTGAAATGACTGTATGCATGGCACCGGAGGCACTTAAAAGGGATCTGATCGTAGTCCAGCTCTTGGATATGGCACCATTCCCCCAGGGAGAGCTTGATGGCTTCCGGTAGGCCTTTCTCGAGGTTAACCTCAACACAAATATGAGCGCAGGTAAACTGTTCCCCTTTCGGTTCCACACTGTCCAGGAAACGCCCAAGCTTGTTTCCAATGTCCTCTAGAGATATTCCCCCCCAGAGATGCATGGGGAGGTGAGGCAGCCTAACCCAAATAGGGGTTGCGGTGATCTTGGCTCTGGGATTGAAGTCAAGAGTCCAGGGGGCTAAGAACAGCCCTCTCGACCCCATGAAATAGGGTCCAGATCTGAAAACTAGATCACAGTCCTCTTTCCTTGAGAAACCGAAGACAAAAAAACCCCTGCCTACTGCACACTGAGTAACTCTTCCCTGTATCAGCGACTTCCATCGTTCATCAATCCATGCCTCCACCGTTTTGGGACTGGGCCATAACCCCGTAAACTTTCTGATGATGGCCTTTTCTACCAGAAAGAGGGCAAGGTTGCAAGGCTCCTCTGGAGATAGCTCCAGAGAAGGGATCTCCTCCATCTTCTTAACAAACTTAGATGAAAGAGAAGGCTTGGATTTAGGTCCTGCCGAGCGGACTAACGCTTTGACTGCTTCCAAAGGGTCTGTTGGCAAATATTGAACAAGTAATGAATGCGTGTTGATGATTATTGTCTTTGATGGCAACAACAGAAATGGCAGGATATGAAGGATAAAACCCCTTGGGGATTCGGACGTAAAAGCACAGGAGGAACAACATTGAAGAAAACATGCGCATTGAAGAAAACACGCGCAGCAGAAGTTTACAGAGAAGAAGGAAGATAGAAGAGTCAGTGATCGTTGGATCCCATTCAAAATTCCCAAAAGGCCGACAACCGTCAGATTTGCAGAAGTTGCGAGGGAGATAAGTCATCGGAGATTCGGGGATCGGGACTTTGAAATGTCCAATTCACTCGACAACGAAAACCCCGAAATCGCGATTTGATCGCAACCGTTAAATCAAGCAGGGATCTAGACCGTTCATTCGTATGGACCCGTGGCAGCCAGGAGGCTTCATCGGAGATTCGGGGATCGGGACTTTGAAATGTCCAATTCACTTGACATCGAAAACCCCGAAATCGCGATATGCGATTTCGCGATTTGATCTCAGTCATTAAAGAAAGCATGAGATATGGACCGTTGATTCTCCTCATCGGAGTTTCGAGGATCGGGGTTTCAATATGCAAAGAATACAATGCATTGAAAATTCCGATTTCGCGATATGCGAAATCCTGACTGAATCTGCACCGTCAGATCAACATGAGATCTAGACCGTTGATCCAACTCACGACGGTAGACCACGTCACCCAGGGACACGTGGCACAACCAGAGAATGACAAGTGTCAGGCAGATCTAACACTTCAGGCTCATGCAATTCACGAATCAGAGTGACACGTGGCATGATATAACACGTGTCAAACGACGTGTGACATCGGCAGAGGCATCAACGATCGGGACTTTGATATGTCAAGAACACACTGCAACAGAAACTCCGAAATCGCGATATGCGATTTTGCAATGTAATCTGAGTCGTCGAGCTAGAAGTGATCTGGACCGTTGAATCTTTGCATGGAGTATCGGGGATCGGGAATCGACACTTTGCAATGTCAAAATCTCTTGACAACGAGAAATCTGAAATCGTGATGTGTGATTTCGCGATTCAATCGCAGCCGTTGAATCCAGAATGAATCTGAACCGTAGATCCTAGCCCTGGTCGGAGTTTCGGGGATCGGGTTTTGGTATTGACAAGAACATTGAACATCAGACATCGCGAAATCGCGATACGCGATTTCCCGATAAGGCATATAGCCTGTGGGCCACCCAGGAGTCAGTGGAGGACAGGTGTAAGGAGTAAAGAGGAAGTCGGGAATCGACATATCGCAAGTCCAGGGGGCGTATGCACATTATCATTGTAAACTCCGAAACCCTCGGGGATTGGAGAATCGGGGGTTCCGAGTACATGTGCATTTTGACACTAAGAATGTCGAAATCGCGATGAGTGAAATTCTGATGGGATCTGAACCGTTGGATCAATTATTGATTGGAGGGTTGTTGTTCTTCCTCATATGTTAACGCTTCAGTTATGAATCCGTTGAAAGAAACTGACTGATAATGACAAATTGGTTAGCGTTTCAGTTGCCAAGACAGATGTTCGTGTATTACCGATTGGAAGGGGAAGTGGAATCGTTAAGGTAGTTGATATAAAAGAATATGAATGAGACGTAATTGTGTTGGTTGTTCTGCGTGGAAAAAGAATGAAATAGTAAGAAAAGGAGAAAGGAGAAGTAGTTAAGGATGAAGTCTAATTGATATACAGAAGGAAATGAATTGTATGGGAGTATTGGAGAAAAGGACAAGCATTGAGATGAAATATAGAGCAGAAGAACAGAACGATGGAGCAGAGCAGAACGATAGAACAGAGCTAAAGCAGAGCAAAGCTGAGCAGAACGATAGAGCAGAGTAGAAGCAGAGCAGAACGATAGAGCAAGCAACAGAAGACAAGATTTACAGAACAAAGTAAAATTGGTATGAACTGATTTATCTGTAAAGTTGAATTTTTATTTAATCATTGATATCTTTGGGAGGTTGGGAGGTGCTCGGGAGCACTGTTGTCCTCAGAAGTTCAAGTGGGTGCTTGAACACAGGAAGTTGTAGCTTCCATTTGGTTGCAGCCAGAGAAACTAGGGTGGCAGGGTGGTGCTAGGGAGAACAGAGGTTCTCTGTTATGCAGGTTGGAGCCTGTGTAACTGGAAGTTGGTGCTTCCATCTAGTTGGTGCTGGAGTTTTCAGGGAGTTGGTGCTTCCTTCTAGTGGGTGCTAGAGAAATCAGAGAGTTGGAGCTCTCAAACAAGTTGCAGCTTGTAAAACAGAGCTAGCAGCCTCACTTTGAGTTGGTGCTCAATTGTAAATGATGTACAGAACAGAAAAAGACTGCCTATCATTTCGAAGAAAAAGAGGTTTTCTCCCTTTATGGGTTTCCTCGTGAAAATCTGTCTCTGTGTGTACTTTATGTGTGACTGATGATATTTACTCTTACTGTCCATATGCTGTATGATTGATTGATGACACATGAAGAAATCTTAATAATTATTTAAAAGGTATAAAATTGTTTAAGCTTATAAACAACTGATTCACCCCCCCCTCTCAGTTGTTCTAGTATTTCCAACAGGGTCTTCTTCGTTCTTGGCAACCGGATTTGGAGCCATCTTGGCAGGGCGACGATCACCAGAGGCTACCACTGCTCCAGATCGCGTGCGCGCAGGAGGGACGCGCTGGAAACGCTGAGTCGCGCCATGTATGCTGAGAGAGCTGGGAACCTGGATCGACAGCTACAAACGGAGCTCAGCGCCCCTGCAAACGAAAAACAGAGCGGTGGCGGCTAGGGTTTGGGCCCTAGCCGCATTGGCATTTTGTCTCGTTCCATTCTCGTCTCACCCTATGCAATCTTGCCTATAATGACTTTTTCCATTTGGACATCTTGTTATAAACACCTCAATACTATATTATGAGGATCATGTATGTATTGAAGTTTAAGAGATTGATGTATTATATTTGTACATTAATGAAATGTGATCTTTGACTATATAAATTTGTTGTTCTTTTGCTAAGTTTATGTGTATGAATATGTGTTCATGGCTGCTCTCTTAAACCAACATTTGNAGGTTGGAGCCTGTGTAACTGGAAGTTGGTGCTTCCATCTAGTTGGTGCTGGAGTTTTCAGGGAGTTGGTGCTTCCTTCTAGTGGGTGCTAGAGAAATCAGAGAGTTGGAGCTCTCAAACAAGTTGCAGCTTGTAAAACAGAGCTAGCAGCCTCACTTTGAGTTGGTGCTCAATTGTAAATGATGTACAGAACAGAAAAAGACTGCCTATCATTTCGAAGAAAAAGAGGTTTTCTCCCTTTATGGGTTTCCTCGTGAAAATCTGTCTCTGTGTGTACTTTATGTGTGACTGATGATATTTACTCTTACTGTCCATATGCTGTATGATTGATTGATGACACATGAAGAAATCTTAATAATTATTTAAAAGGTATAAAATTGTTTAAGCTTATAAACAACTGATTCACCCCCCCCTCTCAGTTGTTCTAGTATTTCCAACAGGGTCTTCTTCGTTCTTGGCAACCGGATTTGGAGCCATCTTGGCAGGGCGACGATCACCAGAGGCTACCACTGCTCCAGATCGCGTGCGCGCAGGAGGGACGCGCTGGAAACGCTGAGTCGCGCCATGTATGCTGAGAGAGCTGGGAACCTGGATCGACAGCTACAAACGGAGCTCAGCGCCCCTGCAAACGAAAAACAGAGCGGTGGCGGCTAGGGTTTGGGCCCTAGCCGCATTGGCATTTTGTCTCGTTCCATTCTCGTCTCACCCTATGCAATCTTGCCTATAATGACTTTTTCCATTTGGACATCTTGTTATAAACACCTCAATACTATATTATGAGGATCATGTATGTATTGAAGTTTAAGAGATTGATGTATTATATTTGTACATTAATGAAATGTGATCTTTGACTATATAAATTTGTTGTTCTTTTGCTAAGTTTATGTGTATGAATATGTGTTCATGGCTGCTCTCTTAAACCAACATTTGGTATCATAGGGCGGATGAAAGGGCATGAAAGGAGGTTATGGAGCAATGCTCTGCTATTGAGCATGTTGATTAAAGAGTCACCAACTAATACAATGAGCAATGTGTGAGTGACATAACGGTTACTGTACAAGTGTATGGGACTGATGTATCATTATTGTATTGAAGTGATGTATCATTATTTTACACTAATGAAATGTTCTCATGTGGAGTTTATGTGTGTAAATTGTTGTTGCATATTGCTCATTACACCGAAAGGCGTACACCTATTGACAATGGGCACAATTAATGATCTTTTAATCTTAAATTCTACTCTGATGGCTAAGCATTGAAGATGCTGGCATATTCTTAGTCGTCCTCCAAAATCAATGCGTCAAATTTATTGTTCATAACTTCCTTGTATTTATGAAGGCATCCATTAACATGTTTAATTTTTTACATTTACCTAATCACATTATAAATTTACTGTAAAAATACATAATTGCCACGTTCAAATGATTAAGGAGGATTAAAATATATGAAGGTCACGTTTATATTATTAAAAAACACTCTGCACATGTTTCATTTTGGTGGCACTCATTCATTTTTTATATATGAAAGGTCGTTTGATGCCTCGACCTGCACGGACGTTTAATATTCACCTGTCATTATCTAGAACGCACTCAAATCATACCATACCTTCAGCGCACATGGGGTAATTTCTATCGTGTTGTTTATGTGTGCTCTGTGTTAAAGTCGACTGGCTCTTGTTCTGAATGGAACCCTTTCGACGTTCTCCAGCTGTGAGTCGGTTGTGCTAGTAATATCAACATTTGGTATTAGAGCCATGGTGTCAAAAGCAACATTTGCATTTGCAGATTTCTTAAATTGTAATTGTGCTAGAGGACGTGAGGGAATCTCAGTGAAAGAAAGGGCTATCCATGAGGAAATTTGCACACCAGATGAGGATTTTGATCTGTGTGTGTGCATGAGGAGTTTAATCTGTGCGCCTAGAGCCAAGAAGAGAGCATCGAAGACAAAGAGTGATGGCTATGAATGTGGAGGAGGTGACTGAATGAATTTACTGGAAAAAAATGTGTGAAGTCTTGATGGTGGTGACAGTGCAAAGATGACCACCACTGGTGCGAGATTGCTCTCGACACAATATTTTCACCGAGGAGCGACATTGAAAGTGTGGTTTTCTTTGATTTTCTTGACATGTAGTGAAAATCTTAGAGCTCTATGCGTAGATCTGTTTTGATTCTGGTTTGGAGGGAATTTAAATTTTTAGGGTTTCTGGAAGAAGTCACCAAATTATCACCAAATTATATATATAGGGTAGTTAATCGACTACAAAACGTCAATCATGAAATTGAATTGATGCAATGAGATGTTGATGATGCTCTCCATGAAATTGAAAGCTTATATAAACAAAACAAAAACAATTTAACAAGGAACAATTTTTTAAAGAATTTGTTGATTGCACCACAAAAGTATAAGTAAACTAGAACAAAGGTTGGAATCATTGGATGAATGGGTAAATTATCTCCTCAAACTTAATGATAAGAAAGATCAAATGATAGAATCATTGCAATACGACTTATTGGAAAAGTAAAATGTGTTGTTAGCACTTGAAGGTGAAGTAAGAAGAATGAACCCAGAAAAAGTTATGTATGAAGCAATTTTTTATACTAATGACTTGATTAAGAAGATTGATAGTTCGTGTGATACTTGTTTTCTGGTTGATGATAATAATTTTGATGTATATATGTCTCTCTTGTTTTGAGATTTCAAATGATGATGCTTCAAATGATGATCCTGATAATATTTCTCAAGATGAATATCTTATTGAATGTGATGAACTAGGTTGCTTTGAAAAGCACACAAATGGAATAGGTTCAAAACTTTTGAATAAAATGGGTTAAGATTGTAAAGGTTTAGGGAAGAATTTTCAAGATTTTTAGAAGCCCATACAAATATGTGTAATACCAAGAAATGAAGGCCCTGGATATGAAGGTCAAACAAGCAATGCAACTATCAAATTCATGAAAACAGAAACATTGACAATGGGTGAATCATCTCCAAGTAGCAGCAAAAGAAACGAACTAGGAGCAACAGTCACAACAACAAATCAAGTGCAGAAACATGAAGAACGTTGCAGTCATTGTGGAAGAATATGACATGCAAAGACAAAATGTTGGAACATACATCCTTGCACTATTTGTGGTCTTACAAATCATGATCATCACAATTGTTGGAATCGAGAAATATCAAAGCCTCACATATAGATCTAATGTGGTTGGATTTAAGGTTTAAGCTATTATTAAGTTTCTTTTCAATTCACTAGATAACCATAACATAGATAGGATCACTAAGAAATACACAATCACAAGAGACATATCATTTACCTTGGGAAACCCTCATGGGGGAGAAAACCCAACAAAAACTTCCTTAATATAGATAACCAATACAATGCCAAGAGAACAAACCAAACACTACAAAAATTCCTTTCCCGAGAATGTGCCTCTCTCTCTCTTCCTTCTTCTCCAACTGCAGCTCCAAACTTGTGCTCTGATGAACAAGTGAGTGAGTGAACAAATGAGGCGCTAGCCTCTCTTATTTATACAATCTGGCAAGCGTTGAATTGGGGTCTCTTTTCACTGGCAGGACCGACTTCTCATTCTGGGTGGTTATAACCACTTTAATATATTTTGGGTGGTTATAACCACTTTAATATATTCTGGGGCCGACTTTTCATTTATCCCATTACAATTAGAGTTTGACCAATCCACAAAAGGGGATTTGGTCATTTACAATACATGACATGATCAATCCTCAAAAGGGGATTGAATAATACATCAATAGTAATTAGAATACTCTTTGTAGTTACAATATTTCAACACTCCCCCTTAACAAGAAGGATATTCTACAACAACATCAGGCGAGAGAGAGGGCAGTATCATCAACAACATCTTGGAACACTGACTGGCATATCTATAAATCATCGAAAGTTTTTCTCATCATCAATATCATCATTCACAACAAGGAGTTGGAATGGCATCATCATCCTCATCAGCATGAGGCTAAGGTAACATCATCATCATCTTCAGCGTGAGGCTAAAGTAACATCATCATCTTCAGCATGAAAGATGAAATAACATCATCATCATCATCTTCAGCAAGAAGCTAAAGTGACATCATCATCATCAACTTCAACAAGAAGTTGATCATCATCAACTTCAACAAGAAGTTGATCATCATCAACTTCAACAAGAAGTTGAAGTGGCATCATCATCATCAACTTCAGCAAGAAGCTGAAGTGACATCATCATCATCAACTGCATCAACATGGATTAGTATAACACTAATACATCATCATCATCGATAACAAAAAAAGGCTGATACAACATCAAAAACAACAATATCACATCACAAAGGCTGTAGCATCATCAACAACAACAACATCAAAGCACAAAGGTTGTAGCATTATCAACATCAGCACTAGGTTGAGAGTCTTCATCACGAGGCTGGCATCACAACACGAAGTTGGCTACACAATATCATCAGCACGAAGTTGGCATCACAACACAAGGCTGACACATCATCACAGCACGAGGCTGGCACATCATCACAGCACGAGGTTGGCATGTCATTAGCAAGAGGTTGGCATCACAACACTTAAGTTGGCACATCATCACAACACGAGGATGGCACATCATCACAACACGAAGCTAGCATGTCATTAGCACGAGGCTGGCATCACAACAATTAAGCTGGCACATCATCACAACAATTAAGCTTGCATCACAACACTAGGTTGGCACATCATCACAACAATTAAGTTGGCATCACAACACTAGGCTGGCACATCATCACAACAATTAAGATGGCATCACAACACTAGGTTGGCACATCATCACAACAATTAAGTTGGCATCACAACACTAGGTTGGCACATCATCACAACAATTAAGCTGGCATCACAACACTAGGCTGGCACATCATCATAACAATTAAGATGGCATCACAACACTATTCCCCCTTTCGAGGGAGGTCCTTTCAGACTACACCAAGCTTATCTCGAAAGTGCTCAAACTTTACATGAGATAGAGGCTTGGTCAACACATCAACAACATGTTCATCTGGGCTAACATATTGGATCTTTATGGCTCCTCTCTACAACATATCACAAATGAAGTGATATCAGATCTCTATGTGCTTCGACTCATCATGGAACGCATGGTCCTCCATCACCTTTATACAACTTGGTTATCACATAGATTCATGGTGGCTTCCATCTCCAGATCAAATAGATCTGTTAGCAACATCCAAAGCCATATGGCTTCACAACTAGTGGAACATGCAACAATGTATTCTGCTTCTACCGCGTTGAGAGCAATACTTGATTGCTTCCTACTCTGCCATGAAGTCATGGTTGACCTCAAACTAAAACAACATCCTAAAGTGCTTTTTCTATCAAAAACACTTCCAGCTCAATCTGAATCTCTGTAACCATTCAGTCTGAAGTCATGATCTCTAGTATAATAGAGACCAAAATCTAACGTACCCTTAAGGTATCTCATCATATGTTTTGTAGCAACAATGTGAACACTTCTGGGTTCTACCAGATACTGACTCAAGGAAAAACATATATCTAGCCTAGTATTCATCAGATACATCACTGAACCAATAATTTGTCTATACAAAATAACATCAACCAATTCTGACGAAGAGTCAACCAGAAGCTTCAACTTTGTTTCCATGGGTGTATTCATGGATTTACATTTCAACATGTCAAACCTATTCATTTTAACTACTTACTTCCCTTGGTTAAGGAAGATCTTCTCCGTGCTCTGCCAAACTTCAAGACCTAAGCGATAATGCATTTAGGTCTTCCATCAAACTCTGTAGCGAGCTTCTTCTGTAATATGTGATGAGATTTTATTAATCTTGTTAAGAATACATCATCTACATATAGTAGTAACAACACTGGCTCATCATTTATAACCTTGAGGTAAAGGTTAGAATCAACTTTACTATTGGTAAAGTCCAAGATCGTCAGGAAACTGTCAATTCTTCCATACCAAGCTCTAGGAGTTTGCTTCAACACGTACAAAACTTCCTTCAACTGGCAGACATGAGTCTTTCTATCTTCACTCTTCAAGTCAAAGTTTCTCATTTCATTGTACCAATCTGGTACACTTGCTTACCTGCAACTCAATATGCACAATCATGTGTTGGCTCTATGTGCTCTCTGCAAGGCACTATCTGTCTCACTGATTGAGATTATGTCCTCTCCTCTTTCTGCAACTGTTCCTTCTGGAACTAGGACTCTGCACCTGCATATTCTCTAAAGCTGAGAATGGTTGCTCCATTCTCACCGTGACTGCTGAAATTTGGGAGTAACTCCTCTACTCCATCATGGCAACAACTTCATCTTGAAACTGAGAGTGACTCAGTAACTGATACTAAAGATAACTCTTATTCTTTCATGGAGGTAATGCTATCTTTTATCATAGTTATGTTTCCATGACCCAACTAATGTATTTCAACAACTGCCACTCGATTTTAAATATGGGGATTGCTCCCCCTGCATCTCATACTATATATGAATCATGGTTGTTCTAGTTGTCTTCATAAATACTGGAATTATTTCTTCAATGAGTGTCTCTTCATAGTCTTCTCCCTCTTGCTGGGAGAATCCTCTAGATACACATCAGGCATTGTACATCTGCAACAGGCTTGATCTATATAGATCAATCTTGGAAGTCAATACTGACTTCTCTTCTAGTCTCATAGAAGAATCCATATCCTAGTCTTTATGATTGGCTTCCTTCTATTTCACTGAAACAAGGGAATCTTCCAAGAGATTTCATATCTCCTATGAAGCTACGATCTAGTCTTTTCATGGCATCTGTCTCCCAGTCATGGAAGTTTTCTCTTCATCTGATCCTTTCTGAGATTAGGCTTACTCTCGATTTCTTCTGAGTCTACAAGGACTTCATCATCTCTAACAGGGTATACTTGGTGTTGAATACCAAGTCTAAATATGAAAGACAGAGTCAAGCTTCAAACGAGATATGCTTCCCGTTCTAATGTTTGGTCATCTTTGGAGCCTTCTGCTCCTTTCAATCAATATTCATATGAGATAATCTGAATCTCAAGAGATAACTTCTTATTTATCTTCTTTGGTACATGAGTGTATATGGTCATGTACATAGTCTACTTCATGTCTCATATGATATGTTGCCTTCAACAACCTTCACTATAGCTTCCTTAGGGTTATCACCTGTGACCTGAAACAAGGTCAACAAAACAACAAGCTAGAATAATACTCTTTTTATAATAGTAGATAAAACAATAGCACGAATAATCATCACAGTAGCTCCTTTAGAGCTATCACTTATGGCCTGTCTGGAGCAAAGGTCAAAAGTAAGAGATACAATATGAAATTAGGTCAACACTCTTATAGTGTTGTGATCAAACATTCCTCCATGAAAACCTGAAACTAACACAAGAGGTTTCTCTTAAAGGAGATGTTAGTTGTATTAGGCAAATGATTACATTGAGCATTTATCTCAATAGGCTCACATGTTACCAAGTATAATACTTTTCAAGGACTGTTATCAACTATAATATTTACTTGTAAAGGAGTAGTCATCAACTTGTCATGTGCAACTTTGAATCTTAATAACTTAATTAATCAAACCTGGGACCTGGAGCCTTGTCCTCAAGAATAAGTGTGTTGATTTTCTTCCAAGTCTCCTTCAATCAAGATGACGAGTGCTTTCTTCAACATGTCTTATGTACTAAGACAATACAATATCTTGATAGAAGGTTGGGTTAGAGGGTAAACTCTATGATCTCAACTTTAATCCATCTAATAGCTTGACTTTAATTTTGACCAAAGGTTAGTATGATGGTCATAGCTACAACATGCAACCTAGATCAAAATGTTGTCATAAAAAATAGATGCATATCAAAGTAATCAAACCTGGGTTGCATTATTCCTCTGAATGTGTTGGATCTTGAGATCCTTCTGGATCTATGGCAAGAGATCCCTTCTCCTGCAAATACCCTTTAAAGATTAACCATTTAAACATGTGTGAGTACATACCTCTGATGGCATCTGCAGGTAGTGGCACCATCTGGTAGCAGTGGTAATGATCACCAACTCTTAAAAACTTTAAGGGTGATTGCAACTGGTACTACGACTGATACTTGAACTAATACTGCAATTGCAATTGATACTGCAATTTATTCTGAGACTGCAACTGCAACTTAGGGTTTTATGAGGAAAACCTAATTTTTCAAACTTCAAATTTTGAAATTCTGATCCAAGGGATAGATGTGCTGAGTTGAGGCGAGTAAGCTGGTGCAGTCAGATTTCTGAAAATCCAAAATTTACCCCTTCAAACTTGATCAATGGATTTTCGGACTGGTGCTTCTGGTTTTCTGGTGCTTCTGTTTTTTTAGTGCTTCTGGTACTCTGGTAATTCTGGTTTTCTAGTACTTCTGGTACTCTGGTACTTCTGGTTTTCTAGTACTTTGTGAAAACTAGGGTTTCACTTTTCGAGAGATCTACCCGTTGAAAAGGTGCACTAAAGGTGCCAAAGAATTCCTTGGGTTAGGGCACACTTTTCTAGATGGTTTTGAGGTTGAAAATCTTCTTCAATAAAAAGCCCTAATTTTCATGTACGACAATAGTGACGTTTTTCTTCTTCTTGTGAACGATGCTCTCTTCAGCTTAGCTCTGATACGATGTTAAGGTTTAAGATATTATTAGGTTTCTTTTCAATTCACTAGATAACCATAGCATAGATAGGATCACTGATAAATACACAATCACACGAGACACATCATTTATCCTGGGAAACCCTCATGGGGGAGAAAACCCAACAAAAACTTCCTTAATATAGATAGCCAATACAATGCCAAGAGAATAAACCAAACACTACAGAAAGTCTTCTCCTAAGAATGTGCCTCTCTTTCTCTTCCTTCTTCTCCAACTGTAGCTCCAAACTTGCACTCTGATGAACAAGTGAGTGAGTGAACAAATGAGGCACTAGCCTCTCTTATTTATATAATCTGGCAGGCACTGAACTAGGGTGTCTTTTCACTGGTAAGGCCAACTTCTCATTCTGGGTGGTTATAACCACTTTAATATATTCTAGGGCCGAATTTTCATTTAGCCCATTACAATTAGGGTTTGACCAATCCGCAAAAGGGGATTTGGTCATTTATAATACCCAACATGATCAATCCACAAAATGGGATTGAATAATACATCAATAATAATTAGAATACTCTTTGCAGATACAATATTTCAACAGGATGATGTCCCTAAATGGAAGAATGTTGTTTTTATGTTGAAAGGATTTTATAGGGTCAAGTCTTCAAATGTACAACAATATTTCCCATACAAAGTTCATGAGTTAGTTGTTCCTCCAAAGGTGAGTTGTCATTAAAGTCAGTTAAATATGTTTAAGAAAGAGTTTTCAGTTTATTGAGTCATTTCTTTGAGTCAAATTTTTTTGTACTGGTTCGTGGTAAACCAAAAACCACTTTGTAATGACAGATGCATGTTTGTGGTCAGCCAAAACCACCTAATGTAATGAATTGTTCATGATAAGACAAAAACAATTCGAGTTTGTAATGATTAAGGGTGAGTCAAGGAAAACCTAGGTATGATGTAATGGTTTAAGGGTAAGCCATGGAAAACCCATGGGCAGATCAAGGATAAGGTAAATAAATATTTGATATGAGAATGATGCAGTTTAGATAATTGACTCAGATAGAGTTCAAGAAGAGAATGACAACTAAAGAAATAGATGCAAATGAAGAAGACAAAAGATGATGCAGATGAAGACAAATCAAGACATCCACATCGAATCATAAACATTATTTAAGGGGGAGTATGAAAGAATAATTCATACTTATGATATGATGAAATTATTATTCATGAAAGTAGACTTATTCTAGAAGTCTTTGTATGATGAAAGATGAGGACAATGAGTGAAGTTAGGGATGGAGATCACATAGAAATTTATGGATATATTCATGGAGATATTGTGGAGATTGTTATGCTATATTGGAAATCTTGTTAGGAGCACCTCAATGCTATATTATGAGGCATCACGTATGTATTGAAGTGTAACAAAGTGATGTGTTATATTTGTACATTAATGAAATGTGATCTTTGAGTATATATGTTCTTCTTTTGCCAAGTTTATGTGTATGAATATTTGTTCATGGTTGTTCTCTTAAACCAATAGGACATAGTCCTAAATGAGTTCATTAATCTCCTAAAAGAAGAAGAATGAGTTGCCAGATTGATAGAATTGTTGAACATCTTGAAAGAGTGTAAAGAGGACTAGAAAACATGAAAAAACTTATGCCAAATCACTCAATAAGAAAAAATCCACGATAATTATGATCCTCAAGTCAACCTGCAATTCAAAGGAATTATGATTCCATGAGTTGTGGTCAACTTTAGATCCCAGGTGAATATTCTCCCAAAAGAAACTTGGACCAGGATGGGTAAAACATGAATTAGTCAGATAAAAGAACTTCTAGAAGTTAGTAGTTCAGATATTTGTCGAACTAATTGGCATCCTAAAAAGTGTGGAAAATCTAATCATGGGAATACAGACAATGGGTTATTTTGAAGTGATTAATTGGGTCGAAGGTATACCACATACTTAGCACTGGTCGATCAAACTTGGGGTTGAAAGTGAAAGTGGAAATTTCCCTTGAAAAAGATAGAATCAACCTTAAAGGGAATGAAAGAAATATTAGCATACCCTTGGACCCTAGGGAAGGGAAATGACGAACAAAACCTTGGGAGGAAGAAATTGATGCTATAAAATTGTATCAAGTCATCCAGGGTGATAGAGATGATGTGGAACCAAATGATGGGGGAGAATTGTTGCAGAGTTCCCCCCGTCCATAAGTCAAAACTCTAATACACAATTATACGAATGATAGATTGAGAACTATGAGTCAAAAGTAAGAGAGTGTTGGATGGTCGAAGCTATACCCAAAAACAAATTTCAATCTTGCTTTTGCATAAAATTTGTGCGTATCGTCTACAAAAAGAAAATCAGACAAAATTTGAGTTTGATACCTAACGACATAAAACCAACCATAATCCCCCCATTACGATTTAAAGAATGTGAATTTCATGTAGCTCATGTTAATGAGGTGTCAAAATCAATTGGTGAGCAAGGTTGACTACAAGGTTCAGTTCATTTTTTTACATAACAAGTTTCCCATTGGTGTGGAATGCACATACCTTAACTACAAAGATGGACTATGACAAAAACATATTTTATCAAATGATTTAGTGGAAAAAAACTTTTAGTCATCGCCAACATAGTTAAGTTCAAGTCAAGTTTTGACCCTCTAACTCATGATGAGAATTCTGAAATAGAATGGACGGTATATAGACAAATGAATGTGGCCTCATATGTTCTCGAGCATGCTAGAAAACCTACCTTACAAGTGGTATATGATTAAAGAGGTAAGGGGAGATAAATGTACATGGAAATAAATCAAAGAAAATTTTATTAAATATTTTGTCTTGGTCCCAGTAAAATTTGACGTAAAAGAGACGCTCAAAGAAATTAGAGATTACATAGAGAAATCGAGTATAATAAAGTGATCCGTAAAAGGTGAGATTATGGCCTGTCCGTTTACGGATCATAAGGTATTAGAGCAGTTGCATCCTTGATCGTGACTGCTGCCAAGACTTTGAACAAAACATTGCAAACCTCAACATGGGTTGTGCAAGGAGAGACAATTTGGAAGACTTAAGGGACGGTAATGAGCAACTTCAAGAAGAGAATGAGAGCTTGAAGGTTGAGGTTAATATGTTTAACCAAAGGATGGAAGAGATGGAAAAGCACATGGATACTTCTACCAAATTGTTTCCATTTTTCAAGAAGAAGTTTGAAGAATGCGAAGACTCCCTCACTCCAGACATAATATATTGGGATAAGCATAGAGTGTAGCTAGTATACCTTGGTGAGAAGGCCATCTAGATTGATAACTAACAAGAGGATATGTTCATGCAGATGATGACATAGTTACAACAAGATTTGGCAAAGAAGGAGAAGGCCTTGGCAAGGATTCAAGAATTTGTCCAAGAGCACAGAGAAGCAAGGCAACCTTCCATTTCCACTGCAAATGCTAGCACCATGAACTAGACCATTTCGGTAAGATCGTCGTCCATATGCAATCCTTAATATTAACTTCATGAATTTGAGAAACATACCAGAGGTATTGGCTCTAAAATTCTAATACACATGGGCTATGATGTACAAGGGATAGGCAAGTCAAGACAGGGAATATTGAGCCCCATTATAGCTACACCATGGAGCAAGCATGAAGGCCTAGGATTTGATGGTAGAAATAGAAATTCCATCACCAAGAATACCATTTTTGTGAAGGTAGAAGACATATTGGATTTGGCTTGCTCATCAAGAGAAGGATCGACACCAGTGAATGAATATTGCATCCCACTACCACCTCATCCTTATGGTAGATTGAAGAATAATAACAGTGAAGAAATTTTGCAGAATCAACCCACAATTGCACTCAGAGACAACAACACACTCATTAGCGAAAGCAAGAAGAAGAAGAAGACTAGAAAATGTACTTAAAATAAGAAATTCCCTCTTTGTCACTGTTGCAATAAAGAGAGGCCACAATGTTGCCAATTGTTGGTATGCAAAGGCATGCGCATATTTTGGAAAGAAAGTCCATCATGAGGAAGTCTGTTGGGAGAAGCAAGCCATGTTCCATAGGCTTTGTAATTACCCTCTCAAATTAGGGGTAACTAAGGATATCATGTCTCGAGGCCCATAGGTAGCAAACATGGAGTGTCGAGAGCTAGATTGACTAGCATGGCCTCGCAAGGCCCCTCCTACATCACCAACAAAAGAGCAGCATTCATCACACCGGACTATCCCGAGAGGACAATAGGTCTTTCTTCATTAGGTAATAAGTCGAGTATCATGGTGAGTGTCACCCTAAAAATTGAATCATTTGAATATGTTGCAAAGAATTCTTTCTTGATTACAGAACGTTTTCTTGGAAATTATACTCTTTGCCTTATTTAACCTTGGTGGGTGTCATCACGTCCTAGTAAGTGGGTCACCCTCGAGAATAGGGTGTTATTGGGAAGTTCCTTGAAGAGTCATTGTACCATTCTCGATCATACTTATCACTTCCATACTTCTTCCATTTTGTCTCCTCATCTTTTTGGTTTTTGGGTGCACTGACCCAAGAAGGGATTGTACCTCATTTCATGGGGTGAAGGGATTGAAGGCCAAGAGGGAAATGTAGCTAGAAAAAGATAAAATCCAATAAAAAACCTTCCATATGATTTCCCAGTGATCCAAAGAGAAAGGAAATCCTTCTCCCCAAAAATGAGGGACCTGTAAAATGAATAACTGATTAATCGATCATGCCAACCAAGGTAGAGAGTATGTGGGCTATGCATTTCCTTTTTAGTGCCCCTTATTGTCTTCAACTTAGGAAATCATGATCAAATGTAACCAAGGTAGAGTGTATGTGGGATTTGTTTTTATTGCTTAGTTTAGTGCCCCCCACTTGTCTTCAACTTGGAAACACTTTAATAAATTGATATCAAGTGGGTTGGGAAAAATGATGCATTGCGGATGAAGAGCAACACACCCTCTATAAAGGCACACACCCTTGTATGTCATGAACCTCATGAGCATAAGTCTTACCCCACTCCACCTCATACTCATACATGGCTTAGATAGGTTTTCCTTGGGAAACACCTTTGACTTGGGGATTGACTAGCCCAATAGGATCCCTTAACACCCCTCCCACACCTAAATTTGACAAATTTTATAAGGTCTTTGAGCATGTGTTTTCTTTGAAAAGGGGGGTTTTATACACATGTTTGGGTGGTTCTATTATTATATGTGGCTTACTTGGCATGATTCTTATGACTTATGGACCATTGGAGGGCGTACCTATTTTTCTTTGCAAGACCTTTCCCGGTGGACATGTATTCATGAGGAGATGATTTTTTTCAGACCTTCAAGGGGCTTTGAAGCCCAGGGATGGATGTAGAGACCCCGCATCTGGGGTAGGCTTGTGATCACCATTGCACACTGAAGAAGGACTTCATTGCCTTTGGAGGCACTTTGGCAGGGTTGGATGATGATTTCTCACCTTCTCCCACCAGGACGTTCCCCTTTGGAGGTTTGAACATCACCTACCTAGCTCTTGATGTCATGGAGGAGGTCGGGGTTTGATGGACGAAGCTTGTGATGAAACATTTTAACATGTGTAGTCTGATGAGTGGCCTTGGAGGCCTAACATTGCACCTTTTATAGCTTAGCATCACATTTGGGGGCTCAACGTCACCCTAGAAGGGCATGGCGTCACCCATTAGGGTTTCATTTGTGATAAACAAATCAAATTTTGTAAAATTGAATTTTAATGGAAATTTTGCAAGGTCGGCCCTTCTATTTTTACATTGAAATTTTAGGCCAAGAAAGGTGATATAAATACACCTCTTGGAGATTCATTTTTATCAAAACTCTTCCTCACACAAGAGGACAAGTCTAAAATTTTCTCCCTAGTGGCAACGTTGGTTGAAATTTACTAGTGTACACCTCTTGGAGTACATGCTTTGGATGTTTCTTAGCTATTTTGTTGTGGAAAAGTCTTCAACTAGGGTTTGTGCTTGATTATTCTTGGTGAAGTAAGTAAAATATGCAATTTCATTTCATGTTTTGAATGATTATGGTGAATTTTTCTTGTTCATGTTGAAGATTATGATATTTCTTTCTTAAACCCTATGAGAGGAACATAAGGTGTTTCTTCCTCCCTCTCATTCTTTCCACTTATTGAATTGTCAAGATAATCTTGTCTAGAATAAGCTCCTAAATCCCTAAAGTGCTAGCACTTTAGGAGTCTTATTCCAGAGGCTTGTTTCAAAATAATTAATCTAAAGAAAGAGGAATTTTCTAGGGCCCAAAAAGTGCTTGCTCTCTAGTTGAATTTGTCTTTGAGACTTGAATGCTTGAGGCCTTAAGGTGTTACACCTCAAGAATTCACCTCATCATCCTTCGAGAATTATTATCATTATTTCTGCAAGTATTTTTTTTTGTTGTAAATGACTCCATAGCCCAAAAGGCACTTGTCTACTTGCTCTATCTTGTGAAGGAATTGTTCAAACCACTCTCATATTCTATTCTTTAAATCTTATACTAGCCTTTACTAACCCTAGTTTAGCTAAAATCAATAATTAACTTGTTGTTGTGGAAAATCTTTGTTGCAACCATCTAATTTGTTTCATTTTGTTGCATACACTAACTTAACACTAACCTAAACTATTCAGAAATTGCTTGGAATAAGTGTTAATTGATCTATTGGATAAATAATGATTTTTCATTGTCTTCTCATACAATTTTGATATATAATTCTTGTAGTTTTTACAAATTACTATTGGTTGTTATAAACCATCATCTAGCTGTGATTGTGGTTTATCAATCATACATTTATATTGTCTATTGTCTATTGAGGTTTTAATATTGTTTTGGTACTTGGAAACTGCTATATATATGTGTCTGTGTTATATTGTCCTTGTTCCAGGCAAGTACACAAACTCTCCTCCTTTGCCTCAATTTCACAGACATAGACCTTTTACTTGGGTAACCAGTGAGATGGGGTTATATCTTGGCCATATATTTAGCTTTCCCAGTCCTTTAGGTTACCGAGGACGCCTCCCTTGGGTTGGACCTTATCCATCCCTAAAACGTGGGGATTTCCTACTAAGGTGACAGCGGTGGGTTACCCTGTTGTTACGCCAATTTGATTTACTTTTGTTGGGGCTTTGGCATAAATACAAATTGCGTAATAAAATTTTGGCACCATTGTCATGGAGAATCAAGTCAATTTTCCTCAACGACATATCTTTGGTAAGCATTTTTCGAAGCCCTTATCTTACAAGCTTACCTGACGACTCCATTAAGGGAGATTCCCTTACTTCCTTTGATAATCCTAGAAGCGTTATATGGTGACTCCATTGATGACAACCCTGTTGAACCCCTTTTGTGCTTCCCCTTTATTTCTATTTTTCCCGTTTATTTTCTTACCTTTTCTATTCCACTTCTATATTTTCCCTTCCCCAATATCTCATTTCCCCATCTTTTTCCCTTTCTTTGTTGTAATAATATTACCATACTTAGTCATTTTCACTATGTTTGTGGACTTTCAGACATGCAGAATTTTGAACTCCTGTTATCCTTTATTTACCTCTACATCAGTCCACCCAACACTTATTCAGTTTTGCATCATGGATTTTTGGACTTTCAGACTCGCAGACCTAGATGTTACACTTCCACTCATCCGTCAGTTCACCCAACGTATCCCAATACTTAGTCATTTCATCCATTCAAATATTCGGACTTGCAGACATGCCCTTCCTTTATGATCATTCACTTAGAATCTTCGTCGTTACATGTCCCTTCCTTCACATCTCTCGAGGCCACATTTAATGTTATCTTTATGGATTTAACTACTAAATTCATTTCTGAAATGGTCGGTAATTAATAATGTTTATATTGAGGTTAGTCACATTTATCTTGAGTAAATGCCTCCATCAAAAGAAAATATAACCTAAAATCATTTTACTGTGCAAAGTAATAATACAACAAAATTTGGTCAGATCCATAAAGCCAGTCACGAGAAAACAACAGTTCTGTGGAGATAATTTCAACGTCTTCACCAGAGAAGATCAAAGCTATCACCGGTCTCGATCATATTGATATTATTCGAGTCTACCTGGTAAAGAAAACAAGAAGGTGTGAACTTCAGGAATAGTTCTCGCAGGTTGCATTCTAGAGTTTTTTTAATGCAAGGACATTCTCACCTGGTGCATCGACAAGTTTTTCCAGAACAGAAGGGTCATTATGTTGCAGAGAAGTTCTCCTATTTCCTTAGCGCCTTCGATATTCAGGGAGATGTTGAAATTACTAGAGCCAAACATGGTTTATAAAGGGCAGGAAGCTAGAAATTTTCTAAAGAGAAAAAATAATGGAATCAAACTTATCTAATAATATTCGCATGACCTCGCATCAATTCCAGGAGATATATCTAGAATTCAAGTAATTTCTTTGAAGAATCCTAATAAAGAAATTTCTTGGTTATTTACTCGAATTGTTGGTCAAGATTATACGGAAACCATTCCTAGATTGGCATTATACATACTGCATTTTACAGTCCACGAAAACGCAATCTTTGACTGGGCGAAAATGTGTGATGTCTAATATTCCTGGTCCAGTTCTCGAGAATCCTTATTTTAAAAATACTCTTTATTTTTCAGCGTTTTTATTTTTCTTAAGCATTAAATATTAGACTATCTTTGGGTCTTATCTTATTCTTGATTTCATAATCATAGATAATATCATAAGCCACAGAGGAGTACCACCTCTTTAAAAATGCAGGAGGATTCATATCCTCGTGAGGTTTTTGTTTCGGTCCTGATGGATTCAAGCGTCAACATTTTCTACAACCATACTATGGAACAAACTTGAAGATTTAGATCTGGTTTTGCATCATAAAAGTACATGACTTTGCCTCAGTCTAACCAACCCCAGTTAGAAATCGGATTCAATAACCAACGAAGTATTTTACATCAGTTATATAATCTTGTGATAAAAATAGTTGGAACTAGAGAAGAATTAGAAAGGTCTTGGCAAACACTAGTTCAAGAAGAGGAAAGAGAAATTCTTCAAAGACAAAGAAGAGACGAAAGGCAAGATCGAAGAAACGAGAGATGAGCTTGAAGAGCACAATAGTAGGGTAGGAATTGAAGCTAAACGAATACAAAGGACCAATCACTAGAAGCAAAAGCAAGCAACTACATACCTCAAAAAGTGAAAATCATATTCTTGAAGAAAAGGAGAAACTTACAGACATGGTTGAAAGGGAAGAAAGACAAAAATTAAGAAATTAAGAAAGACGAGAAGAAAGGCGAGAGGAAAGAAGACATGAAGAAAGGCAAAGATACATAAATCTAAGAAGGATAAGATATTCTCCTCTTGACTTGCGAGGTGAACAACATGAGCTCCTTGTTCTTCCTAAAGGCACTTTGAAGACATTTTCCCAAGATGGTACAATCGATGCTAAAAGAAATATTAATTTGTTTTTGGATGTTTATGATTTTCATCTTGTTGAACATGATGATGTGATGGTAAGGCTGTTTCTCCAAACCTTATTGGGGCAAGCTTAAAAATGGTACACAACACTGCCCACCAGATCGATCGGCTCATTTGATCTCGAAGATATGTTCTTGAATATGTTCGCTCCCCCAGTCGCGTATCATACTCTTCTGACTAATTTCACCAAAATTTGTTTAAAGAAAAATGAGAGGATAAGAGACTTTAATATCATATTCAATAAAACAATGAACAATATTCTTGAAGATAAAAGGACTAATGATCGAGTGATACTTGGTTGTTATAAGAATGTCATGCCACCAAATGTGAAGTTTTCTATTAGAGCCTCCCAAATTGATACTATGGATGAAGCAATGACCAAAGCTATAGAAATGGAGGAAATCATGATTGAAGCAAGTGTTGACCCTGCCATTATTCTTGGAAGAGTGCAACGACAGATGGATAATTTTAACATTACTGACCAAGGAGCATCCAATTCAAAAAAGAATGAAGAACAGAAGCCACGACCTGGTGAAAATCAAGCAGTGGGTGGAGTTTTTTTAAAGGAACTATCCTGGATGTGAAGACGGATCCTGTTGCATCCGAGGAGATGAAACAAACAATTGAGATTGCATATATGAACATAACCATTAGGCAAATGCAAAATGAAATAACAAGGTTAAGAATAAATGATAATTATGTGCTTAATCCTAGGATGTTGGTCCCACAACAAAGAAGGAACCATGCCCTAGAACAAAGAATGAGGTTTGAAAATGTCAACAACCAACAAAGACAAAGGGTTCCTGGATAGACAACCCAGAACGAAATAATACTTGATGAGCCATATAATGAACAAATGGTCGAACCAACAAATGATTTTTTTCCAGAAGAAGTTTTTGAATCTGTACAGACAGATGGATGCGAGACATCCATGTATATATCTGAAGAAGATGAAGAAGATCCTATCTCACAAGAAAATGTTGTACAAACACGAGCACATGTAAATAAGGCTAAGAATAAGGAGAATTCTGAAAAGATAAAGAAAAAGAGAATGATAAAAGCAAAATAGCGAGCATAGAAGCCATAAAGAAAAAACGATGATCAATCCCCTTCAAATGATGTATAATGTTGATGATGTAATCAAGTTAAGAATTACTTTTCCTTTCACAAAAGTGGTAAAAATTCCCCAACAAAGGGAAAATATTTTAAGATTATTGGATGAGCCAGCTAGGAGAATTGAAGTAGTAATTGCAAACCCTAAGCAGAGTCAGAATACATCAATAGTGAAATTAAGAGGCAAGGTTCCACCTTTCTACATTTCAATAGAAAATCATGACGTTGTGCTCCACAATTGTCTTGTAGATTCGGGTGCGACAAAAAACATCATGCCCTTGGCGGTTATGGAATCACTTGGCATGAGCTGCACCAAGTACTATGAAACAGGCGAGAGAATCTATGCAATTGATTTCAGGAAGGTGCCAACTTATGGAGAAATTAAAGATTTTTATGCCTGGATTACTGTCGCTCCTCGTATCATTACAGTTTTTAATATCGTAATGGTGGACCTACCTCTAGCATACGGGATTTTATTTTGAAGAGATTGGTATTCCATGATTAGTGGCTATATAATGAAAAACAAAAGTTGTATGATGTTACCCGATAAAGATGGAGCAATGAACAAGGTTCCTCGTGAACCTAGGAGACAATTTTCTTTCAAGAAGAAGGATAACGAATTGATGGAAGATTATATAGATGATGGTATTGGGAACTATGTTGTCCTTGATATGGAGTAAATCGAGGATATAAAGAATAAAGAGAATTATTTTGCTAGCTATTGGAGAATGTCATTTGATGGAGCATGTTCAACCTCAGGGAGCGAAGTTGGGATTGTACTCAAAAGTCCCAAGAAAATCGTATACCACATGCTATTAGACTTGAGTTCCCTTGTACAAATAACGAAGCAGAATACGAGACCTTAATTCAAGGAATGATCTTAGAATTAGAGATGAAGATTGAACATTTGATTGTGACTGGTGATTCAAAATTGGTAATAAATCAAGTCACTCAGAAGTACAAGATTAAAAAAAAAGGCTCAAATTATATTTCAAAAGAGTGAATGAATTAATAGAGGCTTTTAGTTCTTTCATATTTATTTTATTCCAAGGGATACAAATCATAAGGCAGATTCTTTAGGATTGGCTGCTTCATTTTCAAACCTAGATGACATTTAGATTGAAACATCTTTCCAAGTAAAAATATTTTTTCGACCTTCAGACCCAGATAACCAAGATTAACTTCAAGTGTTTGAAAATGATTAAGACTTAAAATATTTTCTAGCAAATGAAAATGACGATGAAGATAATAATATTGCTCATGTCCTAAAGAATTATGTCCAGTTTGAATCTCTTTTCACAAGAGACGATCATGCAAAGAGTATCATTGAAGAAGTATCCATTAGAAAATTGCAAGAGACGAAGAAAGTTAGTATCAGAACTGATAGTTCCCCGAAGTACATGAACTTACAAGTTTACTATACATATGTAGAACTTGATCAATATATTTCAGTTTTCAAACAATTTTTTTATTTTTTTCCTTGGATTTATGATGATCTAAAAGCTTATGATCAATCGATATTTCAACATATTATCCCATTAAGAGAAGGAGGAAATCCCAAGGAAAAAATAAGAATGATGAATCCCAAATTAAAACCGTTGGCAAAAATCGAGTTGGAAAATATGAAGAAAGTCAGAATAATATATCCCATCATACATTCTGACTGGCTTTAAAACCCAATGATTATGAGGAAGAGGACCTAGGAGATTCGAATGTGTGTGGATTTTAGAGATCTCAACTAGTCAAGTGTAAAGGACAATTATCCTCTGCCTAATATGGAATTCCTTCTTCAACAAGTCACTGGATATGATTGTATGTCTATGTCAGATGGATTTTCTGGATACGACCAAGTTCTAGTCATAGAGGAAGACATGCCTAAAACGTCTTTCATAACACCATGGGAGACATGCGTATTCTTGAATGCCTTTTGGTTTGAAAAAATTTGGAGCCACTTTCCAAAGGGCTATGGACCATGCACTTGAAGGATTAATAGGAAAAATCATGGTAGATTACCAGGATGATCTAACTGTCCATTCAAAAACAAGAAGTGATCATATTTATCATCTGAGGCAATTGTTTGAAAGATGTAGATTGTATGTGGTTTCTTTGAATCCAAAGAAATGTTTGTTTGTTGTAATTGAGTGAAAATTGTTGGGGCATATTGTATGTAAAGAAGAAATTTATATTGACCCAGAAAGGGTAAAGGCTATCAATGAACTCAATACTCCATCTTCTAAAAAGGAAGTCTAGTCATTTTTTGGCAAGATAATTTTTGTGCGGAGATTTGTTCTTGATTATGCAAGCACAATAAAATTTATTAATGTGTTGTTAAAGAAAGTGTTACGTATGTGTTATATTCTTTGCACGAGTAGTAGTGTCTGAGCGTATGCGTCGGGTGTGTACGGGGGTTAGAGGGGGGGCCAGGGGCAGCACCCCAGGAAATTTTTTTTCTGCCTCGGGAAACATGTCATGTATTTAGGTGGTTTTTCGGCACATGTTTTTTTGCCGATGGTTTTCTATTTTCGGTTAAGGAATTAGTGTTTTGGACTAATCTAGGTCATTGGGTTAGGGTTTTGGATGCCGCTAGCTCCTATATGTATATTGTATTGTAAACAATGTATCACAATGAATAATATAGAATATGTCAGTTTTCCCGGTTTGGGTTTCCAGGGGAAAAATCTCTGTGTAATGTTTGTATTTGCCATTGTATCTTTTCTATTCTTTTTATGAAGATTTGTTTGCAGTAGATATTGTACAAGGTTATAATTTACAAAAAGATCAAAAGTTCGAGTTGACTTCAGATACAGATGAGGCCTTTAATAACATTAAAAATGCAATTACTACAACACCGGTGCTCATCCGTCTGTATTTTCAAAGATATTTTATTATGTTTTCATTTTCTATAGAAATTGTTGTAGAATCAATCCTTACTCAAAGAAATGATAAGGGTGAAGAGTTACCAATTAACTTTATAAGTAAGACCCTCCATGATTATGAATTAAGATACCCAGAGTTGGAGAAGCAAGCTTGATCTCTTATAAAGGCAATAGCACATTTTCGGACCTACATTTTAAATTCTCATGTCATAGCATATGTTCCATCTCCTCCAATAAAGATGCTTTTAAACCAACAATTAAGAAGGGAAATGGGCGAATTGGTTGGCAAAAATTCAAGAATATGACATTGAAGTCAAGCCTTTGAAAGAAGTTAAAGGGAAAGGATTTTGCAAGATCATTGTGGATAGTGATGCCCTGAATGGAGTGATCTCAGTTTCAATTGGAAATCCTATATCTAGTTCAGAGTGGTACAAAGATATTGTGTTTAATTTGAAATATGGAAAAGTTCCCATTAGCATGTCTCAAAAGGAAAGAAGGGATTTAAAGATGAAGTCAAATCAGTATGTCTTGATTGCTAAAATATTATTCAGAAGGAATTATGATGGCATGTTATTGAGATGTGTTGATGAAAAGAGAGCTCAAGAACTAATACAAGAATTTCATGAAGGCATATGTGGAGGAAATTTTGCACCTACTGCCACAACGCATAAAATAATAAGAGTCGGATATTATTGGCCATAAATTTTCAAGGATTCATATGTGATGGTGAGAAAATGCATCCCTTGTCAACAATTTTCAAGGAAGATGAAGAGGTATGCAATGCCTTTGCAACCCATATCAATAGAACTACCATTCACACATGGGGATTGGGCATCATTGGGCCAATAAATCCAAAATCAAGTAAGGGGAATATATATATTCTCACTACTAAAGACTATTTCACGAAATGGCAAGAAGCAATAGCATTGAAAAATGTTGACTCTGAAGAATTGATTAAATTTCTCAAGGATAATATATTGTCAAGATTTGGTATTCCAGAGAAATTCATTACAGACAATGGCTCAACTTTCATTGGATCAAAGTTCACAAACTTTTGTAGATAATATAGCATTGTGATGGGACAATCATTGAAATATTATTATCCATAAGGGAATGGCCTTGTTGAATCTACAAATAAGACATTGATTCAAATATTGAAGAAAACTATCGATTGAAATCAAAAGAATTGGAATTTGAAATTGACAGATGCTTTGTGTGTGAGCATAATGACTCTAAAAGACAACACTGGGATGTCTCCTTATATGTTGGTTTATGGAAAGGAAGTGAAAATGCCAATCAACCTTGAATTGAATGCCTTGGCTTATGTAGTCAACATGGAAGATGTGGAAGATACTCCCCCGTTGCAAAATAGATTGAATCAAATAATAAAATTAGAAGAAGAATGAAGTGAGGCCTTGCATAAAATATCACAGAGGAAGAAAAATGTTAAGAAATACTTTGATCAAAGTTCAACAATCAAGAACTTTCAAAAGGGCGAGTTGATGTTACTTTTGAACAAAGCAAAGGAAAAGTCGTCAATGCATACAAAATTTGAGGCACTCTGGATTGGGCCTTACCCCATTGAGAAAATTATGGGCTTCAATTCATACATGCTTAAATATATGAAGGGAAAGATCTTGATGTTTCCTGTCAACGGGAAACATCTGAAAAGTTTCTTCACCTAAAACATTCTCTTTTATTTGTACATAGTTTTTCATTTTATTTTGTACACCCTCATTGTCTCAACTCCATTTCCCAAAGGATGAAACATCTAATAATGAGATTATGGATTCTTGATAACCCACAGGGGGTTATCATCCCACAGTTGGATCTGTTAGGATATTTAGACACTTAGGAGTTAGTTAAGATCTACTTGGTCTAATATGTTGTTAGGTAAAAGTGTGTTTCTTTAGTATGCATTAGTATGCATTTGTAGTTAGGCAATCTGACGGTCACGATATGTTCCCGACATAGA